>CM062807.1:87421199-87737736 GCA_031772625.1 Pinus tabuliformis | reverse complement strand
GGCGCTGGTGCTGGTGGGGTTGGAGCACTAGGGGGTGCCAAGGATGTAAGGATTCAAAACAAAATTTTGATAACTAGGTTGAGAAACTGTTGACCCTTACATTGAATGACACAGATGGGGAAATGCATATGATGTGCTTGTACCTTGGTAAGAGTTGACACGTGAAGGATCAGGAGGGGGATAGGTGTAAGGGAACTAGTACCCCTCATGGTTGACCATAACTCATGGGAGGTTTGAGGATATGGTGATGATTGAGGGTGGAAAGGGATCCAATGATATGTCAGCAACATGAGATGCCCCCAGTTCATTAGCAGCACCAGGCCAAGTCATATCAGGAGGACAATATAAACATAACTTGACTGGGCATATATCAGATCATATTTTAAGGCTATTTGGAGAGATTATTCCTTAGTTTGAGGGAAGTGAGAGGTGACATATTTACCTATGGGGGCCAAAATGGTTATTAAAAACCAATCCATATATACACAGTCTTCAAACTCAGGGGCTCTACACATGCTCCTCCTTTTGTGCCATTCTTGTACATGGTCAGAAAGGTGGGTGGTAGAAGTTTGATGAAAAGAGGTTAATTGTTCGATAACTATGTTGTATTGGAGAGGTAACTAAAAATATGAAAATAAAACTTTGGGAGAGTCACAAAGGTAGAATGAGAGGCATGCAGTTGGTCCACATACCATTTGGAAACAACTCTAGTTAGGGTGCATTGGAAGAGACAAAGACGAATGGAGTCTTCGGTAATGGAATTTGATGAACACCACATGTGAAAAGAGAGAACATGATTGGTGGGGTCTTCTCTAGGATTACCTTCAAACTTAGGAATGTATGAGGAGAGTTTGGTGGGCATATGAGGCAAATTATGGTCACAAAGAAGGGGATCATTTATAAGCTATCTGAAATCAAGGAGGCTTACGCCAGCCATATAGGGAAGCAAGGGAGGATTAGTGGCCATAATTGCAGAGGTTCCGCTGGTAGGGTTGCCTTGTTTAGGACCTTGGTTACCACTTGGGTTTCCACCACCCACATTAGTGCTTAACGTGGCGGTGTGGGGTTGGGAAGATGCAGGTTCAGAGGAAAAACTGGAAGAAATAGATAGACTAGAGTTAGTATGAGGACTCATGGTGGAATAGGAGGATAGGTCCAAACTTGACGAGCAAGAGTAATATGTCCTAAAGGAAATTGGGGGAGAAGGCCACAAAGTCTCTGTAACAGACAAAATGAATCAATATACTAAAGGGTCATGATAAGAGAAAAGAGTAACAAAAAAAGAAAACACCTAGTGCAGTGGTGCCAAGTGTAAACTAATTATAATGATATGCTACTCTAATTCAAGCAAACACGTCATAATAAAAAAAAAAAAACTCTAGCCTAAAGGTGATCTAAATCCTCAAACAAGTCCTAGTTCTACTGTTTTAGATGGCCTTCCAAGAGACTTCTTACTTGACGGAATCTAATCCCCGCAAGTAGAGTTGTCTAGAGAAAGGTGGGGTAGAGGACCAACTACTTGCCCACAACCAGTCCTATAGGGTGTTTTCCTAAGATTGGCCACTAAGGTTACCTTCGTCCCACGGGGGTGGTCAAGTCTTGAGCTTCTTGGTGATCAACCATGGCATGAAATTCCCTACCACAAGTTGGGTAGCCTCGAGGAGAACCGCTCACACTGTGATCTAGCCTAACCCCCTCTGAATTGGGTTTTTGACGTGCTCAGGTTTTGACCATGGGATGGTGAAGGATTTTAAGCTCCGTAATATGTCAAATTTATATGTCTCAATGTAAGTGGATAAAGGTTGTTATTGGAATCATATCCCATTGATCCTACACCTAACTATAAATATTGTTTTGGTCATGGTGCCTAAGTGGGATTAATATATGTGAGTTAAGTTATTAAGGTGGATTGTTTCAAGTCTTGGCTTGGCGGTGATGACCAAGATCACGTTGGCTTAAGGTGTTGTTGAGGCCTCGAAAATCGCTGCTTCAACATAAGGGGGAAAACCATCCGGTCCAGACCTTAAGACAACTCCTTTTTCGTTTAGATAGTGGCTCCAACTAGGGATAATGGGACCAATTTCACAATTAAAGGTTATTGAATGAGTGTGTAATGCTTATAGTGAAGTGAAATAGATCGATTTTCAGCAATGGATCAAATGGAAAACATATGCATTAATCTACTCTATAACCCGAGATTATTTAAAAAGTTTATCTAGATGCGATCTACAATGGTTTTGCTTAGTAAATGACAATATAGATTGCTCAAAAACCAATGGAAATGAAAATATTTCAAGATGATTATGTTGATTAACTAGTTAATCCAAATAATGTGTATAACTCATATCACATTTATAATATCAAAGAAAATTGCTTAACATGTATTTAAAGATATCAATGGAAGCATGATCAAAAAATGAATACATGTAACAATGTTATTTAAATGACATGTAATAAGCAATCTTAAAATATAAACTCACTATTTATTTATGAATAAAACAGAGGCACAAAGATAGAAATACATAATGTAGGTTGCTCAACTCATAAAAGAAATAGAAGCAGTTTATTCCTTCCCATAAAGATGATTCCAAGAGTACAGTAATGCAACTTCTCAAAATTCTTTATGAAAATTCTTAAATAATGTTCCAGTCGTTCTATTGAGAAAAGTATGAAAGTACAATAGTGCGAGCTTTCGTAAGCCTTTCTTCATAAAATTCCAGACTGTAAGTTCGTACAACAAGTAAGATTAAATAACATAAAAACAATTGAATCTATTGTGCAGAGCGTTGAGGGCATTTAAATAGATCCCTTCAATACGCTTAAAGAAAAACAATTTTTTGGTAGCAATTTTCTGAAAGTGATTTGCTGTCTTCATAGGCTTTGTTTGTTCCATCGAATTATCTGGATGTTTGTCTGTCTGTTTGAACTGAACTGCCACTTATCATCACAATTTTCCTCTTCTATCATGTACCTGAACACGAAAACAAGAATCGATAAGTAAAAATTAATGAGACTGATAAGCGAGTTTTATTTAAAACAAATCACTTTTGCAGGAAATCAGGAAAAATGTAGAGCATAATAAATACGAACACAACCATCATGGAGAGTAATGTGGAGTGAGTTCTGTGGTAAGACAAATTGAACTTTACGGTCTTATTGCAAAATCACAATCACTTTTAGACCCAGGGTAGAACTCAGAATAATCACAATCGTTTGGAGGTCAGGAGTACTTCAAATAAAATTGCGCAATCACAATCACGGAAAGGTGGAATGCTAACGGTTTTTGAAAGGGGGTTGGAAGTGGTAAGTGGTTTGTGAAGAGGGGGGTCTAAAAGAACAAGGGAGTGATGCAGGGATATATGGTTTGGACGAAAAACCACTTTTCGGACCCCTTTGGGAAACTTAAATTGAGTGCAAGGGGTTCCGAAATATTCTCCGCCGTTGATCCAGGAAGATCTGAGCCGTTTATTAAATCAAGGCAAGTCAGGATTTTATATCGATTTCGAAGTTTGGGAGTGGAAGACTATAAGATGTGGTTGAAATACTTGCGATTTGCGATATGCGGATGAGAGAATGTCATGGTGATGTCACTATGACGTGGCCGATCCATGTGGAATATGACGTGGAGTATCACATCACAGATGACTTCATATCACATATCATAATCGGCATGAGGAAGGATATCACAATCACAATTTGGCATAGGTAGTGGGGCATGGAATTTTGGTAACTGTGATAGCTCCGGACGTGGGATTTCAATGAAATTTATTTTATAATCCCATCGGGTCTGGGTTTAATCGCATATCGCAATTAGGGAACAGTGGAGTATGGAATTAAGCTTTTTTGAACCTTTTGCGATAGCTGCAGACACATGGAATTTATGAATTGCAATGGATAATCGCGTTGGGTCCAGGGTTTTATTTCATATCGCAAAAGAGTTAGGTAGCGGGACTTGGTAAATGGTTCTTGCGATTGCGCGAATGCAGGATTTTAATGAAGTGAAGTTGATTTTCCCATCGGGTCCGATATCATATTGCAATCACAAATGGAATTAGCAGAGGGGTCTTGCCTTATAAACTTTGTTGATTTGCGATGCGAGGGGAGGTTTAGCCTTTAGAAACTTTGCGATGCGGGATTTGAATGAGTTAGAGATTATAAAGATAAAACCTTTGGGAATTAAAAACTCCAATTATTTTTTGTTTTTTGATTAAATAACCCATATTTTTTAATACTTAAGGTTTTTGAAGCCTAAGTATAGTTTTGGTCTCAGGGGCTATTAAAATTTGGTTTTTTGGATAATCAAGGTTTAATACTTGGGTTTTAATTAAAAAGCCTAAGTATTAAACTTTGGTTATAGTTCTTTATTAACAATTTTTATGTTGATTTTCTAAAACTAAAGGGTCCCTATTTTAATATAATAAATTTCATAGGAAATTTATAATATATTAAAATGGGGGTTGTTGAATAGTACAACAATTGGCGATTCACTGGAAGAACCAGTTATCTTTGATAAATGAAATTTTCCAAAAATTTAGTAAAAATAATATAAGAAGTGGAAACTACTTTTCGAAACATTTAGATAAATAAAATTACTCTGACTATAAAACTTATTCAATTGCAATTTCTTTTAAAAACCTTTTGTGAATGAAAAACTCCTATTTCCTTGTATCAGTCATTATTTAGTATATAAAATAAAGTAGGGGGTCTTTTATGACTTAGTTCGTAGTGTACTCATTTTTCACAGGTAGAGCCACTATTGCCAGCAGGCTTTCATAGCCTCAACGGGGTTACCTTTTAACCAACAACAATCCAATGTCCCATCCATTTAATAGTGCAATAATTAGAGGTAATTTTATTTTTCTTTTTTCATGCTTTTTTTTTTTATGCTAAAAAGCCATTGTCCTGGTTTGGTGTCCAGATAACGACAATGCGATTCACTAGTAATAATTAAAACTGAACAAGCTGGCTCGTGCTGATTTGGTGTTTAGAGTGGCAATGCCAGTTTAATTGGTTCCCTATGAACATGGTAAGTATACTCGTGATGAGACCTCTTATCTTTTTAGATTTATTATATTTTAGAATTACACTCTAAAAAATTCCCTTTTTAATGGATGGGGAGGACTATTGACTCCTTAAGAGTTTTGGATGACAAATCCGAGTTGAAAGTTTTTAGTCGTAAGATGGTCTTTACTTTTTAAGGATAACCTTTTTGACTGAAACTAGAGTAAAATGATATAATTTTTGAGGTTTTTTAAATATTTTACAACTTAATGGAAAATATTCTCAGAGTTATATAAAATTTATCTAATTTTCAATTTTGGTAACCACTTCTTAAAAATTCCTACCTTCAAAATGAAAAAATAAAAATAAATTCAAGAGATGTTTGAAAAGTCAATAGAGTACTATTTAACATTTTATTAACAAAATCTGTAAAAGGAAAAATAAATTGCAGCGGGATGTACAATGGAAGTGATTTTTTTACAGATTTTATTCTTTATTCTATTTTTTTTTAAGAAATTAAGAAAATAATTTCTTTAAGATGATCCCATTTACATGAAGAGAATCTCTCTTTCTTGATAATATTGAAGTATAAATGTAGATGGGATTATTTGTTCAACAATCTGAAATGGACCAAGCCATAATTTCTGAAATTTGGTATGTTTCCCTTTTTCTTTGTGTGCTTTGTCCCACTTGAGAACTAGATCTCCAACTTGGAAGGATCTTTGTGTGACTGAACTTGCATCAAAATAAGCTTTCACCATCTTTTGATGTTTGGTGTGTGTGAGTTTGGCCTTTTCTCTTTCTTCTTCTAGTTTTAGGATTTGTGAATTTCTTAATTGCAATGAAGAAGAAGGTGTTTCTTCAATAAATTAAAGTATGGCTAATGAAGAGATAAATGTGATGGAATGATGGTTTCCTTCCCATAGAACAGGTTAAATGGATAAGTGCCTATAAAGGCCCTTTGAGTTATCTTATCAGCCCATAGAGAAAATATTAAAGCTTTGTGTCAGTTTCTTTGATTTTGATCTACAATTATTTTGATTATTCTAAGGAGATTTTTATTAGTGGATTCTACCAAACCGTTTCCCTGGGGATAGTAATTAGCATAATATTTGAGTTCAAAACCTATCCTAGTTGCAAATTCAATCATACTGGTACCTGAAAAATAAATTTCATTATCAAATATAAGTGCAGAAGGAAAACCAAATCTTGTATGATAAATTGATCAATAAATTCAATAACAAATTCAGAATTGACTACCTTTAGCAAAATTTCTTCCATCCTCTTAGTGAACTAATCTATAGCAGTGAGAATATATCTATGTTGTTTAGAAGAGATGAGGAACAATCTCACCTATGATATCTAATCTCAATTGTTCGAAAGGCTGTTCAATGTTGACTGGCTACAGAGGCAAGGTTGGTTTCTGTTGTCTTATAGAAGTAGTTTGGCATGTTTTGCATTTCCTTACATATGCGTGTATATATTTGAAGAGAGTGGGCCAGTAGTATCTGTTACAGGTCTATTTGGGCACATCACTCCCATCATTCAGATTAATACTTTTAGGGCTCATCAAACCCTAATTATGTTGCTACATGTCGTAGAAAAGTCATCACATTGAATGCCATCATTCCTGAGAGTTTCCTGGCCTGAAGACATCCTGAAATGACTCCTTGAGGGACTAGCGCAGCCTTGGTCAGGGGTAACTGCGCTGCAGAGCACTTAGGCCCATTCAAGCTTGCTCTGCAGAGCACCTAGGCCCACTTTGACCTGTGCTGGGCGAGATTGAGCGAAATCTTCATAGGGTTATGGGAATATTCTTTCATTCTAGATCATTCTAGAAGATTCCCACCTCTTATCCTCTCCTATGAGCTCGAAATTGGATAGGGAATGAATCAAATAACCTCCTATCCTCTCATCCCTTCCTCCATGGAAACTAACTCCCAAATTGGAAAGCCATTCAATGCCCAATTTATGACAAAACCACCTCCATTTCCTTATAAATTGAGCACTCATCATAGTGATCAAGGGCTGGACTTTGAGAATTTGTAAGGAGATACTATTGGTTTGAGGTTTGAGATTGTAAGCAAGTATTGTTATGCTGTCGGAGTGTTGTGCTTTTGGTGTGATGAAGGATGGAACTCAAGCTGGATGAGTGACATGGGATCAGACTTCTTGGTTGTAACTCTTCCTTCTACTTAATAAAGTTGTTTACATCTTTTCCCATATTATTGTCTTTATGTATGATGATTATATGTGTAAATGCTTTCGATTCCATTTGCTTATAGTAGATAGATCTCTTGCTTTGATTGGTTTTTGTCTTCTGTTTATGATTGTAGGTACTTATCGAGCAGATTTAGTTCGAGAAGGAGCAATAGGAGCTATTCAAAGGAGATAAAGGGAAGATAAAGATAACAAGTAGATCCCTTGTCTTATTTATCTTCTATAGAGAAAGGTTAAACTCTTTAAATCTGTTGTTCTAGGTGTAGCTACCCACCTAGGGAAATTGTATTTATCCGTAGATGCAAAATTCCACATAACAAATTGGCAACCATACTGGGGAGTGATCATCATTTCGGGTAGTTTATCTTCATCCTAGTACACCCTAGTAGACTTTACTTGCTTCCGTTGATCCTCTTTTAGCCTTTTTGAAGTATTTTTTGGTTAAAAATTGTGCTTGAAAGCCCCTAGGATGGCCTCTCTAGCACCAGCGCAGGCTTGGTCAGGACACAGAGCGCTGCATAGCACCCTTGGCTTGAGGACAGTGCTCTGAAGCGCACTGTCTCCCATTTAGGGCTGCGCTGATCCTCCATAGGTAAAAAAATCCCACCTTTGACTTTATTTTTCTCAAATTTCCTTTTGTTTTTGCCCGCTGAAAGATCAATTATTGTTGTGTCTCTGAAATCAATTTGTGTTTCCTCTTCTAGCCCTACTTTAGCATTGATCATTTAGTGTTTCTTAAATGATTTCTTTATCACTATCAATTCATTGTCAAAGTTAGTTTATAGTCGATTAATATTTGTTCAAAAGAAATTGTCGTAAAGTCTTCGTTCTTGCAAAAAGATTGATTGATTGTATGTGCATTAGTTCCTTTTTGTTCATCTAAACACTAAAGGGACTGAAAATAAAAACTTTCATTTTGCATATTGTAGTTTTTAAATGCTTGATAGGAATAGCTAAGGAAATTGCACTAGGTGTGCTCTTTGCTCTTTGTCAAAGATCTGATTGCTCTAACCCTTAGTAGCTACGGTTTTCATTGTTAAGTGAATGAAAGAATGTTTATCATGTTAGTTGCATTCTAGGAACTGCAAACATACATCACATGGTGAACCTTGAAAGGAAAATTCTGAAGAAGTTCAACTTAAAAGTTTATCTCAATTAACCTAATGGATCATTGTAACTTAACGCATAACATTTAGAGGTTCTAGGTTAGAGACATGTTCCAGCGTCATAAAACATAGTGGCTGTTGCTAACTTGTCTGCGATAGATTCCGAGTGTGATACTTCATTCCATGTACGTGAGTATATTGTAGCTTGTCCATGTACCTTTGGGTATATAGGGTGGTGTTATAGTACGTAAAGAATAAAGGAATGCTCTCACTGTGCGGTTTCGCATTAGACAATGCTAACACGGATTGGGCCTCCATGTACTTTCGGGTATATATGAGAGGACTACATTAGGTTTCTATCCATCCTTAGGTAACCGAGCCGGCCACCTTGTACACTGTGATACACCGAACACAACATTCGGGGAGATTGCCTACCCGTACTTCTCGATTCACTGGGAGGTATTCTGCAGTTCACAGTTGCTTGGTAATCCTTTTGCCTAGATTATCCCTCTTTTGTTTTGTTATGTTATTTTGATTAAAATAAAATTAATTTACCACGGATAACATCCTCCACACTCGCTCCTTAGTTGATCTTAGGTTGAGACATATGGCAACAACTCCGGAGTCCACCGATCAAGGAATTCCTTTTGATGGGAATCCTAGTCCTTTTCCTCCTTTCAGAAATATTGGTGCTCCTTATATGGCTACATTGTCCCTTCCAGGATTTACCATTAGCTTGCTGTATTTTTGTTTTCAACCTCCTTGGTTCAAAATGTCATGATTTCTTCGCAATCGAGTACTCCTCCAACTGGACAAAATCAACCTCCAGTTGATCCTAAAGTTGACCCTTTGTCTTCTTCGTTGGTTGTTTCTTCCTCCCCTTCTTCCTCTTCACTTGGTGAAAGTATTGGCACTAGTAACCAGGTGGCTAAGAAGAAGAAGAAAGGGAAGAAGAAGAAGAAGAATAAAGGGAAGAAGAAGAAGAACAAGAAGAAGAAGAAGCAAATTCAGTAGGGGGCAACCAAGCAACCATTTCTTTGAATGAAAATTTTGATGAGAAATCATCCGATAAGCCTCACAAAGTTCGATATCCATGAAAACTTTATATGGGAGACCATATTCTTCGAAATTGTTATGGTATTCCTGAGATCTTAGAAGAATGGTCTTCTCGTTCACATCGTCCTGTGTCATTAACTTCTGGAGATCATGTTGGTGACACACCATCAACTAGTGATAGTAAAGTTCATGGAAAGAAGGGTAAAGTTAAGTTTCCCTGTAGGTTATGTGAAGGGAATCACCCCATTCACCTTTGTACATATTTGGATGAAGCCAAAAAAGTGTTGGATAACCGTCCTGCTTCTCCACAACGACTTCCATTTGGTCACAGGAGACTCTCCCTTAATCCTTCACTAGTTAATAAAGTGACTGACCCAAATCAACTGTCGGTCAAACCCACTCTCTCTGAATGTGAATCCCATGAGTCTATACCTAACCAATCACAGGTCGAGGAAATAGTTGACCCGATTTCACCTTCAGTTAATCGTACCTTTCCCGAAGAGAGTGAATATGATACCACTAAGGTTCTTTTCATTTCTTCAGATTCCAATGAGCTTGGGGGCAATCCTCCCGTTCCATCAAGATAGGAGGAAAATCCTCCCACTCTCGTAACTCAAGGGGTTAATTCTCCCATTTCTACGATACCCCCTCCAAGTAGTCTGGTCACTTCCTTTGATTGGAATCGACTGGCAGGATGTCGTCTTCCTTCTTATGTGCCTTTCCAGATCATAGTACAGGTTTGTAATATGATTGTACCTGGCACTATTATAGATGAAGGTGCATCTGTGAGTATCCTTTCCTCCACTGCTTGGCAAGTGCTCGGTTCACTACCACTTGTGCATGTTACCCAGAATATGTTGGATTTTAACAGAGGAACCAGTCAACCATTAGGGATCCTTCCTCAGTTTCCTATTACTTTCGGAGAAAAAATTGTTTATCTCAATGTGATGGTAGTCCCAGGCCCTTTAGATTACAATTTACTTCTTGGCCGCGACTATTTTTATGACATGGGAGCTATTGTTTCAACACTCTTTCAAGTGACATGTTTCCCGCATGAAGACAGAATTGTCATCGTTGACCGGCTTTCATTTCCCGATCCAAATATGGCTTCCAGTAAACCATCTTCCCTAAATGGTCATTTTGTCCCAATGGTATCTTCCTTGCCATGGGTCAATTATGTGGCAACTCGTTCCATTCCTACATCAACGGACGATCAATTCCGTGATGTTGTACATTATGTAATGGGGGCATTGGAACCATATCTCTCTAATGGATTCCTTGTTACAGATCCCTTCCAGAGCATTTTTCTCCCATCTGATGAGAACCTCTTGGAAGTCATGACCTCTTATGGTTCGTGAACAAAAGGTATGAGGATAGTTCCTGGTCTTGTGTCAACCTCGTTAAAAAATGAAACAAAGAATATGAGGATAGTTCCTGATCTTGTGTCAACCTCGTTAAAAAATGAAACAAAGAATATGAGGATAGTTCCCGATCTTGTGTCAACCTCGTTAAAAAATGAAACAAAGAATACGAGCATAGTTCCTTGTCTTGTGTCAAGCTCGTTAAAAAGTGAAACAAGGAATCAGACCATAGTTCCTTGTCTTGTGTCAAGCTCGTTAAAAAATGAAACAAGGAATCTAAGCATAGTTCCTTGTCTTGTGTCAAGCTCATTAAAAAATAAAACAAGGTCCCTTGGAGCAAAGTTCCAATTCGAGTCTTTGATTAGATCTCGTAAAATCCCAGTTGATTCTTTCACTTGATCTCGTAAATGAACCTTCATTCCATCCACCTGATAGCCACGAGTAGTCTACTTAGGTGAATGCAATGAAGCTTGGGGGACATGCACCTAGTCTCGAGTCATCATGCCGGGGGCATGTAAACCAATCTCAAGCATAGTTTTTCATTTCAAGCTTGTGTAAAAATGAAACTGAATCCAAGCATAGTTTTTCATTTCAATCTTGGGTAAAAATAAAACTAAATCCAAGCATATTTTTCCGTTTCAAGCTTGGGTAAAAATGAAACTGAATCCAAGCATAGTTTTTCATTTCAAGCTTGTGTAAACATGAAACTGAATTCAAGCATAGTTCCCTATGGTTCAAGCTTGTGTAAAAATGGATCCATCTTCATTTTAACTTGTGATTTCCACTCTATTAGCCTATTTCGTCAGATGAGCCTTAGTTTTTTTTTCTCCTTCCATCGTCACTATTTGCTTGGCCGATCATACGCTTTCACTTGGTTGTTTTACCCTTTTTGAGGAACAGTTGCAATGAGTGGTCTTATTAGCCAACCTCTTCACATAAATCAACATGTTTTGAGAAGTTCCAACATCACCAGACCAATTTCTATCCTAGACACCACTCGTTCCTCTAAGTGGAGTCCTCTTTAAGCTCTTTTCAGACTCTTGAAATATGAAAAGATTGTCGAGCGCTTGTCCTTTTCAGCTCGTTAATGGATTGGAAACGACATATACTCAATATAAGTTTAACCCTTTTTCGGACTGAGATAGATTATTTACAAAAAAGGAATACATTGATCGAACATGGTCAATAGGTTCTCTCTCGTATTATTTTACGATTTTTTGGACTTGAGAGACAAATCTACGAAAAATAACTTGTGGAGTTTTATTTTTGTCCCTTTTCGAACTCTCTAAACATGAAAAGGACTGAGTTATCATTATCGTTAAACTCGTTAAAACATCAAATAGCGAAAAACTTGTCCATCATGACAAGACCAAGTTTCACCTTCGCTAGACTCGTTAAAACATCACATAGCAATGGATTCACCCAAAGGGTGGAATTATACAACAAGCATATGTTATCCTCCTCAAGCTTGATAAAAAATAAAGAGGTACTGGTCAACAATGACTGGGGAAAATGGGTAAACCACTTTATAGCAGCAGGTTTCTCTTGAGCATGACAATTTCACTTCCTCTCTGTGACTATTTGGGTTGGGTTATCTTCTTGATGGTTATCATACCAATGGTCTATCATACCATCCATTACTTTGATTTTGGGTCAATGCTGCCAATTCATTCAATGTCGCCAACATGTTCAAGAGAAGTCACTCAGTTAAATTCATCCTTTGCAATACTCATAAACCTTCATTTTCATGACCACCATTCCTGAACCTTGTGTCGTCAGTCACATTCCATCTCCAAAAATCATTACACTCGTTTCGTGTCATTGATGTGGGATACATCAAGGCCCTCCTGCGACGAGTCGCTTCTTGTCAACATCAACACATTATCCAAGAAGTTGACTTAGAAACACCCTTTCAGTACCTTGGGGCTTGCATACATCAATGGCAAGTTTCTCGCTTCCAGCGACAGGTTGACATCACTGGCCTTTGACCAAAATACTTTGTATGGTGTTCGACATCAAAACATCCATTCACACCATGCAGAATGTACTGCAGTACCTTGAGGATCATTATTATTATCGATGATTTCTCTCGTGTCTGTTAATGGCTTACATCATTGGCTGGTAATTAGACGGTGTCTTCCCATGTTCGACTTCAGATCACATATTCACATGGTTAGACTCGTACTTGAGCGAATGATTGAACGAGATAGAAGACCCCAAATCTAGTTTCATCCATCCAGGCTGCGATTTCAGGAGAGTACTAAATCATCTGTACAATGGATTTACACTGATGGTCATCCCATCATGGGTCTATATCTGTAGACGACTATCTATGTACATGTAATGAAAGTTTATATGCTGAGCATGGGTATGCCTTCCCTTAGCGATTCATGAAAAATCCAAAATATCATGATATTATGTATTGTAATTGATGCAGGTTACCATCCGCTTCAGAACCTCCTCATCACATCGTAAAGCATATCACTCGACATTATCATTTTCGACTTCATGCTTTAGGGGGCAACTGTTACAGGTCTATTTGGGCACATCACTCCCATCATTCAGATCAGTACTTTTAGGGCTCATCAAACCCTAATTCTGTTGCTACATGCCCTAGAAAAGTCATCACATTGAATTCCATCATTCCTGAGAGTTTCCTCGCCTGAAGACATCCTGAAATGAATCCTTGATGGACTAGCACAACCTTGGTCAGGGGTAACTATGCTACATAGCACTTAGGCCCATTCAAGCCTGCTCTGCAGAGCACCTAGGCCCACTTTGACCTGCGTTGGGCGAGATTGAGCGAAATCTTCATAGGGTTATGGGAATATTCTTTCATTCTAGATCATTCTAGAAGATTCCCACCTATTATACTCTCCTATAACCTCGAAATTGGATAGGGAATGAATCAAATAACCTCCTATCCTCTCATCCCTTCCTCCATGGAAACTAACTCCCAAATTGGAAAGCCATTCGATGCCTAATTTATGACAAAACCACCTCGATTTCCTTATAAATTGAGCACTCATCATAGTGATCAAGGGCTGGACTTTGAGAATTTGTAAGAAGATACTGTTGGTTTGAGGTTTGAGATTGTAAGCAAGTATTGTTATGCTGTCGGAGTGTTGTGCTTTTGGTGTGATGAATGATGGAACTCAAGCTAGATGAGTGACATGGGATTGGACTTCTTGGTTGTAACTCTTCCTTCTACTTAATCAAGCTGTTTACACCTTTTCCCATATTATTGTCTTTATGTATGATGATTATATGTGTAAATGCTTTCGATTCCATTTGCTTATAGTAGATATATCTCTTGCTTTGATTGGTTTTTGTCTTCTTTTTGTGATTGTAGGTACTTATTGAGCGGATTCAATTTGAGAAGGAGTGACGAGAGCTATTCAAAGGAGACAAAGGGAAGCGAAAGATAACAAGTAGGTCCCTTGTCTTATATATCTTCTATAGAAAAAGGTTAAACTCTTTAAATCTATTGTTCTAGGTGTAGCTACCCACCTAGGGAACTTGTATTTATCCGTAGATGCAAAATTCCACATAACAATATCCAACATGTAAGATTTTGTGTGCAGTAGTATCTCCTCCAAAGTGTCCACCTACTGGTCGATCGTGAAGTTCCTGCAAAACTGTTTGTGCTTCAGATTTTTCAAGACATCTTAACAGTATGGAATCATAGTTTCTCATAAATAACACGTTACCAACAATATCATAATGAATTGATTCTAATCGTAAAGCTCCTTTTCTTTTATAATTGAGTTTAGGAGGAGCATATCCATTTTTCAAATAAAAAATTAAATCAGCGTATTGGGAATCAACACCAATTACACTTACCTCAGAAACGTGTTCATTGTTACCTCTGTCCCCTTCGGTTGGTATGTTGGATTCTCTTGTAAGCAGCTTGCATGAACCTTGCCCTCTGACAATTTTGCCTGGTTTTATTTCTATATCGTATTCCTGCAGAGCTGTTACCCAATTTTCTCTCTTTTCTCCTAATTCTTTCTGCATTAGTAATTGCCTCATTGCTGGGAATGGGACTATTACTTTCGTGTGTTTTTTAAAAGAAAATGTCAAAAATGCTCTATAGATTTATATACAAAAAATGCCTATTTTTCTACTTCTAAATAATTCAATTTAGCCCCCTGAAAATTTTGAACTGAAAAATGAGATGGGTGCTTCAATTTTATGATTATTAATTTGTGTCAAAACAATGGCATAAGACGTTGAAGAAGCAAAGGTATATAAGATGAAATGATCAGAGAATTTCAAAGTATTTAAAGAAGCAACATCGATAATTGCCTGTTTGATTAAATTGACTGCTTTCTTTTCATGATGACTCCATTTAAAAACTGCGTTTTTTTTCTTAATCATTTGTTGTATCAGCAAAATAATTTGTGAGAAATTCAGGGACAAACCTTTTGACAAAATTGATCTATCCAAAAAATGATTGCATGATTTTTTTGTTATATGGTGGAGAAATTTCTGAATTTTCTTTTATTCTATCAGGGTCAATGCAAATTCTATTTTTTGACACAATGAATCCTAAATGTTTCCCTTCACTAAGAGCAAAAAAAGATTTTTTTGGATTTAATGAGATCCCATATTTTCTATAGCGCTCAAAAATTTGTTTTAAGTCCTACAAATGATTATTTTTGTTTTTTGAATAAACAGTAATGTCATCTAGATAAACAACAACTTTTTTGTTTAACATACCTTTGAAAGCTATATCCATGGCTCGTTGAATAATGGCCCCTGCGTTTATTAAACTGAAAAGCATTTTTTTGTAGGCATAAGTTCCCCATTTGGTTTTGAAAGTTGTCTTTAGCCTATCATCTGGGTGGACCATGATTTGATTATATCCTGAGAAACCATCAAGGAAAGACATAAGTTTGGAATCAACAACTGATCGTAAAATCTGTTCCATAGGGGGTAGAGGAAAATTATCGTTTTGATTGGCCTTATTAAGATTCCTAAAATCTATACAAATACGGATATCACCGTTTTTCTTCCTAACAGGTACCAAGTTGGAAACCCATCTTGAATGCCTAACACGAAAACTGATTTTAGCCTTAAGGAATTTATTCAATTCCGTTTTGATTTGATTTTCTAAGCTCGGATGAATTTTTCTTAATTTTTGTTGAACAAGTTTATCATTAGATGTCACCGGAACTATGTGTTGAATGATGGAAGTGTCAAATGTTTTGAGATCTTCGTAACTCCAAGCAAAGACATCCCTATATTTTTTTAACAAATGAATGAAGGATAATATTTCTTCAGGCGAGAGATCAAGACCTAAATTTATGTTCTGAGGTTTAAGATTTGTCCCAAGGTTTATTAATTCAAATCTCAAAGTTGAACTCTGTAGTTTTGAAGTAGTAACTCTTTTAAATCATAGAGATCCTCAAGTTTAACTATAGATTTGGGTATGGGATTATCATCATATTTTTTGTTTTAATTGATTTTATGTTCATCTTCATCAATTATTTGGTCATCATATGATTTTTCATAAGTTAAGAAGCTTAAAATGTCTTCATCATCATTAAATACCTACCAATTTGTGATATTATCGGGAATGGATGGCCTAAAGATTAATTCTACAGAAAATCTATCGGGACCGTAATCTTCAGATGGAATTTGTTTTGATGCAATGTTAGCAAGAAGGTCTGTGCCGACATTTTGAATCACAGGAATAGTAGAAATGTTAAACACTAAAAAATGTGAAGTGAGAGACTGAACCAAAGACTGATAATGCTTCAAGTGTGTAGAGATACAATGCATCATGTTTCTTACTTGTTTCACTACAATTTCTAAATCTCCAAAGACTTGAAGGTATTTAAGGTCAATGCTAATAGCTTTGTACATACCTTGGACCAATGCCTCATATTCTGCAATATTATTTGTGCATTTGAATTCCAATCTGCAAGTCAGCATTGTCTTCACACCTTCATGATTAATCAATATACAACCTGCTCCTGCACCATCACTTGATTTCGACCCATCAAAATACAATGTCCAAAATAAAGAATTAACTAATGGTTTTTGTAGCATATTTACACATATGGAAAAGTTTGTCCGTGAAATTTTTTCAATTTTATAAGTTACAAAATTACTCAGAAATGGTGATGTTTGTTCTTTAAAATTATTAAAAAATGATTTAGTAGAGTAGTTTCCAAGAATGTTGTTATTAAATGCCACTGCCTCATTTTCACCTTCGAAATCTGTTACTAAATGCTTCACGTGTTTTTCTCAGTTGATTTTAATTTGATTCATATTTACATTAAATGGAAGCCATAAGTGAGACCAATCAGTGGCAAAATACCTGTGTAGTTTTTCTAGCCAATCTCTACTAAGAATTAAAGAGTAGAAATCTGGGATATCAACAACAAGTATATCAATTATTTGAAAACCTTCAAGATTTGAAGATAATCTAATAAGAATTGAATTAATTTCTCTTGTGACTTTGACTTTTGTCCTATCGAGTTGCACAATGTCAACTGGAGTTTTATGGGGTGACATGTTTAATTTTAGACAAACTGAATACGACATGATATTCGAAGAAGCCCCTGAATCTACCAAGTAATTATGTACATTTTTATTAAATATTTCAAAAGTCAAAAGAAAAGGAGGGGTATGTGAATTAGACTTTTCACCTATCAGAATAGCATCAGAGGAATCGAATAATGCATAACCATGAGGTTTACCCATTCTGTTATAAGAGTTGGATACCATAACAATAGGAAGAGGAGAAGCAGGTACTGCGTTCAGTTCTTTTAGTAAAAGTTTCTGCTATTGTTTGAGTTTAGTGAGTTCATGATCGAAAATGTTTTCTTTTATTTTATTCATAGCTTCAACTATATTGTATTCAATAGTTTGAAACTAATAGGCTCTGGGTGAAGATGGAGAATTAGATGAAGAGGGAATTTCTTGTGGGGGAAGTGGAAGTGGATTTTTTAACATCAGATTTATCTTTAGCAGTGGAAGTTGAAGGTTTTTGTTTTTGAATTGGTTGTATAGGATCGACTAGATCTTCACTTCTTTTGCCAACATTAATGCTTCATATTCATTTCCACTATCAGAAATAGGAAGAATGAAATCCCAGATTCCATTTAACTCAGCTATTTGTTCATCTTGGGATTCATCAACAAAAATGTTGTTTCCTCTTCATCTTCATCATTAGTTTCTACATTAAAGATCGCGTTTGAAGGTTGTGGATTAGGTGGCTGATTTCTTCTGAATGGTCTAAAAGGTTTTTTGGAAGAATATTCATCTACTTGTTTTTTAATCTCTACGATCTCGTTAGACAAAGTTTTAATGACTTGTTGCAAGCCTTCAAGATCAAAGGGATCTTTAGGTGCTTTATTTTTAGCTTCATCCTTAAATGTAACTCTTTTTAATTTTCTGTCTTCCTGATCTTTTTTCTTCTAGTGCATTTATCCCCTTCTCTACAGACAAAAATTCTTTCATGTTATCTACTAAGGTATTTTTATTAGCTCTATCTACAAAAATTGCTATGTTAGAAGGAAGAGATGAAATATACCATTCAACTTGTACATCGACACCAGGTCTAGAATTAGTTGGGATTTTATTTAACAATTTGTTAAATCTGGAATTGAAATCTTTTATCTTTTCCCCTGAATTCATTTTTAAATTTGAAAGGTCATTGATAAGAGATGTGGTTGAGCGATCATCACCAAATTTAGTCAAAAATAATTCTTCAAAAATATCCCAACTGTAATAGAATTGGCTAGTAATGAAAAGTACCAAGACCTTGCTGATCTGTAAGAGTGTACAAGAATATTCTAACAACATCGTCTTCTTCATCTACCTCATTAATATTGATGGCTAACATATAGTTATGAAGGTGCTCTTTAGCAGGTAACCCATCATGAGGGTTGAATTTGGAAATCCATCTTTCAGGATGTTTTGGTAGAGGATGAAGTGGTGTTGGAATTTGAACAACTCTCAGATTGGACCATGGTCTAGTGGTCATTGTAACAGTTGGGGAGGTGGATGCGAAGAACAAAGATTTGGTAGCTGTGATAGTACTGCTTGAGGAAGAACTAGTTTTTGTGTAGAGGAAATGGAAATAGATGAAGTGATCGATAGAGAGAAAGGAAATGAAAAAGGAATAAATGGAGATGTTGGTGAATGAGAGAATGAGGTAATCTCAATAGTAGATGTTTGGGAATCTGATGTAGCAGTTTTCGTTTGGTGGGATTGAAGTGGAAATTCAAATGGAAAGATGCCAATTTCTGCACTTTGGGACCGAGTTAAAACACCAGTTCCTTAAAAAATAGAAGTTATACTTCCTTCAGAAACTTCGGATGATTTAGACTTGTCTGCTGAAATGGAGACGTATTCCAATTTCTTTATCAAAGCTGTAATTTCTGGTGATTCTAGAGTATAATCCACATGGATTATCTCAGGAAGTATTCTAGGATACTTGGGAGGTGATTTTACAACTATGATCTAAAAGTAGGAGATTATAGAGGGGATCTGGAAGTTGTAGGAGATTTGGAGGGGGAATGACTCTTGGAATGGCCTTTTGTTTTTGGATTGGACTTACTTGCCATTCATAGTCTGCAGGCCCTCCTTCTAGCACCAAAAAGTGTTGAGGCCTCAAAAATCGCTGCTTCAACACAAGGGGGAAAACCACCCGGTTCAGACCTTAAGACAACTCCTTTTTTGTTTAGATAGTGGCTCCGAATAGGGATAATGGGACCAATTTCCCAATGAAAGGTTATTGAATGAGTGTGTAATGCTTATAGTGAAGTGAAATAGATGGATTTGCAACAATGAATCAATTGGAAAACATATGCATTAATCTACTATATAACCCGAGATTGTTTAACGTTTATCTAGATGCGATCTACAATGATTTCCCTTGGTAAATAACAAAATAGATTGCTCAAACACCAATGGAAATGAAAATATTTCAAGATGATTACGTTGATTAAATAGTTAATCAAAATAATGTGTATAAATCATATCACATTTAGAATATCAAAGCAAATTGCTTAACATGTATTTAAAAATATCAATGACAACATGATCAGAAAATGAATACATGTAACACTGCTCTTTAAATAACATGTAATAAGCAATCTGAAAATATAAATTCACTATTTATTATGAACAAAACAGAGGAAAAAAGATAGAAATATTAGATGTACATTGTTCAACTCATAAAAGAAATAGCGTCAATTTATTCCTTCCCATAAAGATGATTCCAGGAGTACAATAATACAACTTCTCAAAATTCTTTATGAAAATTCTTAAACAATATTCCAGTCGTTCTATTGAGAAAAGTATGAAAATACAATAGTGTGAGCTTTCGTAAGTCTTTATTCATAAAATTCAGGACCTTAAGTTCGTACAACAAGTAATATTAAATAACATAAAAACAACTAAATCTATTGCGCAGAGAGTTGGGGGCATTTAAATAGATCCCTTCAATACACTTAAAGAAAAACAATTTTTTGGTAGTAATTTTCTAAAAGTGATTTGCTGTCTTCATAGACTTTGTTTGTTCCATCGGATTATCTGGATGCTTGTCTATCTGTTTGAACTGAACTGTCGATTATGAACACAACTGTCCTCTTCTGTCATGTACTTGAACACGAAAACAGGAATCGATAAGTAAAAATTAATGAGATTGATAAGTGAGTTTTATTTAAAACAAATCACTTTTGAAGGAAATTAGGAAAAATGTAGAGCGTAATAAATCCAAACACAACCATCATGGAGAGTAATGCAGAGTGAGGTCTGTGGTAAGACAAGTCAGACTTTACGGTCTTATCGCAAAATCACAATCACTTTTAGACCAGGGGTAGAACTCAGAATAATCACAATCGTTTGGAGGCCGGGAGTACTTCAAATAAAATTGCAATCACAATCGCGGAAAGGTGGATGGCTAACGGTTTTTCAGAGGGGGTCGGAAGTGGTAAGTGGTTTGTGAAGAGGGGGGTCCGAAAGAACAAAGGAGTGACACGTGGATATATGGTTTGGATGGAAAACCACTTTTCGGACCCCTTTGAGAAACTTAAATTGAGCGCAGGGGGTTCCGAAATCTTCATTGCCGTTGATCTAGGAAGATCTGAGCCGTTTATTAAATCAAGGTAAGTTGGGATTTTATATCGATTTCGAAGTTCGGGAGTGGAAGACTATAAGATGTGGCCGAAGTACTTGCGATTTGCGATATGCGGGATGAGATGATGTCATGGTGATGTCACTATGACATGGACGATCCATGTGGAATATGATGTGGAGTATGACATCACAGATGACTTCATATCACAATCGGCATGAGGAAGGATATCACAATCGCAATTCGGTGTAGGTAGTGGGGCATGGAATTTTGGTACTGTGATAGCTCCGGACGTGGTATTTAATGAAATTTATTTTATGATCCCGTCGAGTCCAGGTTTAATCACATATCACAGTTGGGGAACGATGGAGTATGGACTTAAGATTTTTTGAACCTTTTGTGATAGCCACGGATGCAGGGAATTTATGAATTGGAATGGATAATCTCGTCGGGTCCGGGGTTTTATCGCATATCGCAAAAGAGATAGGTAGCGGGACTTGGGAAATGGTTCTTGCGATTGCGCGAATGCAGGATTTTAATGAAGTGAAGTTGATTTTCCCGTCAGGTCCGATATCATATTGCAATCACAAATGGAATTAGCGGAGGGGTCTTGCCTTAGAAACTTTGTTTATTTGCGATGCGAGGGAGGTTTAGCCTTTAGAAACTTTGTGATGTGAGATTTGAATGAGTTAGATTTTATAAAGATAAAACCTTTGGGAATTAAAAACTCTGATTATTTTTTGTTTTTTGATTAAATAACCAATATTTTTTAATACTTAAGGTTTTTGAAACCTAAGTATAGTTTTGGTCTCGGGGGCTATTAAAATTTGGTTTTTTGGATAATCAAGTATTAATACTTGGGTTTTAATTAAAAAGCCTTAGTATTAAACTTTGGTTATAGTTCCTTATTAACAATTTTTATGTTGATTTTCTAAAACTAAAGGGTCCCTATTTTAATATAATAAATTTCATAGGAAATTTATAATATATTAAAATGGGGGTTGTTGAATAGTACAACAGGTGTGTGTGTGTGTGAAAATTGTGTCAAGTGGATGAGTTAACTACGCATGTTTTGATGATGCCAATGTTACTAAAAAGAAAGTGCATAAACCATAAATAGTACTGAAAATGAACAGTAAAATTAACAACAAATTAAAGCACACAACCCCCCACCCATGAAGGTGATCACGTAGTAAGAGAAAAGAGGGAAAAAAAACAACTCAAGGTCACAAAAATGTCCAAAAGATCTAACGTCTAAGGGATTGGGATCTACAGGTAAAAATATGCTGAAAAATGATGTAGAAAACCATCAAAAACAAAGGTGAAAATGCTGGAAAAAGAGAACAAAAAAGCTCCAAAATCAAGGATGCACAAGGGAATCCTAAAGAGGGAAGACAAGACAAGATTCTAGAGGGAATAA
Organism: Pinus tabuliformis; assembly: GCA_031772625.1. Lineage (NCBI taxonomy): Eukaryota > Viridiplantae > Streptophyta > Pinopsida > Pinales > Pinaceae > Pinus > Pinus tabuliformis. The sequence goes on along the minus strand of CM062807.1, from coordinate 87,715,476 downwards.
AGTGTTGTAAAAACCTATCTAAAATGATTTCAAGATAGTGGAAAAAGCACTGAAAAATTGTGGCTGAAAATGCTACACACTAGACTCCTCAACTCAACAATTTTTTTCCTAAATGATGGAGGTGTACTCTAAACTCTAGGGGGATTTTTCTTTCCTCAATGAGAAATGACTAAGTGTATCCAGGCCTAGAGGTGACTAAGGAAATAATAGAAACCCTTCCCGACACACGCAACAGTCTCAGAAAAATCTGGAAAATTTGGAAAATTCTAGAGTGCAGAAAGTGACCTGAAAAGTGCGTTGGGCACAATTTTTGGGTTGAAAAGTGCATTGGGCGCAAAAAGGGTCCAAAAAGTGCGCTCTTTTCCCGCTTCTCTCGTTCAAAAAATTTGATCTAGTATGCCGTCTCCTGCTCGGCTGGTACTTGTGAGCAGCGAAAAGATGCAAAACCCCAACATAAACAAACAAATTTCTAGAAAATAGAAGAGATCTAAAAATAGAAATTGAGAGGACGAAAAATTATGGAAAAACACTGAAAATAGTTGAAACAACAGTCACCAAGGTTCTAAATTACTACACCACTGGAGTTGTCATTTGTTGACGAATAAAGTGCTAAAGACTTAGTGGAGTATCCATTTGTTAGTGTAAAGTTTTTGGAGAAGTGTACCAAAACCCCTTACTTAAGTTATAGGTGGCTTATAACCCTAACAACAAAATATGGTTACTTCTATGCTTCAGATTTGCAACAAATACATGAGAAAAACCCTGCAACAAAATAGATCATGCAAATAAAAACATATAACATAAAATAAAAGTGCAATAACTCAATGGAGGACTTAATCAAATGATAATTTTCTTAATGAATACACCCAGTGAGGAGAAATTATAACATGGGTCTGCAGTTTCCCCTCCGTGGGATGGGTCATTTTCTTGTCCTTGTGATTCAAAAACATGTTTTTCTCTTTCAATTTGAAATGGGTAGAAAAAAATAAAAAATGTGTTTGAACTCAAGTGGGAGCTCAAATGCTATGAGACAATCAAAATGGTCACGATGAAGAATGAATAAAAAACCCTCTATTTATAACAAAGTATTGAGCCAAATTAGGAATTAGAAAATAATAAAATATTATTGACTAAATCAAAATCTAGCCGTTGAGAATAATTTATTATATTTTTTTAGAGGGAAAAGATATTCAAAATGGTCAAATATCTTTATTTAGAAAGTGGTTGATGTAATTAACAAATAATTTTTGTTTCTATTTTTGTTTTTTTGTTTTTTGTTTTTTCAACTATGGTTCACGGTCGTTGAGTGGCCGCTACATCCACAGGTAATAATCTAGGCATATCAACTCGAAGGGATCTACCCATCGGCTTATATAGTCGGGACTAACCCCAAGGGCATCGATGAAATTTGACCCTGTGACTTCCCAATTTGAAAGGTACTTAACAATATGAACTCGACCAACTGAGCTGTCCCTTGGGGCTTAACAAATAAAAATGATTTATTAATCACTTTGTGAGAATTAAGGAAAATATGAATTTGAAATAATTATTAAATAATGATTTAACAATTATCTCAAAAGGAAAATATGGAATAAATAAGGAATAATAAATAAATAGTGATTTATTTAATTATTCCAAGGTGATTAAGTCAAAAGTAATAAGAAATAATTATCAAATAATTATTTAATAATTATTTCTAGAGAATATTAAATAAATAATGATTTATTTAATTATTCTTATGGGGTTTTTGGATTTTAATGAGAAATAATTTAGAAAAATGGTTTACTAAATTATTTCCTATGGTGAAAGTGGGTTTTACCATGGTAAAATTAATCCTACATGGTGTATTTTGATCAACCTAGTAAGAAATGGTTAGGTGATCATTTTTTGGGTGATAACACATAACCAAGGAATATTATAATCAACATGTTAATGAAGGGGTACTTAAATGGGTTGGATAATTGATTCATCAATGTGGGACTTATAGCCCTCACATCTCACCAACACAACTCCTTTGGGGAAATGAAATTTGATCTTTGTTCTCTGTATGATGCTAAGTTTTCTCTCTTTGAAATTGATTCTAAGGGCTCTATTTTTAGTGTAATATACACATGAAACAACGACCTAAAAATTACAAAATAGAATGATACTTGTGCAATATGTCAACTAATAAAACTATTATTTAGTTAAAGTTCAATTGAGTAAAAGAACCAATTAACTCCTATAGATATATTAAAAATTATTAAGATGTACTTTGTCTTTTGCACTCTATCGAACACTCAAGTTCTTATTTATGAAATGGAGCATCAGTTTGTTTATTGTTAAATTAGACAAGAATATTAAAATGAACTCTCTCTTTCAATATCATCACTTCACCCTTTTGCATTGGAATATAAATAAATGTACAAACATATATACCAACCCACTAATTAAAACACTTTCAACAACTTTGTTAGTATCTTTCCTAAAAAAAAAGGCAAAGGGAGATAATATATGCTCTTATTTTGAATTATTTTGGCCAAGTATCTTAAGGAATTTACCGAATAAGTTCCTTAGATAGAACACCAAAGGACACCGCTCACAAACAGATCACATATCAATACACTAGTATTATTGACATGGTTAAAACCCTCAAAGAGGGAAACAATCCACGACCTGAGCCAATGCGGCCACTTCAGGAAATTTATTAATGTAAAAGAAAGAACATTTACACAGTCTTCTCTCATGAACGGTCACCTTACAAATGACCCTCCATGCTCTTTAAATGTAGATCATGGACCAATTGGGTGTTAAGCCACGGATCAAGTGTCGGTAATACTGAGGAGAGAATGAAGCGTTGGATCACTTCATGTCTAGAACATATCGTGACCGTCAGATTGTAAGTTACAAAAGTACATAGTAAAGAAACACACTTTACCTAACTCTACGCTAGTCCAAGTTATACTTAACTATTTCCTATGTGTTGGAATATCCTAACACCCCCCCTTAAGAACAACCTGGGATAGAATTGAAGAATTTACAAATATGACACAATAGGAGAAGGAAGGAGGCATTAGAGCCTATCCCCCCTTAGTGACAACTTCTTGAACTCCAACCATAAATTGAAGTTTAGTAAACTTCACCTCTGTGAGAACCTTTGTAATGATGTTTGCAACTTGATCATCGGTTGAACAATATTGCACTTTAAGAACATGGTCATGAATCAGATTTTTGATGAAGTGCATGTGTAGTTCAATGTGTTTGCTGTGCTGATGTTGGACTGGATCTTTTCACAATTGAATGACACTTTGATTATCACACCAAAGTGTAGTGGGATGCTGCTACTGAAAGCCAAACTCTGACAGGATCTGACAAAGCCACAGGGCTTCCTTACTAGCTTCTATGGTGCCACGATACTCTGCTTCTGCTGAAGAAAGAGAAATGGCACTTTGTTTCTTGCAAGCCCATGGAATAGGTCCAAAACCAAGAGTGAAGACATAATCTGCAGTAGACTTCCGATCATCAAGGTCAACAACCCAATCGGAATCAGTGAAACCAACCAATATAGGAGATGCTTCTGCACTATAATGAATCCCAAACTGAACTGTACCTTGAACATAATGAAGTATTCTTTTAGCTGCTTTCCAATGACTTTCATGTGGGTTTTTCACAAAATGAGGAATATGGCCAACAACAAAGGAAAAGGTCAGGATGGGTATGGGTCAAATACAAAAGTTTTCCTAAAAGCTGACGGTATAAGGTTTAGTCAACTTAAGGGGAAGTACAAGTGACTGAAAGTTTGGCTCCAGACTGAAAGGGAGAAGGGGTTAGATTACAGTCTTCCACGTGAAAGTGGCGTAGAAGATCACAAGCATATTTGGACTCAAAAAGGAAATACCTTCCTTGGATTGCAAGAGTTGAAGACCAAGAAAATAGTGCAAGTGTCCTAAGTCTGTCATTCAAGCTACTTTTTAAGGCTAGAATTCACATGGTTTACAAGGTTGGGATCACTACCAGTAAGGATAAGATCATCAACATAAAGAACAAGAATGATAAAAGACTTACCCACTTTCTTGGTGTAGACAGTATTGTCAGAATGAAACCTAGAAAAGTCAGTATCTAAAAGAAAGCTATTCATTTTGGCATACCAAGCCCGAGGGGCTTGCTTGAGACCATAAAGGGATTGCCTAAGCCGACATACAAGGCTAGAGTCTGTTTGTATAAAGCCAAGAGGTTGTTCCATATAGATTTCTTCATGCAAGTCCCGATGCAAGAAGGCATATTTAACATCCATATGATGGACTTCCAATTTGAAAGAGGCAACACGGGAAAGAACAAGGCAGATAGAGTTCATTTTGGCAACAGGGGAGAAGGTTTCAGTATAGTCAATGCCTTCAACTTGTGAAAAACCCTTAGCAATAAGACGAGCTTTATGTTTATCTGGTCCAAACTTGGTTCTGTAAACCCATTTGCATCTAACAAGTTTTCGTCCCTTTGAAAGAGGAACAAGATCCCATGTATCATTTGCCAATAATGAACACTATTCTTCATTCATTAGTTGCATCCCAATCTAGATGGCCTGAAGGTTCTGCAAACGTGTCAGGATCATAATTCGCTGAAGCTTGAGTTAGTAAAGAAGAGGCTCTATCGAACTGAGAACGTGTATGTCGCTGATCTGTAGGATCACCTGCAAGAGCACCTGCTGCATCCCGAGTAGCACCAACCCATTTTAGAAGCTGAGGAGCTGAAGGAGGATCCCGAGAAGGCGGGGGAGGATTTTTATCCTCGCTGTGATCATCTGAAGAAGAAATATTTTCAAAAGTAGAAGGGATAGAGAGGGGTGGCACATCCACCGAACTAGGCTCGTAGGCCAATATATTTTCAACAAACTTTACATATCTTTTAATGATAACATTTTTGGACTTAGGTGAAAGAAGTATATATCCTTTGACATCTTCAGAATATCCTACAAAAATATATTTTTCACTCTTAGGTTCTAAGGCTTTATGTTTCTCATCGGGACTATGGGCCCATGCCTCACTTCCAAAAACATGAAAGTGACTTACATCTAGTTTAATTGAGCTCCATGCTTCTTCTGAAGTGATATTCTTTAAAACCTTAGTAGGAGTGTGACTTACTATGTAATTTGCACAGTTAATTTCTTCTGCCCAAAAATTAAGACTAAGTCCTTTAGATTGAAGCATACAATTAGCCATTTCCTTTAAGGTGCGATTCTTCCTTTCAGCTACACCATTTTGTTGTGGAGTATATGGAACAATATGTTGCATTTGAATTCCATGCTCAGTGCAAAAGTTGATGAATTTGTTGTTAACATATTCCTCACCATTATCAGATCTTAGCTTAAGAATTTGATGTCTAGATTGTTTCTCAACAAAGGCCTTAAAGGCCAAGAACATGTTAAATACTTCACTCTTGAGTTTTAAGAAGTATACCCAAGTTCGTCTGGAGAAATCATCAATGAAAGTTAAGAAATAATTGTAGCCAGATAATGAAACATTTGGAAGTGGGCCACATAAATCACTATGCACAAGATGTAAAGGGGCTGATGCGTGCCAAGAGGCACATTTTTCAAAACTATCTCGATGATGTTTTCCGAGTACACATCCAGAACAAACACCATCTCTGCAAGATACCATAGGAAGACCTGTCACCATATTTTCTTTACATATATTTTGAAGGGAGCGATAGTTTAAGTGACCAAATCGCTCATGCCAATGTTTGCTCACTTCATGATTATGAGCAAAAAATACCGAGGGAAGAGTTGATGAACCAAAGTTATTAAACTTATACAACCTTGTAGAATCATCAGTAGTGCCAGTAGCTAAAATCTGTCTAGGATCTCTTAGGTTCTTAATTACAACATCATGAGGTGAAAATTCAATGATTTTACTTTCACCTGAATGAGTTATCTAATGTACAGACAGAAGGTTGCAGGATAAGGTTGGAACACATAATACATTATTAAATTAACAATTGTCTAGACGCATAGTTCCAATACCTACAACACTAAGAGATCTATCATCACCAACATATATATTTTTGGTGTTACAATCATTTAAAGAAGAAAACATGGCTTTGTTTTTGGCCATGTGATAAGAAGCTCCAGAATCAATGAACCACTGATGAGAATGAGAAGAAGAAGATACATTTAGTGCATAAACAGACCGAGATGCTTGACAACCACATGCAGAAAGCGCTATTCCTGAAGATGAAGTTGAAGTTGAAGAATGATCCAAATGGATGTTATGCTTCTTCATTGCTGCTTCCAAGGCCTCCATCTTCTTAAAGCATTTGGATTCTAAGTGGCCATCTCGATTACAAAATTTGCAATGTCTATCAGTCTTCTTACCTTTGTTTTTATTTGCCTTATCATTTTGTTGAATTGATTTTTCATTTTGTTGAGACTGAAAGTGCTTAGGACCCTTGTTTGGTTTAGGACCATTCTTTTCAAGATACTACTTCTTAGGATTCTTTGAGTTTGGTTGTTGCTGGGCGGCTAAGGCTTTCTTAGAAGAGTTTCCAAGATTAAGAAGACCAAGATGTAATAGTTTTTCTTGTTCTCTTATTAAAGAATCACAAAAGGAATCAAAAGAGGGGGACTTGTAGTCTTGTCTTTGAGAAATAAAGGCTTCTCTAGTATAATGGAAGGTGGAAACAAACATAGAGTAGGTTGGTCCCAACTTAGTAAGAATGGAATAGATAAGACTAGCATCTTCTTTCTTAACCTTAAAAACTTCCAAGAGAAGTCTAAGGGTCTTGAACTTGGATAAAAAATCTTCAATGGAAGAAAAATTATTGGGGTCCAACGTAAGCAACTCATTTTCGAGTTTATGGGCTCTAATTTAATTTTTAATTCCAAAAACTTTATTGATTTGTTTCCTTGTTTCATTAGGGGTATCAAGTTCTGTGATATGGAATCTAAGGTATGGAGAAATAGACATCCCTATCAACCCACGTTCTCGATCTTGCCTATTTTCCCATTTGGCTGTCTTATCTTCATCTTTAGGTTTAGTTTCTTGGCCTGAAGCTATTCTGTAAAGACCTTTACTTCTAAGTAAATCCACAATGTAGGACCACCATTGGAAGTAGTTGGTGCTATTAATAATAACTTGGCTTTGAAGCTGTAAATGCTGAAACTAAGTGTTCCAATGGAAATGTCTCGAAAAATTAGGCCGATTAAAAAAAATGGCTCTGAAAATGGCTTCCGAATGAAGAAGTTATGACTTTTTGAAGAAAAGTTGTTGAAGATGCCGCTGAAGTGCGTGAATGTGCGAAAGTGAATAATAATGTTATATTTTAAACTCCCCCTCCTCTTTTAAAACTTAATCTAATTAGCTCACTTTAAAAAAAAAGATTTTATGTGACCCACTTTTATAAATAAGTGAAAGTCACTTTTACAATGGTACTTTATGAGCTACCCACTAAATTGTAACTTAAATAAAAGATAAAAAGAATTTAGAATTACAAGTGACTCACTTTTTATAATAGGTGAGAACACCTTTACATAAAATAACTTTAAAACATAAGTTACATATGCTTTTTGAAAAAGTAACTCAACAAAAAGAAAGACTTGAACTCAAGACCTCTATTCTCATAAAGTAACTTTGGACCAAGTGAACTAGTTTAAAAAGGTTAGTAATTTTTGGAAAAGAGGAAGATTTTTTGTTTTGTTTTATTTTTTAAGTCATAGAAGCTTTGGGGTGCGTGTTTACTTGAAAAAGCCCTTTTTGCCTAGAAAACAAAAAAACACACAACCCAACATGGACATACAAAAAAAGCCAAACCTTATGGTTTGAAGTTAGCTATATATTTTCCTCAATGTTTTGGATTTTCCGAGATCACACTAAGACGCGACGGAAAAGAGCATACGCATGAGAAAAGTCCTTCCATTCTGTTTTTGATTTGCCCAGATCGCACAGAGTCACGGTGAAAGGAGCATACACATAAATGAAAGGTATAGATCTGGTAATAAAAAAATAGAGAGATAAATAAACCGTAATAAACAGAGACATAAATAATTAAAACTTGAAATAAAGATTGTGTACCTCCAGATCTTAAAAATGATGTAGTTAGGGCTACCAAAAACCTTTTCGCGCGAAACGAAAGGGGTTCCTCACTGGAACAGATGCTCCTAACACAATAGAGTAGATGCTTCTAACACAATAGAGTAGTGCTCATGTCTAGAACATATCGTGACCGTCAAATTATAAGTTACAAAAATACATAGTAAAAAAACACATTTTACCTAACTCTACGCTAGACCAAGTTATACTTAACTATTTCCTATGTGTCGGAATATCCTAACAGTATCAACTTATCTACACCAATTTTTGATATAGCACCTAATCTCCATCAACACACCAACAACCAAAGGATTATTATTCTTTAGTCCACAAAGGAAAGATTGTTCCAATCAATGTCCAAAAGAGGAATCTTTGTTGCAACTTTAAGGAGAACCAACAAAAATAAAATGGATTGCTCTAGCATTGATAAGGAAAATATGCTTTTCAAAAGTCACGATCAACTCAACATTGACACAGCTATATAATTACAAATTCTAGGCAACAACTAAATTAAGTTGTTTTTCAATTGTACAAAGGGAAGATTGTTCTAATTGCCATTCTTTGGAAATCCATCTAAAAAATATAGCATATTACTCTAACATCAATAAAGAATAAAGATGCGTCGTAATTCCAGTGGGAGGGAAACTTATTTATGAATCAATCCCTACTCGTGGATGTAGGAAATAACATTGGATAAGGGTTATCATATCCATGCAACCCTTGAGGGTGATAAGACTTAGGTTTTTACACTTTATTCTCAATTTAATTTGCGAAACATGCCAAGAAAATCAAACATTGAGAGACTGACACAAGCATTGAAGGCATGAAAAGAGGTTGAGCAAGAAAAAATATTTCCATCACTTAATTGAACATATGCACTCAAGTAGAATGTTGACAATTAGGTTAGAGGAAATTGCTAATGATTAGGTATTCAAATTGAAAATCTATTTGAGGAATACGCAACTATGCAATAATAATGCAACCATAGACCTTGATCTTTTTGTACAATAAATGGACAGTGTAAAACTCTTGGCATTGATTTTAGCATTCTGGTAAATGCATGAATTGGTTTTGATCCAGAATTGATATCAATGTAATCTTGGTTGAGGAGATCAACTAGAATGTAATGCTTTGTCCTAATAACACTATTGTTTGGTATTCAAATCAAGGGAAAATTGATCTCAATCCACCCTTACTACTTACATAATCACCATATAACCACAAATCAAATTAAGCAATCTATAAAAAAACATTTTGCTTGCTATATGTTGTTTGTTACAAAAATGTTGGGATATTTTTTTGTTGCAATTGAAAATAAAAGAAAAGTGATTATGTATCATTAACATGGAATAATCAATAATAACACAACAACAATGTGGTAGGCCATTACTGAAACAAATTAGAAACACAATGATATAGAATTGAAACCATTACTTAAACAAATAAAACACATCGCAAGTCATGGAGATGTTTACCCTAGAAACCTAAATGAGAAAATCAACTTTAAATGATTGCTTATTCTTTATTTTCAACAAGGTTATCATGCAAGTCAATCACTCTCTTATGGCCATCAAACAAGTTACATCCCTAATCTTCTTTTGCCTCCTTTCCTTGTGACCAAAATAGCTTTTGTTATTTGATCTATGGAAAGATGGGGATGGAAGGCCAAACGTCCTTGTCCTTTCGTTTCCTTTATCTAATTTTCTTCTTTCATATTTTATTTTTTTCTCTTTCTTTTCATTCTTTTAATTTTTAATTCTTACATTGACTTTGCTTTGTTTTCTTATATGCGTTGATGTTTACAAACCATTGATATTTGTTTTGGATCAATAATGTTTAAATAGACTAAAAAAACACCCAATGACTCAATTAGGTCTGAGCCACAAACATCCATACAATAAATCTTCGAGGATTATTTTATGAATAAATATTAATTAAAATTATAAGAATTAAAGAATCCACAACTTAAAGGAATTATAGAATTACAAATTTATTTGTTAGACACATAAATAGGTTGGAATTATCCCAAAGATATTGGACTCTTTAGGAAAGAATTTAAAAGGAAGGAAAAACACTTTACATTAAAACATGTAAAGAATAGATTGAAGATGATTATAATGTTATATGAGAATGGACTTTTTTTTTTAAGAAAGAGGAGACTTTATAGTTAAGATGATATCTATAATTTCATAATGGTGAATTGAATTGATTTACATGTTGGAATTTTTGTGGAAAGATTTTAATGTTTATTGTAATGTATTTTTAAAAATAAAATTATTTTATGGATAATTAATGAGAAGATATTAAAAATAAATTAGTATATGGTGGATAGTAAAATTACTAATAGATAATTAATTAGAAAATATTAAAAATAAATTAGTATAGGGTGGATAAATATGATTGAACAAAATCAATATTTAAACTTACTAATTCTAATGATAATGGGAGTGGTTATTTATTAAATCATGGGATGATGAAACAAAACTTGAGTTGATATTATTTTGATGGAAAATAATATATCAAATATTATCTTAGATTGAATTACTTAATCTCATGTATTTGAAGTCTATTTGTGAAAGTTCCAAAGAACAACTCATATCACAATTATATTACGAAACTATTGAGTACTAAGTTTTAATGACGCAATAATTTAATATGTTTTGGTTAGATCTGTAATTTGAATATGGATGATGAACATAAAATTTTAAATAAAATCAAGGTAAAAGGGGTATAAAAGTTATACTTTTTTTTTCTCTGTAAAGACTAAATCTATTAAAAGGAAAGAAAAATATAATTACAATGAGGCAGAAGCCTCAGCTGAGAGCATCTGAGTGCCGCCAGGTCATCAAAACTGTCCCATAATTGGGAAAACCAGTTACAGTTTGCAAAAAACCAAACATTAGAGCGGGAGTACAACGACATAACCAAAATGAGGACTTGAGATAACCCCCTTTGAAGCAGTCGAGACAGACACCAAAAGATAGAATTGCTGTACATGTCAGCAATAGAACCACAGACTACCGAGAAACAGAAACATAAACAGAACCACAGAATCGTCAACAGTCGAACATAATCAATTAGCAATAAAACTCTGAGAGGACACGAGGGAGTCCAAGTGGCGTCACATGGGGACGTCCTGGTCTGGTGACTCCTCAACGACGGGGCAAGCATTGCCATACCAGATTTCGCCATCCTTCGCTACGTCACCAGCCGCGCTGCCACCTGGAGGATCCAACGCTTGACGGGTGCCGCTTGAGCTGCCAGCCAGAGCCATCGAAACTGTGGCTCCAAGAGAGCTGCCGCCTGGTTGCCTAGTGTCACCAGGAGTATCACCAACCTCATGCTGTCTGCCACGCCTTGCAGCCTTGCCTTCTTCTGCCGGGTTCTGCTCAGAGCCATGACTGCCAGCAATTCTGCGAATGCCCTGAGAATGCTCTGCCGAGGTATGCACTGGAGCATGAGGCTGAGCTTCTTCTTCAGAGAAGATAATGGTGATATTAGCCGTGATAATGGGCCTATTCAGGCTGCTCTGAAATTTAAAATGAGTCGACTGGAAGGCGTTGTGCGGAAAGGGTCTGCGGGACGGGCTAGGAGGGGGCGAATTAGCTGGAGATGAAGACGGAGAGGCAGGGGGCGGTGGCTGATCAACAGACTGAGCTGCCTGAGAGCGCGCGCGACCACCACGGCTGCCTCCATGGCGGCTTCTCATGCGGTGACGGACCATGGTTAAGCGGCGAAGGGGAAGCTCAGAAGAATTGAGCTCTTGGAAGGGAGGCAGAGAAAGCACAGTGGGTTCCTGAGCAGGGTTCAAAGAGCAGAGCTGGGAATGAGAGAAAGGAAACCCAATTCCAAAATCAAAACAGCCAAGGAGCCAACAACGATTGCCTGTAGCCGTTTTGCTGCAGGGGATTCCTGCAAGGAGCGGGCAGATGCAGAAGGAAGGGGGGCAAACAATGGAGTTGAGGACCGAATGCACCATGTATAAATTATCAGCTGCCTTGTCTCGGCTGGAGCGAGCCATTAAGACGTCCTGCAGGCGGACCTGCTCTCGCCTTAGGTGAGCCTTCATGTGCCAAGTCTGGGTGTAGGTAATAGCGCTGGCCAGCAGCTGGCAGGGCCAAGCGCCGTCAAACCAATTAATCACCATTAATGAGCTCGATTTCACCCGCATCCGGTTGTATAAAAGTTATACTTAATCTATATTAACAAATATTATTGAATGTTGAAATGAATATAAACTTGGCCCTTAAAGACGTTGAATGTTGAAATGAATGTAAACTTGGCTGTCAAAGATGATAAATGTTGAAATGAATGTAGACTTGGCCCTTAAAGACGATGTTATGAATAATATGAGTAAATATAATTTAATACATGGTTTATGTCAACTAATATCTTCATTCTAATTATGTTTCTTTAAAATTTTTCATGTAATAAAAATAATGAATTGATGAAATTGTAAAACTCATATTTGTTATATGTTCAATTTTAAGAATCTTGATCAAAAGAAAGTTTAATATCTTCAATTTAATTATATGTTTCTTTATTTTTCGTAAATAATGAATTAATGAAATTTTAAAAATTGTATTTATTATATGTTCAATTTTAAGAATTTTGATCAAAAGAAAGTTTAATATCTAGGTTCAAAGAACTAAATAAGATGATTTTCTACTTTTCAATGTTAAAAAACTTACTCATGGTTAAAGGGAAAAAATTGTCCCCTCCAAAGAACTTTGCTCAATCTTTATTTGAATAAACAAACTAGGTGTATATATTATATTTTATTTAGATAATTAAAATAAATTGAAAATAATAATTAAATGTAAATTTGGTCCTCGAGGGCCCCATTGATAATATGGAAATATAACAAGAGAGGAAGAAGTATCTTATGGATAGGAATTGATCAACCACAAATAACGAGGAAAAATTATTGGCAACGTTATAAGGTTTGAGAATATTAGTTCATTGCATATCTCGGGAGATGTTATGAAATAACCCCTTTAATTTAATTTATAATTTTTCTAACAAAATTATTCCAAAAATTACCAAAAATATTTTTGTTGAAAAATGTAACAAAACCCAACAAATTTGGTCAACTCACAATCACAATTTTTTTTTTATTGAAACATCACAGCTAAACCCAACAAATTTTATTGTAATATTGATGAAGAATTACATCAATTTATTTTGGAAAAACTTGGAAAATTAACCATTGGAGATAATTCAACCTCCCTCTTTAAATTCTCTGGTTCGAACCCTGGCTGCATATCGTCTAGAAAATTCAGTTGGCTCTAATTCAACGTCTTCAAAAATTACGATCTAGCTATAACAACTCATACTCCTTAAAAAATTATGATATGGTTGGAACAAATTGGCCTCCTCGAGAAATTACCCTGGCAAGTCATCCTCTGGAAAATCACTTTCCTTTCTTTTGCAAAAAATTGACCTAGTGCAAAGCCTCTCGATACTCCAATTTTATTTGCCTCTGTAGGTGATTGTTCTCTTGGAAAAGAAACTCAACCCTCTTAACTCATCCTTCATAGCTGCAAAATAATTCGGCCCTTCTAGGAATCCAAAATTTGTCCCTCTGCAAAGTCATCTCTGACAAACAATTCAACCATATTTTTTGCGAAGTAAATGATCCCTCCTTTCTCTGTCAATTTGACCCTCATTCAGGTCGTGCAATTTGTTGCTAACTCGACCTACTTAAAGAGATGCACATTCTTGCAACTGGACTCTTCTTCTGATCACCAATATTTTATCCTTATTTTATGATGAACACCAAAAAAGAACCTGAAGTTGTTCTCCCTCTTGACTAACTAGGGTGGATGTTTCCATCGAAACTAATGACCACCAACTAGGGTGGATAGTTTCACCACCAAAATTGGGATCTCCACAAGGGTTTCCCTTCACACAATAAGCTACAAGGGCTCCTAAATCAATTCTAAAAACATCCACACATAATCCCCCTTGAGCCTCTTTCTTTCTTTTTAAAATTATTTCCTACCCTCGAAATACCATGCGTGGCTAGAAATACAATGGGTCACTTTATTTGTATTAAGTGAGTTACCACTTTAATAATTAAAATGTTTCCTTTCATTAAACAATTAAACCAACTATTCCCTTTTTCCAAACTATAGCCTATAAGAATTTGGGTAGGCCACTAAGTCGATCTCTTCCACTATTATTGTTTGGAAAGGGACATTACAATTCCCATTTCCCGAAATTTCTTGTCCTCAAGAAACTGCAAATTGGGATGCTGCAATACTTATTCTCCTTCCCATGTGGCATCTTCTATTGGTAGGTATTTCCATCGAACTAGATATTCCTTGATGGTTTTGCTCCTTAATCTCCTCTCCCTAGTATGTAAAATTTTCATGAATATTAAGATCAATTGCCCTTCCTTTTCCAATGGAGGTAATTTAGTTGAAGCCATGATATGATACTCTAACACCTTCTTAAGGCAAGACATGTGGAATACATTGTGAATCTTTCTCTCCTCAGGTAGCTTTAGCTCAAGCTACTTCTCCAATCCCCTTATGGATTTGTAGGGTCTATAAAATAGAGGCTTCAACTTTTCTACTCCATTCCTATTTAGGGAGTACTATCTATATGGATGTAAATGTAAGAAAATCAAACCTCACTCCTGGAAAATGCGCTTGATCTGGTTACAATCTGCATACATATTCAACTAATTCTATGCAACTTGTAAGTTCTTTGTAAGGACTTTGAGGATGTCCCAGTCTTCCTATAGCTAATCCTTTTCTTTTGGAGCTCTGCTATACTTGAAATCCATCTCAATTAATGAAGGAGTGTTGTACCCACATAATTCTTAGAATGGTGTCATACCAATGGATATATGATAATTAGTATTCCCAAAAATGCAACCATCAGATCTAGGTCTTTTGTTTCCCTCTAACATAATTCCATAAATAATCTTCCACCCATTTGTTTACGATTTATGTTTTGCCATGTGTCTGTGGGTGATAAATAATGCTTTGGGTTAATTATATACCTACTAATATAAATATTTCTTGCTAGAAAGCACAAAGGAATCAACTATCTATGTTGTTAGCTATATATCTAGGTACTCCATGTAGTCTAAATATCTCCCTAAAAAATAATTCTGCTACTTTTCTTGCCTTTCAATCTGATAGGATTTCCATAAAGTGTGGAAACTTGGTTAATATGTCAAATACCAATAGAATGAAACCTCTGCCTTGTACCCTTTGGACCTTTGTAATGAAATCCATGGAAATACATTCCCAATTTTGTTTTGGATGGGTATTGCCTACAACAATCCTGCGGGATGAAGACGTTCCACCTTATTCTACTAGTACGTAGTATACTCTGTCACATGTCTTCATACATATTCTTTGAGGTTCTTCCAAGAGAACCCCCTCCCCTTCACCTGCCGATATGTTTTGAAGTATCCCAGATGACTGGCTAGAGATTAATTATGGACATCCTTCAAGATTTTTCCTCTGAGAGTTGATTTATGGACAAGATAAATCCTTCCTTTTATAGAAAATGATGCCATCTACTACCCTGTACCTATAATCTTGAACCAATCTATTCCTCAAATCACATGCACATTTATTTTTTGGAATACTCCACTAGCAAAAGTGCCTTCCAATCTGTAGTAATATCCATGAGAGAGCATGTTGCTAGTCTCCTTGAGAGGGCATTCACTACCACATTTTTATTCCCTTTTACACATTCAATGTCAAATACATAGGCCTATATCCTACTAACCCATTTTTTTGCCTCTTGTTTAGATATTTGTGCTCTAGGAAGTACCTCAAATTGTTGTTGTCAGTTTTGACCACAAATCATCTTCTCGCCAAGTACTATGAAATTTTGCGAGCACATGCATGATGGTGAGAATTTCTTTATCATAGATGGAATAAAGTATCTACATATCCGTGTGTTTCTAGGTCTTGAAGGCTATTGGGTGCTTATCTTTCATAAACAAGGCTCTTATGCCTTCCCTCAATTAATTACACTTTAGTACAAAAGGGCGTGAGAAATTAGGAAATGCTAAGACTAGGAAAGTACCCATCACCTCCTTACAACGCTCAAAAGTTTGTAGTGCCTCTTTTGACCATCTGAATGCCCCATTTTTGGTTAATATTATTAATTCCACCACCATCTATGAATATCCTTTAACAAAAATCCTATAGTAGTTGCATATGCTCATAAATTCATGTAACTCTGTGAGGGACTTAGGCATGGGACAATCAAGTATAGCTTGGATTTTTTCTTGTGCACTTGTACCACCTACGCATTGATAATATTCCCCATATACAAAATCTCTGTCATTCCAAATTCACATTTGGACTCCTTTGGGAAAAGGGATTGTTCATTTAATATACACAATACTTCCTCCAAGTGTCTTAAGTGTTCCTCGCATGTTTTTCTATATATCGGGAGATCATCTAAAAATACTGGCAAAACTTTTGTATATGCTTCCTAAAAATATGGTTCAAGCATGATTGGAAATTTTCAAGTGCGTTGGTTAATCCAAATTACATGACAAAAATTTCATAATATCAATAAAGACATATGAAAGTGATTTTATGTACATCCTTCTCACATACTCCGATATGGTGATAACCTAACCTTAAATTGATTTTTGAAAATAAAATTGGTCCCTATAACTCATCTAATAGCTCATCGATCCTGGGTATTGGGTACCTATTTTTTATTGTCTTTTTGTTCAAGGTCCTATAGTTGATGCACATTCTTAGGGACCCATCCTTATTTTGGACCAACATGACCTAAGAAGTGAATGGGCTCGAGCTAGGCCTTATGTGCCCCATATCCAATAACTCCTTGATAGTCTTATCAATCTCTTCTTTAAATCTTTTACGATGTATGTAAGGAGTTGTTATAACTGGATTCACTCCTTCCTCTAGTTTTATAGTGTGCTCAAATCCTTTGTCAAGAGGCCTACCTTGTGGAATATCTACAAATACCTTCTGATGCATGCTCAATAACGTTTGGATATCTTCTGGGTAATTCTTGTTTCCATATGGAGGTTTCTGCATTGTCACCATGCATTATGCAACTAATTCTATGTCTCTATGTCAAAATATGGCATCCATCATTTTGGCTGTAAAAACCATTGGAGAACCATTGGTCATCCCCCTCAATAACACTCTCTGTCCATTTGCTATGACAAAATCCATTTCCATGTTTCAATAATATTTCCAGTGCATTCTTATAAAGATAAGCCAATGTATCCCAAAAACGAGATTGGCTTAAGCTAACTCCACCACATAAAAGTCATCAGTAAGGGAATAATTCCCCAATTTGAGCTCCATATTTGGGACCTTCAAGGTACAAGATAGCTGACAACCACCTTGCACTTCAACATCAAACCCCTCAAAATTCTTTGTAGTTAGGTGCCTTTTAACTACTAAAGTTGCATATATAAAATTGTGGGTCAACCCACCCTTAATAATAATAGTGACTCACTAGCCCTGCACAACCCCTCTAACTCTAAGAGTGTTATACGCAGGGATGCAAGAAATATTGGCTATAGTAAATCCCTTTGACTCCACTCGCCGTGGTTCTTCGTCACTACTACTATGTCCATCTTCTATAATTACTTATGGTTCCTCCTCTTCTTCAGTGTCAAATAATATCTCTATATAGTGAGCCTTCCCTTTCCTCATACATCAACATCCTGGTACCCATGGTTCCTTGTTGTTGTAGTAAACATTTTTACTCCTTAATTCATATATGGTCTCTTCCACTTGGCTCTTACCCTACCACAATCTCTTCTTCTTGTTGTTTTTAGGAGGAGTGAATTTAACTAGGGCCTTGTTAGGAACCACATCTTCCATGTCTCTGGAATGAGCTATAGAACCCTGTAGTGTGTTTGGATTGAAAGCCTTGACCCAACCATGTAGTGTTTTGAATATGGATGGTGAACATAAAAATTATTTAAAATCAAGATAAATAAAAGAGGTATAGAAGTTATAATTCATCTATATTAAGAAATATTTTTGAATGTTGAAATGAATGTAAACTTGGCCCTTAAAGATGTTGAATGCTGAAGTGAATGTAAACTTGGCTCTTAAAGAGGATGAATGTTGAAATGAATGTAGACTTGGCTCTTAAAGATGATGTTATGAATAATAGGACTAATCACAATTTAACAAATGGTTTATGTCAAATAATCTCTTCATTTTAATTATATGTTTCTATAAAAAATTTCATGTAATAAAAATAATGAATTAATGAAATTTTAAAAATCATATTTTTTATATGTCCAATTTTAAGCATCTTGATCAAAAGAAAGTTTAATATCTTCATTTTAATTATATGTTTCTATAAAAAAGTTCAAGTACTAAAAATAATGAATTGATGAAATTTTAAAAATCATACTTATTATATGTTCAATTTTAAGAATCTTGATCAAAACAAAGTTTAATATCTAGGTTCAACGAACTAAATAAAATGATTTTCTACTTTTCAATGTTAAAAAAATTACTCTCATGGTTAAAGGAAAAAAGGTGTCCCCTTTAAAGAAACTTTTCCATTCTTTACTCGGATAAAAAAACAATGTGTATGTATTATATTTTATTTAGAGGACAGTTAAAGGAAATTGAAAATGATAATCAATGTAAATTTGGCCCTCAAGATCCCCATTAATAATACGCAAATATAACAAGCGAGGAAGAAGTATCTTATATATACAAATTGATCAGCCCTAAATAACGAGGCAAAATTGTTGGCAACATTATAGGGTTTGAGAATATTAGTTCATTGCACATTTTGGGAGATGTTATGAAATAAACCCTCTAATTTAATTTATAATTTTTCTACCAAAACTTC
The DNA here is from genome assembly GCA_031772625.1 of Pinus tabuliformis. Lineage (NCBI taxonomy): Eukaryota > Viridiplantae > Streptophyta > Pinopsida > Pinales > Pinaceae > Pinus > Pinus tabuliformis. Next base: position 87,696,571 of record CM062807.1, on the reverse strand, counting down.
GAAAATTACCATATATATATATATATATTTTTATTTTTTTATTTTATTTTTATTTTTCCCTGAAAAATATAACGAGACCCAACAAAATTGGACAATTCACAATCAAAATATTTTTATTGAAACACCATAACTAAACCCAACCAATTTTATTAACCAAGGAATATTTACATCAATTTATTCTGGAAAAGCCCAGAAAATTAACCATTGGAGATAATTTGACCTCCCTCTGGAAATTCTCTGGTTCGAACCCTGGTTGCAAATTCTCTAGATATTTCAGTTGGCTACAATTCGGCCTCTTCAAAAATTATGATATGGCTAGAACAACTTGGCCTCCAAAAATTATGATATGGATGGAAATACTCGACCTCCTTAGGAATTACCCTAGCAAGTCGTCCTCTAGAAAATCAATTTCCTTTCTTTTGAAAAAAATGGACCTATTGTAGAGCTTCTCGATACTCCAATTTTATTTTCCTCCATAAGTGATTGTGATCTTGGAAAAGAAACTTGACTCTCTTAACTCGTCCTTCAAAGCTTGAGAATAATTCAACCCTTCCAGGAATCCAAAATTTGGCCCTCTGCAAATTCAATCTCTGATAAACAATTCAACCTTATTTTCTTCGAGGTAAATCAACCTCCCTTCTCTGCCAATTTGACCGTCATTCAGGTGGTGCAATTTGTTGCTAACTCATCCTCCTTAAAGAGATGCACATTGCTGCAACTTTAATCTTCTTTTGGTCCCCAATATTTGATCCTTATTTTATGATAAATGCCAACGAATAAAGTAAATTGTTTCTCCCCCTTGACTAGCTAGGATGGATTCTTCACCACTGAAACTTATCACCACCAACAGGGTGGATGTTTCACCACAAAAAATAATCACCACCATATAGGGTGGATAAATTTACCACAAAAATTGGGATCTCCACAAGGGTTTCCCCTCACATAATAAGCAACTAGGGCTACCAACTCAATTCTCAAATCATCCACACATGATCCCCCTTGAGCCTCTTTCTTTCTTTTTATAATTATTTCCTACTCTCGAAATACCATGGGTGGTTGGAAATACCATGGGTCACTTTATTTTTATTAAGTGACTTACCACTTTTATTTAATTATTAAAAAGTTTCCTTTCATTAAACAATTAAACAAACTGATACCCTTTCTTCTCAACTATAGCCTACGAGAATCTGGGTAGGATGCTAAGTCGATCCCTTCTACTATTATGGTTTGGAAAGGGACATTACAATCCTCCCTTCTTGAAATTGCATTTCCTCAAGAAACTGCAAGTTAGGATGTTGCAATAATTGTTCTCCTTCCCATGTGGCGTCTTGCATTGGTAGTTATTTCCATCAAACTATATATTCCCTGATGGTTCTGTTCCTCAATCTCGTATCCCTAGTATTCAAAATTTTTACGAAGAATATGATCAATTCCCCTTCCTTTTACAATGGAGGTTATTTAGTTAAAGCCATGATATGATACTCTAACACCTTCTTAAGGAACGACCTGTGGAATACATCATGAATCTTTCTCTCCTTAGGTATCTCTAGCTCAATCTACTTCTCCAATCCCCTTATGACTCTCTAAGGTCCATAAAATTGAGGCTTCAACTTTTCTACTCCATTTCTCTTTAGGGAGGACTATCGATATGGCTGTAAATGAGAGAAAACCAAATCTCCCTCCTGGAAAATGTGCTTGATCTGGTTATTATATACATGATGGGTCCCATCAATAGGTATATTTTGAAGCCCATTGTGCTATCCTCCAACCCTTAAAACTCTCGTTTTCTCACATTAATTTGCATTTGTAACCATAATATGCTTAGTAAGAAGACTAAAGGGTGCTTGTAGTATTTCATGGCCTAATGTGATTAATATGCAGGCAAAAGAAGCATTTTTGGAGAAATTTACTATGCAGGGGTTGATTGGAGACATTTAGAGAGATTATAGGGGGGCATGCCCACTGCATTAACTCCCCAACTCAACTTTAGATAAAATATTCCTCACCAATAAGTCGAATTCACTAGAAGCTAAGGAACTCAAGTGCATATGATTATCCAAGCGAACTAGATCCACCAATCTCGAGATTTTGGAGGGAATCACTCTTCTTTTTAAGGGAGTTTCTCTCAACTACTTTTTGTATAAATAAACTAGCCAAAAGGAATGTTATGATTCAAATTTTTGTTGTAGCTAGGAGTAGCTACTAAGAGCCTAGTGCTTGACAATGTTATTCTCATCTTTCATATGAAATACAAGACTCTTATTTTCTGTTAATGAGAATTTCACTATTGGTCTGCATCTAAGTTAGCTTTGGAGGGCTGAAACCCTCGCGTTTGGGCCTGTTGATTGTGCTAAACCCGCCAACATTTAGGGGATCTCCCTGGTATGAAGTCCCAACTAGACCTGATACCATTTGGTGTAGGAGTCCCATCCGGTACGATGGCCCAATTTCCATTTGCTTAGAGATTTTCCTTAGCTCTCACTGTTCAGCACGTGAGAGTGTTATGCTTGTATCTTCGAAAAGCGAGGTGAGTATGCCTGGTGAGTGCGTAATGTAACTTAAGTCCGGGTTCTCTTACTGTAAGGGGGAGAGTAAAGTAAGCCTCTAAGTGAGAGGTAGTACTACCACCTAGGAAGAGACACATGCGAACCAGAAAGGGTTTGTCCAACATCTAGCGGAGTAGTCCACAATGGATGTGGCATTCGTTAAAACCAAAGTGCAAGGGAAAACACGTACACCATCTAGCAGAGTAGTCCACATGGAGGTGATGGTTGTTATAAAAAGTAAACAAGATAGGTCCATCGAATGTCTCACATATCCATATCACATGATGCATATAAATTCATTTATATCGTGAATAACCTTGTAGAAAAGAAATGCAGGGAAACAAAGAAACACTAGCCATTGTATCAATGCATCAAAACCATAATCACTCTACAATTAAAAGGGGTAGAAAGTTTGATGGCGAACGAAATCCAACCAAAATGCCCCATTATAAAATATCGTGTTAACTCAAATCAGAAGCCATTGTAGAAATGGAAATTTTTTTTGCATGCAATGTTTGCATTAAGAGAGAATTCCACAATTGCATTGTTGTAGCCCTTAAATCATTCCAATGGATCCAAAAATTCTCTTGAAATCTTTAAGATTTGCTCAAGATCATCCAAAGGTCAAAATAAGTGTAAGAGGAGAACCCTTGGAAAGGCGGAAATACACTATCGGGAGGCAAAAACACTTCAAAACCATGAAAAACAGTCAAAGCACAACAGCCGTTAAATCTGGCCGATCAATGGCTCAGATCTAAGTAGAAAATCGCAATCGGCGCTGCAGAGAGAACGACTTAAAGAAGGGGCGCAAGACCCCCGCCGATCAGCGATCTCCGATGATCGGATCGGTAGGTCACATTAGTGGGTGTATCAACGATTTAAGTAAGGGCCCTGGGCATCAGTGATAAGTGATTGCGATCAGATCGCATTGCTATATCGCAGTGGAGCAACACTAAGGTGCGGGACCTATGCATAGGTATATGGGCGATGTGATAACCGGACCCGACGGTTATATACAGGATATTTGATAATATTTCAGGTCCGTGGGTGGGCCGGTTTTAATGCATTTTCAATGTATTTCATTATATAACAAAATACAAAGGGGAACTTGGCAGCGCCGATAGCGATGAAGCCCGGACCCGAAAGGGTCTAGGAAGTAAAATATATATTATTTGAGATCCGCACAAAGTCCAGTTTTAATGCATTTTTATGTATTTTCGTTATATAACGAAATACAAAGGGAGCACAGGGCAGTGCCGATAGTGATGAGTCCCAGACCCGAAAGGGTTCGGGAATGAAATCTATATTATTTCAAGTCCGCCTAAGGCCAATTTTCATGTGTTTTCAGTGTTTTTACGAATTTCAGGATATGAGGAAAATATAAAGGGACCAGGCCACCCATGCTAGGCGACAGTGACCCAAAGGGCGGACCCGATAGAGGAATAAACCATTTTTAAGGACTTTTGAAGTTCGAAAAGGACAGAGTGGGGTGGGATTTCTCAATGTTGCCGTGTTTTCTGTTTAAAACAGAAACAGTCATTATATTCGACAGAAATCCACAATATGGTAGCATTGTTCCGTGTTAATAGAAAGAATGCATTGCTAAACATTTGAAAGGGCCACAACACACGCAACTCATCCCAAACTGACAAAGCAGTCGTGGAGCAGCACAACGCAACATAACATGCGCAGCTTTCCCAAAACAAACAGAAGCATCAATAACCCAGCACAGCTCATCAAAACAAACATCATGGGGCATCTCTGGTATGAGAGAGCTCCCAGATAGTGCATCAAACTACCTGAAGGTGGTTATCCCTCTATTAGAAGGAGAAAACCTCCGAGCCATGCTAGCCTAGTCGGGGCATCAATCAGTTAACAAGACAGATAAGACATATAAGATAGATTAAGACTCGGAGCCTTAAAGAGCTAGGGAGCACTGTAAAAGGCCTATAAAAGGCTGGAAACTAAATGTAACAAGGGTTCAACCTCTGGAGATTACTGATACTTTGTTCCTTCAAGCTTCTCATCTTCATTCTAGTAAATACAAGCTTCTTTTGTTGTTATATGTTCAATGTCCATTTTCCTCTTTTGTTCGAAGCTTGCACTTGAAAAATTTGTTCATGTTTTTCTTTTGTGTCTAAGGCCAGATAATTGTCATCTTATCTATGCTTTGATAAATTAGATTTGCAAGCTTCTTTTACTTCTTGTAGCTGGCCATTCATATATGTTTATATATGCATCTGCTGGTATAGGTGGTATTCTTCATCTATTCATTAAATTTACAAATTATTGAGCATTAGTGGTCTAAAGCCTTGTAAAGCTGAGGATGTTCATGCATGTCTTGAGTTAAAAATAGAGTTGAAATGGTTATCTGGCTTGATCCAAACCATCATTCATTCCAATAGTTCAGAGAACAATATTGAAGATTATATGTTACCAGGCATCTCTGATCTGCAACCTAGGAGAGTTTCTTGGAGTGATAACAGGAGGAGCCAAGGTGAAAAGGACTTGGTTATACAATACGAGGGGTATATGTAGCCAAGGGTGATGATTGACCCTTGTGACTCTTGGAATACCCTCATGATCATTGAAATTCCTATGAATTTTCAACTGACATGACACTTCAACTTCTTGTGTGCATCCATTGGAATTTCACTTTACATTACATTCAGTTACAACAGATATGGCCCATATTGGTGATGTGGGCCTTGACCACTCATGACAAAACTTGACACGACGTTGCTGACATGTGTTGGCTGGTTGTGGTATCCATGTCAAGGTGATATGCTACTAAGTGATGGATGTACTCTCGAGTGTGCTTTGTCTTCTCCTCCACATGGCTTGATTCTGTGGGGTCTTCGATGGTCTTGGTCTTGTATGATGGTTCCATGCATGTGTTCCTTTCACTTGTTGCTTGATGCCTTTCGTTCGTTCATCCAGCTACAAGTAAGTCTTCTAGCATGTGCACTTCTTATTCACCCGATTCGTCATCTCGCCATGATCTATTAGTGTACCTATTCCTGCAATTCACTCATGATGGGACAACATCAAATCCAAAACCTCCTAGTCTAGCATGATGCATTATTTTTCGTGTTTCGAGCCCAGGACAGATGACATGCTGGGAGAGGGCCAAGTAACTACGCACTGTGCAGTTCTAGGTGACAGGGAGGAGGATTGATCATTGAGACTGCGTAGAGTGCAGCACAGGCTTGGACAAGGAACTCTGGGGCATAGTCTTCATTATCGGGAAAACTATGTAGAGGCCACTAGAAGGCAAAATTGCACAGTTAAGGACAATAGTGGTGGCTGCAAGGTGGGACCCTGAGGGACACCTCTGTGCAGTTTCCAGAGGGAAGACAAGGTAGCAGAATAAAGGGACCAGAGGACAACCTTGCCAGTTTTTGAGAGTAGTGAGTGCCGACTGAGGGACGTAACTAGGAGGACATTTTTGTGCAATCTTTGGTAGCAACACAAGCTCAGGTCTCTACGCAATATGAGGTTCCAGCAAGCAAGATGGAGGTTTGATCATTGTTCTTGCGAAGTGCGCAATTCAGATAGCCATTGAGGTAGTTTCTGCATAGTTCTGGGTAGGGAGACACGCTACATGCCTCTGGGATTGTACAATGCAATTGACCCGGAGGAAAACCTCAAACATTGCATAGTTCCATGCAACGGAGAAGCACCACTGAGGGCTGAGACTGCATAGTACAACTTAGTAGGGGTTTGGTGAAGTGAAGTTGTTTTGTCGAGAGAGTTTCATGAAAATGGCTAAGTGTGAGTAGAAAGTGAATTTGTGAGGACTTGACATTGTGATCACTCACTTAACATACTTCGACAACATGACAACACTGATTACTGGGACAACATGGCAAAGCATGACCCTTTGTGGGACTGTCTAGTGCTGAAAGCGACAAGTGTGACACTTGGGATAGACCTTTGGATGATCGCAAACACACTTGAGCGACAATGCTTACAAATTTGTGTGTGAGTGCGATGAGTGTTCATATAGATAAGACAACCCAAACACATAAAGAAAAACCTTTGAAATCACCAGAACAAGATCGCAAGCATGACAAAGCAAGCAACATGCCAAAAGGCAATAGTTGGTTAAGCAAAAACACGGGTGAAAGGACTCTGAAGGAGCTCAAGGAATGATCTCAAGTGTTTGCAAACATCAAAGGAAAAACCAAGGAAGACTTTGAAATTTGAGTGCAAGCCAAATTTTGGAGGGTGTTTCAGCCGCTACAACATTTGGCGACACACTGGTTGAATACCAACTTCTCTATTTTGGTTTGTTTTTTAGTGCAGGGCCTTGGTCCTTCGAGGAGTATTGATTCATTGTGCAGATTAATTAGGTTTCTCCACTTACCCCATGGACAGACATGGTTCACCTTGTTCTAACTCAGTTGAACACAACATAAGATTCAGTCCAGATCAAAGTGTTTCAAACTATGAAGGGTAGTTTGGCTTGCGATCTTAAGATTTTCAGAGTGTAGTTTTTCATCTCGGGTGTTGCTCTACTACCAGCAACCCTGTACAGTACCCCGACAGAGTCATGCAGGAATACAAGCATTTCTCCACTACTAGCTAGCTTGGACAGTACCCCGGTGGATTTTCCTGCTTCACCTCTATACGTAGGAAGCCTTTCTCTTCTTTCACCTTTATTATTTTTTTAAAGAGAACTGTGCATAGGCACTTATTTATTTTTGGGGCGGAAGAGGGATCCCGACTTATTGAGAGCAGGAGAGGTTGTTCCTTCAAAGAAGCATGTAAAGACCTCTGATTTAGGTTTTTTCATTTAGATTTTCCCCTTCTCCGTTTCTACTAGTTGGATAAGCTTGAACACACCAAAGCAGAAGACTGAGTATATGCATGAGGTTTCTTAGAATGGACACAAGTTCATGGTTTGACAAAACTCTCCCTACAGATGGATCATATTTTCCGTCAAGACTTCATCGGCCAAAAGTTACAACCAAACACAAAGAAGATGAACACATGACTGGCCAATCGATGCAGTGTCACAAGACTCTTTGAACTTCAGCCACATACACATCCAGAAGCTAGAACATAGTATGACAAAAAACTTATTTACAAAAGGAAATAAACATAACGGTAAGGAAAACAAAAACAACAAACAAAAACAATAGAGCAAGCAATGAAAATACTATGTACATAGCGCAGGGCGCAGCCATGGATCATTCATTGAAAGTAACATTTTAAGTCTTGGCCATTGATAGGGAGAGTGTCAATATTCTTGTAAAGTGATTGAAGATGATACATGTGTTGGCAAAGATTCTCGTGGAATTTAAATGGACCAATCCACAAGGATTGAAACTTCATGTGCTTGCCTTTGTCCTCCTGGGGTTTTTCCACGTTAAGACTAAGTCACCCACATTGAAGCTAGTACTCCCTGTAGACTTTCTGTCGAACCATCTCTTGATACGGTTCTGGTGGAGTGTAAAATTTTCTTTTTCTTTCATCCTTTCATCTTGTAGCTTGTGCAGTGTGTCCATCTTACATTGAACTAATAGACACGACTTGCCTTGGGATTCTTAGGACAACTGGAGAGCAGGCAAGTAGATGTTTGGAGGGAGGATGGCTTCTTTTATGTATATGGGGAAGTAGTGGGAGCTATTTAGAGAAGGCTTAGGTGTGACTCGGTCAGCCCATAGAGAATTCACTAGAGAGGAGTGCTAGTTTCACTGTTCAGAGTAAATGGTCTATCTGATGATACAGATGAGGTTCTTGTTTCTAGACTCAGGAAGACCATTTCCATACGGGTAGTAATTAGCAGAATGTTTCAACACAATACCATTTTTCAATGCAAAGACATAAATCTTCAAAGAAGAAAAGTGTGTTGCGTTGTAAAAAACAAGTGATGCAGGAATGCCAAACTTGGAGATGATGTTCTACTGTAGGAAGTTGATGACTTCCTAGTCATTCACTTATTTCAGTAAAACTGCTTCTTTCCACTGCGTGAAGTAATCTATAGCAGTCAGAATATAGGGGTGATTCTTTCATGAATGTGGGAAAATCTCCCTTATGATATCCAAGCCCCACTGCTAGAATGGTTCTTTCACTGCAACAAGCTGTAGTGGGGTTGCTGACCTTCGATTTCTGCCGGTGCATCTTTAACAAACCGGACACTTGCGGGCATAGGCATGTGCATCCTAGAACAATGTAATCCAGTACAAACTGGCCCATGTGACCCTGTGTGCTGTTGTGTTACTCGTGAAGTGTCCCTCGGTTGGTCCATCATGGAGATCACATAACACCCTTTTTGAATCCTATGCCTCTAGGCACCTGAGCAGTATACCATTGTGGTGCTTTCTGTAAATCACTTCGTGCACCAACTCATAAGATAGAGCTTTGAGTCAGAGTGGCACCCTCTTTTTCTGCATAGGAAAATGAGAGGGCACTGTGCCATTCTCTAGGTACTGACACACTTCTGCGTACTAAGAGGTTCTATGCAAAATGGGAGGAGTTTTCTCACTTCTTCGTTGCTATTCTATAAAGACCGTGACCCTTGATGGTATCAACTGGCTTGATGTCAAGATTGTACTCTTGCAGTCCTGTCATATAGTTCTCCCTCCTTTCACCTAGCTCTTGTTGAACAAGCAGTGCTATGACTGCTGGGTGTGACACAAAGACAATGCAATGGTTCTTCAAGAGGTAGGGTTTGAAATGCTTCACCACCTTGTACACTGCATATGCTTGTTTGTCCATGGTGGGATAGTTGAGTTTGGGTCCTTGCAGGCTTGCACTCATGAAGGAGATGGGTCGTTCGTTGTTCAACTCGTCCTTTTGAGTGAGCACAACAGCAAGTGAAGTGTTGGAAGCAAAAGTATAGAGCAAGAAATATTTGCTGAAGTTTGGGCTGTAAAATACGGTACCTCTGCTATAGCTTCCTTGATATGGGCGAACGCGTCCTTTAACTTCTTTCCCCAACTGTAGAATGTGTCCTTCTTGATCATCTCTTGGATGGGTTTGACAATCTCCACATAATCCGAGATGAATTTTCTGAAGAAGTTTATTTTCCCTAGGAAAGACTGCATAGATTTCTTGTTCACGGGGTAAGGAATCTGCGTGATGGTTCGAACTCTATCCAGATACCTTGATCCCACTTTTAGAAATGATGTGTCCAAGCAGGTTACCCTCGGACATTGCGAAGACTCTCTTCTTGGGATTCAAGGATATCCCGTATTTTTGATATCACTCGAAAATATTAAAATGGTGTAGGTGGTCTGATCGCTGTCTAGAGAATATTGTCAAATCATCGAGGTAGAACACTACGCTCTGTCCAACGAGCCCCACAGAATGTGATGTCCATTGTGTGCTGAAATTTTGTGCTTGCATTCACCAACCCAAATGAAATTATGCGAAAAGAAAACGTACCCCATTTGGTACAGAATGTTGTTTTAAGTCTGTCAGCCTCTGCTACTAGAACCTGGTTGGATGACACTGGGTAGTTTTCCTTGTCCGAGGCGTAGTTAAGATTACGGAAATCTACGCACAGACGAATCTTCCCAGACTTATTTCTAATAGGGACTGGATTGGAAACCAACGTGGAATGCCGAACTTTGTAAATGATCCAAGATTCCATCAACTTAGTCACTTCTTTCTGTATAGGGGGCTCAAGTGAAGGATGAACTTTCCTTAGCTTTTGTTGAAAAGGATTGGCCCCTTCCTTGATTGGAATGATGTGATGGATTATTCACGTGTCATATGTCTTCAGGTCATCGTACATCTGCATGAACACATCATAATACTGTTTGAAGAGGTGGATGAAAGATTTCTGCTCTTATGATGTACAACATTTACCGAGATTTACAAACTTCAGATCCTTGTCCATTCTCATATTAATCTATTTGTGCAAAAATGTAGAGCTGTGGGTTTTGGCATTGACGGGTCCCTAAAAGTAGTTCTGTAAGTATTACATCTTCTCAAGTGATACAACACCCTTGGGGATGAGGTTTCCTTTACTTACATCAGCTACGTCCTATAGAGACTACTCTATCTCATCCTCTTCTATCACTACATCTTTGAAGATGTCAGCGTTAGCCATGAAATTCAGTATATGTTGGTCATCATAAAGAATGCATAAATTAGTGATGTTGTTCGGGAAAAATGGTTTATACAAAATCTATCCCTTAATAGTGAGCTCCTATCAGCTGCATTCACCAAGGCATATGTAGCTGCATTACACATTCTTGGTAGAAAAATAATATTGAAAGCTTGGAATTGAGAAATGAGTCACCATAAATCTTGTTGATAACTCTTAAGACGGGGTGACACATAGTGTATAGTGTTACGTACCTGACGCACCATGATTTCTAAGTCACCTACTACTTTTAGAACAACAACATTGAGGCTAATGGCTTTTTGTAAGCCCAAAACAAGTGCTTCATACTCAATGGTGTTGTTCATGCACTCAAACTCCCAATGGCTAGAGATTAAGTGTTTTCTCTGCAACGGGTCTATCAAAACACAATAGGATCTAGAGCCCTCCTGTGTCTTGGATCCATCAAAGTACATGGTCCATATGTCATCTACATAAGGATCGCTTGCCACACTAGTACTACCATCACTACTACTACAATTGTAACAAACAATTGTAGAAGTTTCATTTTCGCTAGTTGGCATGGAAGGAGATCCACCTGTGCGTTTTGTGGGTTAGGGGATGGATGTACAAGATAGCACCCCAACTGTGTTTCCAGAAAGAAATTTTTGAACATGCATTTCACGAAATCCAATGGTTCATTTTCTCCATTCAAGGGAGTCAGATTGTGCTTCATGTATCTCTATGAAGACACCTAGATCTAGTTTTTTTTGCCCTTGTACGGAAGCCATAGGTGTGACCAACCAATAAAAAAGTATCATTGCAACTTTCTTGACCTGTCTCTACTAAACAATACGTTGTATGCTTCCGAGATGTCCACAACAACAATGTTAATACAATGATAAGCTCATTCGTCCGACAATAATCGAATGATCACATCCCCGAGTTCACCAATGGATGGTACACATGTTCTGTCTAGTTGGATGATCCCACACTTGTGCTACTCCATTGAGCATTGATCTTCTTAGCAATAGAGAGTGGCATGACATTGAATGATGCGCCAGAATCAACCAAATGATTTTGAACATTGAAATTCATTATTTCAAATGATAACAAGAATGGTGGGCACAACGAGCTCAACTCCTCCAAGTGGAGCGTGTTGAGCACATATGCGAGTGTGTCAGGAGACTTACTTGATCCCTTGCTGGAAGAGGTAGCACTACCTGTAGAGGTCTGCCTAAGTGCTTGTAGAAGAATGTCCCACTGAATTGTGATTTTGGTTAGCTCATACAAAGATATGTTTGCACGAGTCTTCTTCATGTCTTCTACAATGTTATAATCTAGAGTGGGGAGACTCACCGAGGTGTCCGAGGGTGGACTTGTGTTCATGGTGTTTGGTGGGTTGCTCTTGTCTTTGCTGCTCACAGACGTATTCTTTGCTATAGTTGAGGTGACCGACGGACCTACTGTCCTTAGAATGCCTCGTCTTATTTGTCTCTCGGTATCTCAATCACAATGGGCCCCCTTGGCTTCTCAAGTTATATCAGTTGTTCTGCTTCAGGGCCAGACCGTCACGCGGAGGCTCCTTCTCAGTGGTAGTCTTCTGGGTAGTACAAGTGCACTGATGCATATTTACCACATGCCCAGTACTTAGGGCTTCATCAGATGTAACATCTTCTTCTTCTTTGTCATGGTCAGACTTAGTTTGCTCATTAACCGTGTTGTTATTAGAGAACTGTGAATCCATGGTGCTCATTCCACGGTTCCATTTCAGGCACGTCCTTTTCATGATGAAACACACAATATGAATTTGTCACGAGCTGGTCAAAGTTGAGAACTAGATTGGAGCTATGCGTAGATTTGGCTGATTGGCTGCTGCTGCTGCCTGAAGCTATGTTCTTCTTCTGCGAGTACCTGGAAGGATTGCTACTCACGTTTGTCTCACTTGTCCATTGTTTGAGCTCAAAGACTTTGGTGGTAAAGGACTTGATGAGACGAGTAAGGTTGTCAATGTCACTTGCTTCCTTTTCCTCCACCTTACTCACACAGGCGCGAGACCTCTTTCCCATGTCTTTGGATTCCTAAGTGGATTCATCATCTGCAATGACTCCAATAGCGCACAGGTATTTCTCCACAGTAATTGCCTCTTCACAAATTTTGGTCAATGTTGGTTTCGCAGCTCGCTTGACAAACTGCACAATACTGGTCGGAAGTGCAGACGTGTAGTAGTCAATGGTGATGGAGTCATGAGGTTTGGTGTCTGCTGAGAACTTGTTTAGAATGCGGTTAAACCTTTGATTGAAATCTTTGACTTTCTCTTTCTGCTCCATCTTGAGACTACCCAACTCCTTTAGCAACATGTTCAACAAACTTCTCAAGGAACATTCTCTTGAACACCCCCTAGTTCCGGATGGAATTTGGTGGAAGGATGTGGTACCATACAACTACTTTTTCATCCAAGGTACATGGAAATAGTCTAGATGCAACATCGTCATAACTTACCTCGAGTGTGTGCAGATGTAGGTAGAACGTGTCTAAGTGGTTTTCTGCCTTTATTGTCTTGTCAGGATCATACTTCATTAAAATCTTCTCCGCATGTCGTGCCATCTTACGCAAGAGACTCGGGAGTACCAATGGGCCCTGTATCATCCATTCCATAGTTTTCTCTTCCATGTTTTCCTCATCCTTGTCCTCCTCCTCTTCTTCAGAATCTGATGGTTCTTCCCATGAATCTATTGGTTCGTCTTTGCCTCCACCTCCTCCGCTTCCTTCCCCTCCGCCTCCAGTGCTGGAGCTTGAGCCCAAGACTAAGAGGTTGTTTTATTCTTCCCTTCAAAATATTGGAGGTTCCTCTTCTTTTTCCACAACTTCTTCCAGCTCTTCAAGAGTGGCGAAGATTGCTTCTTCCACAGATGAGACTACCAATCCTGTGGGAGTAGCCTTTTGCTTCCTCTGTGAATATGGAATAGTGTACACTCTTGGAATCAGTCCAACAACTTTTGTTAATTGTTGGGTGATGGGACGGAAAATGTAGATATGATGATACAAAATTTCACATTTGGGTCTGGGAGGTGAGAAATGACCAACTTCAAAGTTGCGTGTAGGGGAGAAGGATTGAGTATTACTGCCTTGACTAGATGATGGATAAGTGGGGTTGGTCAGAAAATCAACCATAAAATGTTAGCGAACCTCCTTCTAGTGCTAGAAATGTTGACGTTGCTGGACCCGCCAACATTCAGGGGATCTCCCTGGTATGAAGTCCCAACTAGACCTCATGCTGTTTGGTGTAGGAGTCCCATCTGGTATGATGGCCCGATTTCCATTTACTTAGATATTTTCCTTAGCTCTTTTTGTTCAGAACATGAGAGTGTTATGATTGTATCTTCGAAAAGAAATGTGTATGTCTAGTGAGTACGTAATATAAATTGTGTCTAGGTTCTCTTACTCTAAAGGGGGAGAGTAAAGTGAGCCTCACACTAACCAGAAAGCGTATTTCCAGCATCCAACAGAGTAGTCCACAGTGGATGTGGTAGTAGTTAAAACTGAAGTGCAAGGGAAAACACGTACACCATTCAGCAGAGTAGTCCACACGGAGGTGACAATCGTTATAACCAGTAAAAAAGATAGGTTTGTCTAATGTCTTGCGGAGTAGTACACAAGGACGAGACAACAATGATAATCAATACAACACATTCTCGACAATGTAAGTACTAAAATAACCAAAGTAGTTCAAATATCTTAGTAAAGGTTAAGCAAACATGTATTACAAATGTTTAAAGAGTAATCTTCCAAAGTCTACAAAACATACGTGAAAATGTGCTAGCCTTAATAGGATTCTGAATTAACAAAAAGTCCCAAGACACATCTGTACACCATACATCACTAGTCCCAGTAATGGGACATTGGAACCACTCCTCGCTCCTCAAAGAACAGACTGAAAACTCTCAAGGTTATGTGGGAGAAGCCAAGGTGAAAATTCCTTGCTCATATAAGAGGAGGGGAATATATAGCTAAGGGTGATGCTTGACCCTTGTGACTCTTGGACTACCCTCATGACCGTTGAACTTCCTATGACTTTTCAACTGACATGAATCTCCAACTTCTTGTGCGCGTCCATTGGACTTTCACTTTACATTACATTCAGTTACAATAGATATGGCCCATAGTGGTGATGTGGCTGTGAACACTCATGACTCAACTTGACATGACACTGCTGACATGTACTGGCTAGCTGTGGTGTCCATGTCAAGGTGCTGCGATACTAAGTGATGGATGTACTCTCGGGTGTGTTTTGTCTTCTCCTCCACATGACATGATGCTGCGGGGTCTTCAATGGTATTGGTCTTGTAAGATGGTTCCTTGCATGTGTTCCTTTCGCTTACTTAATGCAATTCGTTCATCGGTCCAGCTGCAAGTAAGTCTTCTAGCATGTGCGCTCCTTCTTCATCCCGTTTGTCATCTCGCTATGATCTATCAGTGTATCTGTTCCTGCAATTCACTCATGATAGGACGAAATCAAATCCAAAACATCCAGTCTAGCATGATGCATTGTTTTCCATGTTCCGTACCCAGGATAGATGAAAGGCTGGAAGAGGGCCCAGTAACTGTGCACTACGCATTTCCATGTGACATGGAGGAGGAATGAGCACTAAGACTGCGCAGAGCGCAGCTCAGGCTTGGACAAGGAACTCTGGGGCGCAGTCTTCACTGTCAGGGAAAAATGTGTAGAGGCCACTGGGATGCAAAATTGTGTAGTTAAGGACACCAGTGGTAGTTGCAAGGTGGGACCCTGAGGGACACCTTTGTGTAGTTTCTAGAGTGAATACAAGGCATGACAATGGAGGGACTAGAGGACAACCCTGCACAGTTTTTTGAGACTAGTGAGTCTTGGCTGAGGGAAGTCACTGGGAGGACATTTTTGTGCAATTTCTAGGAGAATTACAGGCTCAGGTCTCTACGCAATGTGAGGTTTGATGACTATTCTTGCGAAGTGCACTGTTCAGATAGGTAGTGAGGTAATTTTTTCTCATTTTTGGGTAGGAAGACAGGGTTCTCAACTCTAGGATTTTGCAGTGCAACTAAACCGGAGGATAGGCTCAAGAAATGCACAGTTCCAGACAGTAGAGTAGCACCATTGAGGGCTGAGACTGCACAATGCAGCTTAGTCAGGGTTTGGTGAAGTGAAGTTGTTCTGTCGATAGATTTTCATGAAAATGGCTAAGTGTGAGAGGTAAGTGAACTTGTGAGGACTCGACATTGTGATCACACACTTAGCATACTTTGACATCATGATAACACTGATTACCAGGACAACATAGCAAAGCATGACCCTCTGTGGGACTATCTAGTGCTGAAAGCTATAAGTGCGATAGTTGGGATAGACCTTTGGACGATCGTGACAAAACTTGCACAACAGTGCTTACAAATTTGTGTGTGAGTGCGATGGGTGTTCATATAGCTAAGACAACCCAAAAACACAAAGACAAACCTTCAAAATAACCAGAACAAGATCGCAAGCATGGCAAAGAAACCAACATGCCAAAAGTCGACAATTGGTTAAGAAAGCAAAAGGGTGAAAGGACTTTGAAGGAGCTCAAGGAATGAGCTCTAGTGTTTGCAACCATCAAAGGAAAAACCAAGGAAGGCTTTGAAATTTGAGTGTAAGCCAAAATTTTGGAGGGTGTTGCAGCGACTACAACAGGGCCCAACCTAGAGGCTCTAGTCCCTCTCTTGTATTTCTTCCTTACTCTTGTTCAATTCATTGCAATTCTTTTCTTGTTTAAGTAGGTATTATATCATAAAATTTGTAGTTGCAGGTTTCCCTATCACCTCTCTTTTGGGAAGAGTGATTGGAAGATCTACAATAACAACCTGAAAATACGTGTTTATGATTTCTTGGAAATTGTTAAGTATTGAACTGTAATGTTTCTGAATGCTTATTTTCTGCAACTTATAAGTTATTAGCATTGGTTTGGGAATTAGAGTTGTGTTGTAGAGTAGAGTGTATTTTAATAAAATTCAACTCATCTTTTCCATGTTGATTTACTTTGCTGTAATAGTGATAATTTGATGCATGTGTTTGACTAGTTTGCAGGGATTGTGTTGAACTCCAGGGGTGGACACTCCTTTCTACATCCACCTAGACCATTCCTTCTCCCTCCTAGACACCTCACATTTCCTCCAAACTCTACCACCAAGATTACTCTACTAGGGTAAATTTGGTCATCGTGGGCACAAACGTTGGTGCAAGATAGACCTCTGAGGGATACTAGTCTTGGGCAAGGGGATCCCACACCCTTAATTAACCTTCTTCTACCTTAATCCACCTTCTTCTACCTTCAAGACATCATTATTGTCCTTGAAAATCTCTCGGACCCCCTCTTGTAGGAAAGCAGGGCCTCCTGTAGCAAACCTGTAGCATTGTTTTCTTCAACCAGATTTGCTCCAGATTATGACCCTTGGACATTGAAGTTGAATAGTGGCCCACAAGACTTGATTTCATGATCAAGGAAGACTCTAAGACCACTCCAACCCCATCCTCTCCTCACTACAAACATAAGACAACAAACCGAATTAGAATTAGCATTTTTTTTCCATAATTGTGATGAAGATTGAATTTCTTATTTTCAGGCAAGTTGCAAATAGATAAATGATTCATGCAACTAGGTTTTTAATTTGATTAAGTATGCAAATAGAGTAGCATGGTTTACTTTTGCAACTAGGCTAGCCATTTCATTTCATGCAATTTCAATCAACATTTACATTGAATGAATGACATTTTTACTTCTGTAGTTAGAATCATGTTCTTCTCCTTGCAATCATGAGATGATTTTCTCTTTTTAGTTAGCTGAAGGAGTGGTCTATGAAAAACTTTATTTTATCTCCTGACTGAGGCTGACATGAGTATAACCTAACCTACTGTGCATATAGCACTATCACCTCTAAGTTTATATAAACCTCGGGTTGATAATTTAAGTTGAGAATCCCTTCGCAGTTGAAACATACTTGGTGCAATACCAAGGCTCATCACTTTTTGGAGTTGTCTAAGTAGGTTTTGTTTCTACCTAGGAATTATTTTTTTTTGCACCAACCTTATTGTTTTTTAAAAAAAATCAAGAATTCAAAATAAACAAATCTAGTTATTTCATACCTCATAGGAGTAGGGATAGTTAAGGTAAATTCTTACCAAAAACCCCCAACCCTTCAAGTAGTCAACCTTCATTATTCTTTGGTAACTGTGAAATTCCTTCTCTGATTGCAGGGGAGTTAGAAGACCCTCTAGGTGAGCAACTTGAAATTTTTGAGGAACCCATAAGGGAAGAAGAACCTATCTCACCTACCCAAACCATGATTAAAAACATGCACAATGAGATTTTCCCTATCAGAGAAACCAATGGGAAGGACAAAATGAAGAATATAAGCCCTGTTGCCCTTCCACATTTCCATGGCCTAACCTCTGAGGATCCTGACACCTTTATGTTTGAATTTGACGTTGTCTATAGGACCTATGAATATGCCTCGGATGAAAAAAAGCTAGAGTTGTTTCCATCTACCCTCAAAGATGCAACCTTGCGTTGGTTTATGAGTTTACCTGGAGGTAGCATCACTACCTAGGCCCAAATGATACACACCTTTAATTAAAAGTATAGGGATTATTGTAGGTCCAAAGAAACAAAGGAGGACATCTTTAGGATGATCCTTGGACTTAATTAATCCTTAGAAGACTATGAGGAAAGATTCCAACTCAATTATAGGAGAGCTAACTGTTGACCCCGAGTCACTCATGCTAGTTCTTTTATGAGGGATTAGGGAAGAAGTAATAGAAACCCTCAACATGTTGTCTGGAGGAGATACATACCAATTTCCTTATGATGCCATAAAAAATGTATTAAGGAATCACTATAGGGCTGTTCAGAAAAAGGGTAGGTCTAAGCAAAGCTTGGTTAGTTCCTCTCGCTCTACAACAATCATCAAGCATAAGATAGAAAGTATGTTGCAGGCTTTTAAGAGTGAAATGTTGCATACCTTTTCCCTGCAAATGGATACTATGCAAATCAAAAGGAAGCAAGAGGAAGTAAAAAGGGGACTAGCTATCTTCTTCCCTAGATGCACTAAGAGACATCCTAGGAATGAGTGCCCACTGAATGTCATAGAAGTCTGCTCAGTCTGTGAAGAAAACCATGCAATAGAAAATGTCCTATATGCCAGGCTTAATAACTGTATAATAAGGGGTAGAAGGTGGTTCAAACCAACTCTTCTTGATTAACCAAAGGAGGCACCAAGGCCCTCAGCCATGTCAATAAGGCATGAAATGTGCACACTATCCTCATTACAATCCAAATCATCATGCACATTTTCATCCTTGGTACCCTTCCACTCATCCATCATGGTCCACACCTCCTCCTTGGCCTTATGCTCCTCAATATCCTCCTCAACCTATCAACCCTCCTTTTCAGCCATATCCACCCCAATATTCCCAGTGGGGCAACTCCTCACTAGGGTGTATGCCTTAAACAACCCGACCTCCTGCTTTACTGCCTCCACCTAAACCCGAACCAAAACTTCCTCACCACACTCCACCTAAGGAACCTCAAATGCATGTTCAAACCAATTTGAACCCAAATAATAAGAAGCCACAATAAGTTTACAATGGGGAGGCATCTTATCCTACTTATGCTGTGGAAATCCAAGAGATCAACCCTCAGTCTGGGAAGGTGCTCCCAGATAATCACCCATCTTCTCCACCTGGAGAGATTGAAAAGGAGAAGGAAGAGACAGCCCCTCAAGCCAATGCACCCCCTTATCCTAAAAGGTTCACTCACCCTAAAAAACACACCTCAGAAGAGGTTGAAATTTTGGGAGAATTGAAGAACTTGTGTGTCAAAATACCCTTTCTTCAAGCCATTAAGGAAGTTCCCATTTACAACATTTTATCAAGGAAGAATGTTTCAAAAGGCCTTGGAGAAGAAGAAGAGATATCCCCACTATCAATGTTGTTAGACAACTATATGATCTGATGCTTGGGAGGGTGATCTCCCCAAAGTACTTAGATCTTGGGAGCCCAGTAGAAGATATGCACATCAATGGGATTATGATCCATAATAAATTGATTGAACTTGGGGTTGTAATCTGTGTGATGACTAGAGAAACTATGCTAAATCTCAACCTCTAAGGGGCCTTAAGGAAAACCACTACAATATTGCAACTTGCAGATAGGTCCATAGTATATCATGAGGGATTTATTGAGGATGTAATGGTATCCATTGACTCCTGGGAGTATCCCACGGATTTCCTTGTCCTCTAGCCCAAAACCAAGGGATATCCTCTCATCCTAGGAAGACTTTCTGTTTTACAATTTAATTGACCTTAAATTGCTTACATAAATTATTGACCAGGGCTAGTAAGCTGATGAAGTGTAAGTGCACTGTATGTGCTAGAAGCCTTTTATTCTAAATTAAATTGAGTTATTGAGATGCACATGTATTCTATGAGTAAATTAGTTATTCCTAGAAAATAAGATTAACTCTACAATGATGATCACACTCTCTTGCTTAAAACTACTTTTTCTTATAGAAATCTCACACTTTGCTTTGAAATAAAGAAAATCTCACACTTATGCATATATGTAAATCAATCTCACACTTGATGTAAATGAAAATTAATTCCACACTTTGCATAAATAAGAATTATATACACACACTCAATTGTAGAAGAAAAAACTACTATTTAATCTCATCACACATCTATATAAACAACAATCATACTTGTCTGAAAAAAATAATGAAACAAACTCTTGCTTAGAATACATTCATACTTGCTTGAATTATAGATCACACATGCTTGAAATTTAACATCCAATTCTACAAATAAATCCTCTGTCTATAAGAAAGATAAAATTCTGTCTAATTGATTAAAGTATAACACTATGTCATTGCTGCTAAGCTCTATCCATGTGCATCCAGAATCTATGAACAAATAAATGATTAATAGAATGAACTTAATTCAAATAAGGAAGAAATTAGAATGCAATTACTTTATCGAACAAACAGGAAACTATGAGAATATAAAGACAATTTCTATATATTGAAAACGAAATAGAAATCCTTACTACTTGAGAGGGCCCTCCACGAGAAGCAGGCAATCACGCTATTGATCAAACACTTAACCACGCATGAGAAAACAAAATGATTCTTTACAAACAGAGGATTAAAAACAGAGTTTGAGTCTCACTACCGCGTCCTTACTTAACAACATTTTCATTTCTAACGAGAGGCATATTTATAGAGCTCATAGCAATAAATCATTCAGATCTATACACCTAGTCCCTTTCAATAGAAACTATAGTTAACTTGAAAATATATCGTAACATAATTCGCTCATGATTTGCTATTATAAAAGAAAATCACGAGGCATAAATCTTGTTCTCGCTCACCTGTTGCCGACTACAGAGGTTGAATTCATCTTTGACCGCATCACCAGGACCTGCTTCCATTGATATGGTTCATGAGAGTAGGAGGAAATCATTGAGTGCATCAATTTCCACCTACCCATATATTTCGCTTCCCAGCTGGCACCTTGGAACCTGTCAAACCACAGACTTGGTTGCAGAATCATGTATTAGCTACAAAATCATTGCAATTCGGTAGCTGAAGTAAACATTAAACTAAATAATAAATAAAATTATCAATTTATGAAATACAAGACAATTGTATACCTGCCATGTCATAATTCCTATGATTTGATGCCCAATGTGTGATTATGAAGGTAAAAAAGAAATAGATAGAGTGAAAAAGGGTGTCAAAAAGAAGCAATTGTGAGGCTCAACATTCCCCCACACGGAGGTCATTGCATGTCCTCATGCAAAAATTTCAAAATTGATGAACCCTTCCTGTTACTGAACTCCTTCAGATACTTGATCTAAAACATCCATATTTGTATTCTTTTCCTTCTTCTTAGTGACTTCCATCCTTGGTTTCTTCATCAGAATCTTATACTTCAGACTTATGACTTTTCTCTTAAGGGATTTGTTCTTTTCTTTTAGCTTCTTATTCTTATCATACCATAGAGCAAGATGTAAGAGAATATTGTCATTCTTGGTCCTCTGTATTTCATTATGCACTTTCAATGTTTCATGTTCCTGTTTAGTGTATCCAATTCATGAATTTCCTCTTTGAGAGTATTTATAATTGGAGGTTCTTGTGGACTATCAAAATGAATTTCTTTTTCTTGATTTGAAGAGGATGCAGTGGCCTTTTCTGTAGCTATTTTCTCCAAAGATTCTATATAATCATATATCTCTTGTTGGACTGGGTCAATTTCAGGGGTTCTTCTTACTGTATTAGAAATTGGTGATGGAACTAGTGATGGAACTGTAGGCGATGGAATTGGTGACAAAATAATTGGTGATGGAGCCTTTATCCCTTCTTCCTCCAGATTGAAAAACTCTATGGATTGTTGAGATGATTCCTTCATTATTTTGTTGAGTCTTGTACTCCTGATAGTGGATGAGGTTTTAGTGAGAGGAATTTTCTTTTGAACTTTTCTTTGTTCTGTGTTTGCTTGCTCTATTTCCTCTGTTTTTCTTCTAGATATGATTTCTTCCTTATCACTAGTTTTTCTTCTTCTAACATTCTTCTTTTTAAGATTTTCTAATACATCAACAAGGGGAGTTTCACCTTATGAGGGTTTCTCTTGTTGTAGAGGTAGTGTTGACGGTGTTGGACCTGCTAACATTCAGGGGATGACCCCAGCATGAAGTCCCAACTAGACCTCACACCGTTTGGTGTGGGAGTCCCATTCGGTATGATGGCCTAGTTGCCATTATTTTAAGGATTTGCCTCAACTCCTTCTTGTCAACACAAGAGAGTGGTTCACTTTGTCTTCGATAAGTGAGGTTCGCGTTCCTGGTGAGTGTAAGTGTACTTGTGTCAATGATTCTTTCACTGTGAGGGGAAAAAGGTGAAGATGAGTTCCAGGTTGAAGGGGATATGTCCCAGTTTGGCTAGGAACACACAACACAAAGGACATACATAGCTTCCGGTGGAACAGTCCACTCGGATGCAACAGTCACAACATACAAGGTAAGATAACACGTACGACAATCACATATCAGTCCGAGATGAGTGCGACGGTTGTTGAAGCAAGGTTCATGTGAAAGGTCTGTCTGATGTCCAATAGAGCAGTCGACACAGACAAGACAACATTAACAACATATATAACACATTTCCATTAATAGATTATGCATTACAACAAATGAATCAATTTAGATGTAGAACACATGGTTAAAGCAACATGCATTACAAGTGTTAAAGATTAGTCTTACAACAAATACAATACATGTGTGAAAATGTGCTGGCCTGTTGACAGGCTTATGAATTAAGAAAAAGTTCCAAGACACATCGTTACACCATACATCACTAACCTCGTCAGCAGGGCGTTTGAGCCACTACTGACTCCTCAAAGAAAATATTACATACTCTCTTGGCTATGTGAGAGGAGCTGAGGTGAAAAGCCCTTTCATGTACAAATGAGGGGGGTATTTATAGCCAAGGGTGAAACTGACCCTTGTGGCTGTTCGACTACCCTCATGACCATTCAACTTCCATGACTTTTCGACTTACATGACTCTATGTTCAACAAGTGGGTCTCTTGGACTTCCACGTTACATCACATTGATTGAAAACAAGCCCATAGTGGAGATGTGGGCAACATGACTCATGAATTGACTCGACATGACTTGACAAGGAAATGCTCGTACATTCGTGCTGCTACTGGAGTGCATGTCGAGTTACAATGTTGCTATGTGATGGATGTCTTCATGGTGTATCATAGCTTCACCTCCACATGGCGAAGTGCGTGGAATCTTAGATGGTCCTTGGTTCACTTGATGAAGCTCTAACATGTTGTTCCTTACTTTCATGTTGGAAGGCTTGACATGCTCAATTATTCACAAAGGTGCATGTTCATCGTGTTCATCCGCTTCGCATGCTTCGTTCGTTCGTCCGCTTCACATGCTTTGTTCATTCGTCTACTTCACATGCTTCATTCGTTCGTCCGTTGGTGAACTTATCCATCTGCATGTGCTCCCTTCGTTCATCCCGTTCATCGTCTTGACATGTTTGTGGGTGTACCTTTACCTGCAGTCACTCATGACGAGATGACATCAAAGCCAAAGCCTCCTAGTCTACCATGACACATGATCATTCAGATGCGGGTGATCGGGAGAGACAATAGGGCTATGATGCGGGATGATGGCTTTGGGAAACTGCTAATGAAAGTTGTGCAAGAGTCACTGAGGGATGGAGATAGATGATTTGAGTCGACAGTGACTGTCTCCAAGGTTTGGCTCTTCTGGGAGGCAAAATTACGCAAATTTTAGAAGGGACAGTCTGGGCTGTAGGAGGGCAGGGCAGGCTTACTCTGTGCATTTTCCAGAATGAACGGTTGGCAGGGGTTGGACAACCAAATTTGCATAATTTTCTAGAGGAACATGCTTGGCTGCATGAGGGATCAACAGGTAGGGATTACGTAATTTTTCTGGGGAACTGCCCAGGAGACTGACAGCCAGATCTACGCAATTCATAGAGGGAATTTCCAGTTGGCTGCTGGGGTCATTAGTAGCCAGATCTGTGCAATTCCCAGAGGGAACTACCAGTTGGCTACTGGGGTCACTGGCAGCTAGACTTGCGTAATTACTAGAGGGAACTGCCAGTTGGCTGCTGGGGTCACTGGAAGCCAGACTTGCACAATTCCTAGAGGGAACTGCTAGTTCGCTGCTCAGTCACTGGCAACAGAAATTGTGCAATTCCTTGAGGGAACGGGCAGTCTGTTGTTGGGAGCTGCTAGCTGGGAAAACTGCATTAAGGCTAGGAGTCCGGCCTGCTGATCATCTCTGCGCAATTTCTGAGCTGAGCTGACTGATGGGTAGTGGGAGGTCTGCTCATGAGCACTGTGCAATTTCTGAGATGAACAACCGGTCGAATGTCCAAGTGGACAACATGAGTGTTGATTGAATTGCTTGTGTGCAACACAACTTGAAAGAACTAGCTTGGTGATTTTGCGCTGTTCTCATTGACAACCGATCGAGTCAAAATTAGGGTGATGGTCCAGCTATTAGTGAGGATTCTGGTTTTCAAAACTTCAGCAAAAATGAATAAGTGTGTGAACAGTCGAAAGATGCATAGGTGATCATACAGACACACACTCGCATGACTTGACGATGAAACGACCAAGCCATCTGGATACACATGTTAAACATGACTAACCAATGATGCAAGTGACAAGCGCGACACTCGTGATTGATCCTTCATGATCGAGACCATGCTTGCACGACAGTGAGTGTGACTTTGTGTGTGAGTGCAACAGATGATTTCATGGAGAACACATCAAACACATACGAAGCAAATACTTTGAGCATAACCAAAACACAGTCGCAAGCATGACTTAGACACCAACATGCAGAGACTTGAGTGTAATAAACAAGCAAGGTAGATGTAGAGACTCATAGGGGCTCACGGAGTGAACCCGGGTGTGTGTAGTCATCAAGTGAAACTCTTCGAGGGAGGATTCGAAATTGATGCAGGCCAAAATTTTGGAGGGTGGTTGTAGCCGCTACAACACTTGGCGACACATTGGTAGGACTCCAGCTTCTATGTTTCGGTTCATTGCTAGCACAGGGATTTGGTATTTTAGGAAGTATTGAATCGCTATGTAGGTTACTTTAGTTTCCCCATTTACCCCATGGACATACATGGTTCACCCTTTGCCAACTTAGTCAAAGACAATCAAAAGTTTAGCTTAGATCTCAGTGTTTCGAATCCGGGAAGGGTAGTTTAGTTCGCGAGTTGAATATTTTCAGAGTATAAGTTTTCATCTCTGGTGTTTCTCCACTAGCATTAGGCCTAGACAGTACCCCGACAGAGCCATGTAGGAACACACACATTGGTCAGTACCCCGGTGGAGTTGTGTGCTTCACCTCTCTGCGTAAGAAGCCTTTCTCTTCTTTCACTTTTGTATTTTTTTTTAAGAGAACTGTGCATAGGCAGTTATTTATTTTTGGGGCGAAAGAGGGATCCTGACTTATTGAGAGCAGAAGAGGTTGTTCCTTTAGAGAAGCATGTAAGACCTATGACATATGTTTGCTCGTTTATATTTTCCCCCTTCTCTGTTTCTACTAATTGGATTAGCTTCAACACACAGAGAAGAAGGTTAAGTACAAGCATGGGGCTTCCCAGTGTGGACACAGGTTCATGGTTCGACCAAAGCTTCACTTACAGATGGTTTGTATTTTCCATCAGGAATTCATCGACCAAAGGTTGTAACCAACCATAGAGAAAGTGGACGTGCGACTAGCTAAGTGATGCAGTGTCAAAAGTCTCTTCAAATTTCAGCCACATATTGTATTCAAAAGCCAGAACGTAGTAGTTGGCAGCACTTATTCCTGGAAACAAAAATAGTAATATATCAAACAAACAAAATGCATGTGAAGAAAAATAGTAGTCAGATTAAAACAAAGAAAAAGCAAAGATAATAAGAAAAACAAACCAAATGAAACAACAAGCAGAAAGCATACTATGTACAAGGCATGAGCGCGACCCAACCTAATGAACTAATGTTTGAGGACTTGACCAGAACTTGGTGGCATTCTAGAAAACCTTAAAGTGAAGACAACACTAATGTCTCAAGAACTGTGTACAACATGGGCTCGGATGATGGCATAGAGTAATTGTTTTTACTCCTGGAAGGGTTCAAGTTTCCAAAGTCAATGCGTAAGTGGATCTTCCCAGATTTCTTATGTGAAGGATTTAAATTAGTAAACTAGGTGTAATGACGAAATTTGCAAGTAATAAAAACACTTAAAATGTTAATCAATCTATTCGGTGAAAGGAGTACAAACAACATGTATGTGTTACTTGTCCTTTGCTGTAATGGCTTGTCTTATCCTTTACATGGAATCTCATGATGGATTGTTCACATGTAATGGGTACTCAGGTCATCATCTACTCATGCAGGCCGATCCTAGTACTGTTCGATCAAGCGGTCAACGATTCGTCACTGCTGCAGTGTGTAACTTGTACCAATGTTAGCCATCTTCGGATCATGGTGGATACCCAAGTTACTCTGTTTGTTCATAGTGTCGGTCTTTTGTGTGTTCAACATGATTGCTTCAACATCATTGTTTGTGACTCCGAACTTCAAACAACTTTAAATCATGCATGGTTCCTCGTTTTGAATAATTGAGATGCACTCAGTCCTTGAGTCATCATGTGTTCCTGATTTATCAGGAATCAGGGTCCACAACTTGTCTGTACATGGACTGTTTGACGTGCTGGTATTTCTTCTACTACCACTGTTGCTACTACTGCTACTAATAGAAAAACAAACTATACAAGTTTCGTTATCATCAGTTGGGCAAGGAAGGAGTCCCAACTACTTATTTGATGAGGTTGGGGTTGGTCGTGTAAGATAACACTCCAATGTCTTTTCCGGGAAGCAGTTGCCAAACATGAGTTCAATGAATTCCAATGGTTCATTCTCACCGTCAAGGGGAGTGACTTTGTGTTTCATATACCTCTCGGATAACACCTAGATTGGGTTGCATTTGCCATTGTACGGAAGCCACAGGTGAGACCAGTCTGTAGCAAAGTATCCATTTAGCTTGATGGACCAATCTCTGCTGAGCAGTAGACCATATGCTTCCGGTATGTCCACAACAATTATGTTGATGCACTGGTGGACTCGACTGTCATGGGACAGTTAGATGATCATGTCTCGTAGTTCACGAATGGTTGGTACTGATTCTCTATCAAGTTGTATGATTCTTGTGGATGTTTCGCTCCATCGTGCATTGATCTTCTTAGCAATGGAGAGCGGCATGACATTGGATGTTGCGCCAGAATCAACCAAATAGTTGTGGACATTGTAGTTAAAAACTTCGAATGAAAGCAGGAATGGGAGGAAACCTGAGTTTTCTTCTTCCATATGGAGTGTAATGAGCATAGTGGATAGTGATATGGGAGGTGTGCATGCTCCCTTGCAAGTAGAGGAAGCGCTATCTGTTTTTGTTTTTCCCGATGCGTGCAACAGGATGTCTCATTGGCTCTGGAGTTTGGCTAACTCGAACAAACTGATGTTCACTCCGGTTTTCTTCATGTCATTGAATATGTTGTAATCCAGAGGTGGTAGACTCATCAAGGTGTCTAGGATGGAATGAATGCTCGTGCTGTTTGGCAGACTATTCTGCAACTTGTTTCTCACGGATGTGTTCTTATCCGCTGCTGTATTCCCAGACTTGCTTTGTGTTTGTTTCTTTGAGGCAGCTAGTGGATTGGCCTTCTTTATCAACCATCTCACTTTCTCTTACATCTCCTCAAGTGTCGGGGGAGCCCCTTTACTCCTAAGATTGTAGGCGATCATTTTGCTTTTGGGGCTACTTCTCAGTATTCATCTTTGAGACTACTTGCGAGCACTAATATGAATTCACCACATGCCCGGAACTTGGTGCTTCATCCGGTGCAACCTCTTCATTATCTTCAATGTCTTCCAGTTGCTCCTGTATGTTGCCATCCGCATCGAGTGTATGGGTACAAACAGAGGTAACAACTTTCCCCCAATTTGAACAAGAGTTCTCAAGGTGAAATTCTTCATGGAAGGAACAATACTTAGGATCAACGCATTGATTGAGTTGGAACATAGGCTTCTATGCAGATTGGAACCGAACTGGCTGTTGCTTAATGAGCCGGTTGATGAACTGCTTGCTTGTCTCTCTCTGGGTAGATGGCTGTTCACGAATGTGTCCGTCTTCCACTGCTTGTGTTCATACATTTCGGTGTTCAAGTTCT
This sequence comes from Pinus tabuliformis, assembly GCA_031772625.1. Taxonomy (NCBI): domain Eukaryota; kingdom Viridiplantae; phylum Streptophyta; class Pinopsida; order Pinales; family Pinaceae; genus Pinus; species Pinus tabuliformis. Next base: position 87,668,126 of record CM062807.1, on the reverse strand, counting down.
TGACAAGGCGAGTGAGGGTCTCAATGCTAGTTTCTTCCTTGTCTCTGCCTTTGCTTGCCGTTGCTTGGGGCTTTCTGCTCGCATCCTTGGAGTCTTTCATTGATTCATCGTCCTTGACGACTCCAATGGCATGTAAGTCTTTCTAAACAACAATAGCCTCTTCGCATATTTCTAACAATGTTGGCTTCGCAGCTCGCTTGACGAACTACACAATGGTGGTTGGCAGTGCAGATGTGTAATAGTCGACAGTGATGGAGTCATGAGGTTTGGTGTCTGCTGCAAACTTGTTCAAGATACACGTAAACCTTTGATTGAAATCTTTTACTTTCTCTTTTCCCTCCATCTTGAGGCTTCCCAATTCTTTGAGTAGCATGGCTAGAGTCTTGTCATCAACAAACTTTTCAAGGAACATATGTTTGAAAGAACCCCAGTTCTGTATAGAGTTGGGTGGAAGGCTGTGATACCAAGTAGTTGCCCAACCATCCAAGGTACATGGAAACAATCTACATGCTACGTCATCATAACGTACCTCAAGGGTCTGCAGCTGTAGGTAGAAGTTGTCTAAATGGTCTTTTGCCTTCACCACACTGTCAGGGATGAACTTGAAGTTCATTCTCTCTGCTCACTTCAGCATCTTGTGCAACATAACCGGGAGAGACAATGGTCCCTAAGTCATCCATTCAAGATTTGGTTTAGCCATCTCTTCATCCTCTTCATCCTCTTCATCTTCTTCCTCTCCTTCAGAATCTGATGGTTCTAGATCTGAGTCTGTCAGTTCGTCTCCACCTCCACTTCCTCCGCTGCCTTCCCCTCCGCCTCCTATACTGGAGTTTGATCCCAAGACCACAAGAGTGCCTTGTTCATCTTCAAAGAATATTGGAGGTTCCTCTCCGTCTTCAATATCTTCTTCCAAAACTTCAATTGTAGCAAGGACTGCTTCTTCCACCGATGATACAACAACCCCTTTGGGAGTGGCTTTTGGCTTCTTCGATGCGTGTGGAAGATAATGTATGCCTGGAATCAGTCCGAATGGTTTCATGAACTGGCGAGTGATGGGATGGAATGAGTGAAGGTATTGATATGAAATCTTGTGTTCAATAAGGGAGGTGAGGAGTAACCAACTGTTGAGTTGTGAGAGAGGGAGTGCGAGTTACTGCCTTGACTAGATGGTTGATGAGTGAGTGTGAGAGGAATTTTAGGCATGTACAACTGGCTTCCCTCCTTCTAGTGCCAGAAATGTTGACGGTGCTGGACCCGCCAACATTTAGGGGATCACCCTAGTATGAAGTCCCAACTAGACCTCACACTGTTTGGTGTGGGAGTCCCATCCGATATGATGGCCCAGTTGCCATTATCTTAAGGATTTGCCTCAACTCTTGCTTGTCAGCACATGAGAGTGGTTTGCTTTGTCTTCGAGAAGTGAGGTTCATGTGCCTGGTGAGTGTAAGTGTACTTTTGTCAATGGTTATTTCGCTGTGAGGGGAAAAAGGGGAAGATGAGTTCCAGGTTGAAAGGGATCAGTCCCAACTCGGCTAGGAACACACAACACAAAGGACATACATAGATTCCAGTAGAGCAGTCCACTCAGATGCAGTAGTCACAACATACAAGGTAAGATAACACGTACAACATTCACGGATCGGTCCGAGACGAGTGCGACGGTTTTTGCAGCAAGGTTCATGTGAAAGGTCTGTCTGATGTCCAACAGAGAATTCGACACGGACATGACAACATTAACAACATATACAACAAATTTCCATTAATAGATTATGCATTACAACAAATGAATCAGTTCAGATGTAGAACACATGGTTAAGGAAACATGAATTACAAGTGTTGAAGATCAGTCTTACAACAAATACAACACATGTGTGAAAATGTGCTAGCATGTTGACAGGCTTTTGAATTAAGAAAAATTTCCAAGACACATCATTACACCATACATCACTAACCCCATCAGCGAGGCGTTGGAGCCACTACTTACTCCTCAAAGAAAAGATTACAGATTCTCTTGGCTATGTGGGGGGAGCTGAGGTGAAAAGTCCTTTCATGTACAAATGAGGGGGGTATTTATAGCCAAGGGTGAAACTGACCCTTATGGTTGTTCAACTACCCTCATGACCATTCGACTTCCATGACTTTCTGACTTACATGACTCTATGTTCAACAAGTGGGTCTTTTGGACTTCCACATTACATCACATTGATTGAAAACAAGCCCATAGTGGAGATGTGGGCAACACGACTCATGACTTGACTTGACATGACTTGACAAGATAGTGTTGGTACATTTGTTCTACTACTGGAGTGCATGTTGAGCTACAATGCTGCTAAGTGATGGATGTCTTCATGGTGTATCATAGCTTCACCTTTGCATGGTGAAGTGTGCAGAGTCTTCGATGGTCCTTGGTTCGCTTGATGAAGCTCTAGCATGTTGTTCCTTGCTTTCATGTTGGAAGGCTTGACAGGCTCACTTATTCACGAAGGTGCATGTTCGTCACATTCGTCCGCTTCGCATGCTTCATTTGTTCGTCCAATTCACATGCTTCATTCGTTCATCCATTGGTGAACCTGTCCATCTACATGTGCTCCATTGGTTCATCCCATTCATCGTCTTGACATGTTTTTGGGTGTACCTGTACTTGCAGTCACTCATGATGAGACGACATCAAATCCAAAACCTCCTAGTCTACCATGACACATGATCATTCAGATGCGAGTGACCATGAGAGACAATAGGGTTGTGATGCGGGCTGATGGCTCCAGGTAACTACTGATGAAAACTACACAAGAGTCACTGAGGGATGGAGACAGATGATCTGAGTCGAAGACAAATGCAGAAGGAAAGGTGGAGAAATACAAAGCTCAGTTAGTAGCAAAAGGTTATTCCCAGGTGCCAGGAATTGATTTTGGTGATACTTTTTCTCCTATTGCCAAGGTAGCTTCTATTAGATTACTTTTATCTGTTGTTGTTGCTTTTGATTTTGAAGTAGAACAGATGGATGTGAAGAAAACATTTCTTCATGGGAATCTGGAAGAGGAGATCTACATGAAGCAACCTGAAGGTTTTGCAGTGAAGGGTAAGAAAGAACTGGTATGCAACTTAAAGAAGTCTTTGTATGGGTTAAAACAATCACCAAGGATGTGGTATCAGAAATTTGATACATTTATATGGGGACTTGGCTTCACCAGAAGCAAAGCAGATCACTGTGTGTATTTTAAATTAATTGGTGACCCTGTTATTTATATGGTCTTGTATGTGGCTGATATGTTGTTGGTTGAAAATGACAAAGAAATTATCCAGGATTTGAAGACCCAATTGTCCTCCAAATTCGACATGAAAGATCTTGGTGCTGCAAACTATATTTTGGGCATGGAAATTAAAAGAGATCGGGCAAAGAGGAAGCTCTGGTTAAACCAAAGGAAGTATGTCGAGACAATATTGCAGAGCTTTAATATGCAGGATAGTAAACCGGTGAAGGTTCCTATTCCTGTAGGTGTAAAGTTATCAGCTGAACAATGTCCCAAGACACAAGAAGAGGAAGAGGATATGTCCCGTGTTCCATATGCAAGTTCAGTCGGTAGCCTGATGTATGCGATGGTCTGTACTAGACCAGACATTGCACATGTAGTGGGAGTATTGAGCAGGTTTATGTCAAAACCAGGGAAGGAGCATTGGACAACAGTGAAGCAGGTTTTCAAGTATTTGCATGGCACTAGTGATTATGGTTTGTGCTCCCAAGGAAGAGCAGGATTGGACAGAGTTTTGGATATATGTGGCTTTGTTGATGCGGACTGGGCTAGAGAATTGGATCAGAGAAGATCTACAAGTGGGTATGTGTTTAACCTATTTGGAGGTGCAATCAGTTGGATGAGTAAGAAACAATTTGTAGTGGCACTATCAACTACAGAGGCAGAATACATGGCAGCCACTCATGCAAGAAAGGAATCAGTTTGGTTGCAGAGATTGTATTCAAGTATGGGGTTAGTACAGGGAGCTATAAGGATAGACTATGACAGCCAAAGTGCAATTTTCTTGGCGAAGAACCCTGCTTACCATTTAAAGACAAAGCACATTGATGTTCAGTATCACTTTGTGAGGGATATGATAGAAGACAAAAAGGTGTTGCTGGTAAAGGTGGACACTTTGAAGAATACTACAGATGCATTGACAAAATTTGTGAGCTTTGAGAAGTTCTCTTGGTGTAGAGAAACAATGGATGTTGTAGGGCTGGATAAATGACTAAGCTCTCTTGTGGCTCCCTATGGAAAGAAAACAAGAAGTGGGAGAATGTTGGGTTGTGTTATATTCTTTCCACGACTAGCCCACGTAGTTAGCCGGGGGGTTAGAGGGGGGGCAGAGCCCCCCTTTCGTTTCACCAATTGCGTAATGGGGGGGTCACGGGGGGGGGCGACAGCCCCCCCTGTCTGGGGGGTTTGAGGGGGGCAGGTAGCCCCCCTCTACAAGGTCCAAGGCAACGCCCAGTGAAATTTTTTTTGGACCCTATATTAGGTTGGGCAGACCTACCTATGGTTTTGTGCATGGTTTTTCGCACATGGTTTTAGACAGGATGGTCTTTGGTCCATGGTTTGGGATGCGATGGTTTTTGGTCCATGGTATTGGATGCTTCGGCATGTATAAATATGTATTGTAACATTGAAAGGAACATAATTAAAAATCAAGCTGGTAGTCCCGGTTTTGGGATCCAGGGTAAAATCTCTATGTATATGTGTTTTATGTGTTATGCTCTCACATTATTTATTTTCTATGTTTTAGAATTCATATGCAGGTAATTTCTGTATGGGGTTAAAACCTACATTCCCTACATTTTCATCTTTATCCTACTATCAGATGCTCATCTCGGTCATCTTTTAGTATGCATCTTTATTTGCTTTTCAAAGACACTCTTGAACAACCACTATGATGATGCAACCAATTGGTAGGCATTTGGAATAGGTAAAAATAATCGATCATAGTTAATTCAAGTTTGTATTCTCGTTTGTTTAAATGTTTGATATATCACTCCATATTTAGCCTGTAAAATTTCAAAGTCTCTCCATACACACATAAGTACTACATAGGTTAGGTCTTGGTCTTGAATTTTGTGGTTTTACAAAAAACATGGAGTAGATATAAAATATGAAATATAAAGGGAACAATTCCCACTGCAATTCATAAAGAAGCATATCTTCATTTTTATTTATGATGGATTTGATTTCTTCTTCCGACTTCTTGAACATAAGACATCATTTTTATAGTTTTACTGCTCATAAATTATGATTTTGCTTAAATGATATTTCAAAGAGCACAAATTCCTCATGCTTTTAATATCAATCAAAAGAATAGGTTATTTGTTGTTGGAGCAAATGATATCTCCTAGGTAAAATTAAACGAAATTCTCCAATGGTAAGTCTCATATGCCCACTTTCATCCTTTTTCTTTTCTTTACATTTTATTTTCAACATTTGTTTTTTGTTGATCTTAAACTTTGTTTTGCAGGACTTCAAGATTTACTGCATACCTCATATTTGACACTCATTCTCCTTTGTTTGGTTTACTCTCAAGTTTTTAGGAGAAGCAATAAATATTCTCATCAAATCAGCTAAACTAGGGAGTCCCTAAATTTTTTACTTGTTTCATAAGCATTCCTTTTATCGGAAAATGGTTAAGATGCTTTTATGCATGATTTGCTTTGAAACAAGAGAATTTGCAACAAGTAGAGACTTCTCATTTGGCTTAAGGACTACTATTTCCCTTATAGTTTCAAAGCCTAATTGTTCCTAACTCTACAAGATAAAATTCATTAAAAATCTCAACATAAGACGAACACACACTTGGTTGTCTTCTTTTACTCTTTTGTTGAGACATTTGTATAATTAGTCTTGTTGGGGTTTATCTTTTAATTTGGGTTTGTCTTTTAGCTTTTCCTTTCATTTTTATATTTTTTTATTTTGCCGATTTATTTTACTTCGGTTTGGATATCTTTTATTATTCGTTATGGTTTTATTTTGGTGACTTTGCCAAGATTTATGTAGAAGACCTTGTTCTCACCCAACATTGGTTGGAAGACATGGAAATTTTTACTCTATTTAATCAATGAGATTCATTTACCTTCAAGGTGTATCTATATGGAATCCTAAAGCCTTTTTCTTTAATTTTTTTTCATGGAGGAACACACATCCTTTCTAAGTGATATAGTTCACCTTTTCAAGGAAAAAATTGACCTGCGTTTAACTCAATGGATCCCTCCCATCCCTCCAATTTATAAAACCTATGGATTAATAGTTGCAGGAAGAATATGAAGTCAACATTATGGAAGTATTATATCCATTAACATAAGTCTCCATTACCATCCCACCTCTTTTACTCAGATATATCATAAACTTAAGCTCGCAAATGTGCTTATCAAAAGGGTGATCAAAAGGGGAAGCATGGGAAATACAAGTACACCCGTCAGGGCTATGGACGCTCACTGGTAGCAGAGCCATGCTTGTATGACATAAAAGACAACTTCGTCGGCATAATGTTAAGGCTCGCTGGCAGTGAAGCGATGTCAGAGACCATTCATATCGATGGATATATGCTTTATCAAAACAATTCTATATGTACCTTCTTCTATTTTTCATATGAGGTAATCTTAAAATAAAATATTTCCCAAAATTCAGATTCATGATTTTAGACTCAGTTTGCTTTGAGTACTTATTGTTTCAAGCTTATATTGCTTGATCTATTAACATGGGACCCTTGGAAATATTTTACTATTTGACAGTTTAATGAATTCCTCACTGTTAACTTTTGGATAAACTGAAGGTCATTATCTTTAACTAGAGATAATTGGTTCTTCCCGTGTGTCACCATTTTTGAGGTGAAAACTCAACACCTACATTTTTTCCTTATTTATTTCAAATAATGGGGACCCTTTACATAAATAGTGGTTAAGTTACCTTTTAATATTTTCTTTTGGTTAAGTGTCCTACAATTTTGCTAGATTTTCATTTTCTTCAGATTTTATTTCCGATTGGTTCATTGCATTTGAATTTCCACTAGCTTTCCATCGCTTCGTGTTTCATCTCATTTGGTTACATGGTTTGAAAACGGTGCTTCATCGAAGTTTGATAATTTCTACAGCCAGGGCTAAAAAATGTACAAAATGTTGATATTATTATTATTATTATTATTTTATTTATTTATTTATTTAATTTATTTATATTTTTTATTTTTTATTTAATTTTTTATTTTTTTATTTTTATTTTTATTTTTTTATTTTTTATTTTTATTTTTTTTTCAACACGAAAAAAACTATATAGTTGTATTGTATTCATTTAAAACATATATATACAGCTATGTTGATATGGAAAAAGAAGGGCGGCATATCCGCATAGAGAGATAAAGTAATAGAGCCGAAGCAGATCAGAAACATAAAGGGTACTGTGCCAAGAATATGTGTGGAGAAAAAAGACAGGAAATGAGGAATGTATTGAGGAAAATACATACCAGATTGGCAGCACCAAAATGAAAAGCTATATACTAGGCATGGAAAAGTCCTGGATCAGGTGGCTGACGCTGTCCACAGTAACCTGCATCCTCCAAAAACCTTGAGGCAGTGATAAACCCATCTTAGATAAAGCATCTACTCTCCGATTTTTGTCCCTGACAATATGGGAAATTGAGTAGTCTTTGCTGCTGGACCACAATGCCCCAAGTCTATTCAACCATCCGGAGAGATGTATATTTTTTATAATATGTTTAGACAACACATGGTCGATGGTGATTTTCGAGTCTCCAAAAATATGAAGGTTTTGAAGACCAAGGAAGGCAGAGATAGAGAGAAGTCCAGCCAGGGCCATAATTTCTGCTTTGTTATTTGTTCCCGGACCACCATTCCAATAGATGTCAATAGACTGACCATCTACAGGGAAAATGGAAACTCCACAGGCACAAGTATTCTGCAGAGCAGCACCATCAAAAAAAGCGCAGGGGTATCCATAGAATTCGCAGGTCTGTTTGTTCCTACCTTGTCTGAGAACAGATTGACGTGGCTGATCAAGCTTCTCGTATAAACAGAGGATTGATTCAAAAATACTAGAACTCGGTTCTTTTTTAGAATCAAAGATCGTCTGGTTCCGCCATTTCCATATGGCCCAGATTGTTAGTAATGGGATGGGTCTCCACTTGCAATGCATTTTGCTCCATGCTATAAATGCTTCATAGATAGAAGGGGCGCTGACAAAAACGAAACCAAAATGAGCAGACAAGGTTTGCCAAATCAACTGGACCTGAGGGCATTGTAGAAAAAGATGTAAATTGTTTTCAGAATTTGTTCTGCAAAGGGAGCAAATGGCAGGTCCATGCCAATTGCGCTTCTGGAGGTTCTGCCAGGTGAGGTTCCTGTCATGAAAAACTAGCCAGGCAAAAATAATGATTTTTAAAGGGCATCCTGACTTCCAAAAAACAGGCGGAAAGATGTTACCACTTGAATCAGATTCAGATAATAGAATTTGAAGATATATGTGCTTCGCTTGAACAATCGATGAGCCACCAAGACCTTTCCAAGAAAGACTATCCCTGTCCGACGTGCGGAACAATCCAGACGATTTTAAGGAAGCGATTATGGCGTTCCATTGGGATTCCAAAGCACCATGAAATTGCAATTCTGAGGCTGATTTCCAGATTGGAATCAGACCGTCCCATTTTTGTATCACACTGGCCCAATAGAAGTATCCCCTGTAGTGTAAATTTCTCAAGAGCTGCGAAGGAATATGTATCCTTTCTCCCGCACCTGCAAAAGTATCTAATCCAATGATGATATTGGAACCGGATTGGAAATTCCAAATCAAGTTTTCTCTGAAGAAAGGTTCCAATCTTTGAAAACCTTTCCATATATATGAGCCAGTGGATGATCCTGTGGATTGATGTCTATGTCATGTCTAGATTCCTCATGTATTTGGCTCTTATGGTCTTGCTCCAATAGAACTCAACCATAGTCGCTTTCCACATAGATTTGCATAATAGCGCTCTTCTGAAGGAGTGAAGGTCCAGTATACCCCATCCACCTAATTTTTTCGGTCGTGAAAGCTTCGAAAGTCTGCTAAGATGATATTTCTTCCTATCTTTTTGTCCACCCCATATAAAGTTGGCTATCATGTGGTTTAAACATTTGATAATGGATGATGGGATGTAGAAAAGGAGCGCCCAATAAACCATGATTTGGGCCAACACAGATTGCGTGAGAATGGCGCGGCCTCCCATGGATAAGCACTTGAATTCCCATGCAGATATACGCTTGTAGAACCGATCCGTAATCCAGGCCCAATTAGCCAATCTGTAGCCCGCAGGTTTCAAATTGAAGCCCAGATATTTGAAACCTCTCTTAATAGGAAAAGCTTTGATGTTGAAGAGCTCTGTAAGAAAAGAAATAATATCTCCATTTACATTTTCGACATAGAAGGATGATTTAATATCGTTGATGCACATACCGGTGGCTTTATGGAAATTTACCATGATTTCATGGATGCATATAATATTTTATCTTTTGTAAATTAATTGTAAATATTGATTTTTAATTAATTTTATTAATTAAATTATTTTTCGCTAACAATCCTACAAAATCATTGCAACCAAATTGTAGATCCATTCAGATTATATGTTTTCATAATCTCAAAATTCTCTTCCAAATACCCGTTTCAAAAAATTAAGAGGATTCATAATCCCAAAATTACAAAATAGTTATAATTATTTTTGTCAAATTTTTAAATAATCAAGTTGCTGTAATTCTTGGGAGGGTCCCACTCTACGTCAACGCCACTCCACTTTACCTCTCTTCCTCCATTACTCCTTCACACCTTAAAACATTAATATCAAAACTCGTTTTATTAAACCTCCGATGTCTGTCTTTTCCTTGGTATAAATCCTCAACATGTTTTTGAAATATTGGAACTCTCATTTATTAAAACGTACGATGGCCAAACTTTGGATCATAAAACCCATCCCTCGACATATAATAAGACCTCGACACATATCATAATATCGGAACTTCGGGAATTTTTTACTCCTAACTTCAATTCAAAAACCCTCGATATGGAAAACTCCCGAGGTCCTTCAAAGCTCCGACATCTTATATCAAAACTCGCCGATACTACAAACACTCCATGGGCTTATTATGAGACGGTGATATATTAATTTATTATAAAAGGTTTGGATCATATAAATTGCGGTGAAACGTTAAGATATTTAATTGTATTTTAATCATTTGAATATAATATTTTTTTAATATATTGTTGTTTAATAATTTAATTATAGTATATGCTTTAATTAATTTGTAAATAAGTTAACTTATAATTAAGTGTATTTTAATTAATTGATATATATAATAATTATAATTAATTAAAATTTGCTAATTTAATCTAGGATTAGATTTTTAATTGAATTTTTTTTTGAATTTTAGCCCAGATATGCATTTTTCCATAGTTATGACAATTTTGACACTTCAACTTTGTACACTCATAGGTTGAGTTTTGTTTGGCCAAATAAGATAAAATCAAGGAGAATATTTCTAAAGTGGTCGCATGACCGTATTTGGTCACTAATTGAGTCTAAAATTTAGCAGAAAATTAAGCTCCAAATTTGGAACCAAAAATAATTTTTCTGAGTTTATTTTTTGCATCTTCTTTTATCCAAAGCCTCTATTGATTGCAGATTCATTCGATTCTATCCTCTTTGACCAACAAGACCTTTACAAGGATCGATGGGAAGCTAATATTTCTTTTTATTTATTTATTTACTTAAATTTTGATTGAAGATGTTTGTTTTCCCAAATTTGGTTACTCTGGTTTTGATTTGCAAATTAATTTACTTTTGATTGGTTTTTTACAGGAGAGCAGTTGGGGAGATGAAGAAGAGAAGACTTGAAATAATAGAATTGCACCAGCAAGAGGGAAAGAATAATTTTAGCCAATTAGAATACCTTGGAGAAAATTTATTCTCCAACAACTCTCTCATTTTAATTTTCTGTTGTAATTATAAATACGACTTTTGTATAATGGAGAGAATGGGGGGGTGGGAGTTTCAAGATCTAAAACTTGGGGAGGAAATTCTCTACAAAGAGAAGGTTTTTGCACTACTATAGGGAACAATATTTTTGTGTAGAATTAGTTAGATTGGACCAGACTTGTGGAGATTAAAATAGATGTATTTCAACTCTGAAAATTTCATGCTATTATGAAATTTTCTGAGAATTTCATGCACACAAAAGTTGCAATCAGATCTTTAATTCTTATACACTATTGTCAGAGATAAACGCTGATTGGTGATATGCAATTAATAAAATTTGAGGCAATTCTTGATCCAGATAAGTATGTGTTTTTGAAACTTTGCATTATTGTAAATTCATTTAATACATGCTTGTTTTAATCATTTGAAAACTATCTTTTAATGATGGATCTAATTGTTATCAAGTTAAATTATGAATTTGAATAGATAAACATGACATACTTGTTAACTATTTAGCAAATTCATGTCAAGTTTATCTTGGTTTTAATAATGATTGTTTTATGAGAACTATTTCCTTAATGCAGTCATATATGTTTTAGTTTGAATTCATTTTATTTGAATTTGGATGTATGTGTATCAGAGATCTGATGACTATTCATGAGATAGCTGAATAAATATACTTGCTTGAACTAGTAATAAGTCTTGGAACTATTTCCTTGGCTTATTGACTTCATTTTTATTCCAAATTCAAAGCTGGTCCAAATCCCCTTTTACCTTGCTCTTGGTTGAGAGGGGGACTAATCCTTCTTTCAATCGAGATAGATTTAGGATTTATTTTCTGTTAATTAGAGTAGATATGCATTTAGTTTTAAATATTGCATTCTATAAGTCCTCTTACACAAGGGGCAGACTTTAGAGTGGCCTAAATGAGACATTAATTCAACTTAAGGATCAATTTCTTACATGAGCTTTGCAAGAAGGCAGTTATGCTCTCTCTTCTCTATTGGAAAATAATAAATATATTATAATCCAACATAGTAAGAGATAGGGTAACTGGACCCAATTGAACCAATCAAAAACACCATTCCAAATAGAGAATGTGTTGATTTAAGTTCCCGAACGGGTGGTCTCCCTTATAATGTCGACATGGTCATTTTTGGCCATCAACATTTTTGGCGCTAGAAGGTGGGATTGAGTAAATTATATCTCTGATTATTTTGTGTTTTAAGATTTTATCTTATTACTATGGCCCCATGTAAAAAACCTCCTTGGAGTTGCTTTATTGCACCTCATCCAACAACCACTCTGATAAAGGTAGTCCAAACCCTGTCTCAGGTAAAATATAATGGTATGACATTTGATTTTAATCATCTCCTTCAATTTATTTTAAGTTGGAATTATTTAAATATTGATGAAGATAATACTTGCAAAATCTTCGCGCTTACTTTGATAGATAAAGCCAAACACTGGTGCTTATTTCTTCTAGTTGCCTCTCTACATAACTGGGGCAAGTTTTTGAAGATTTTCCTTCACATATTTTAGGAATATGATTACGAAAAGGTGTGTGATCAGTTAGAATAATTGCGTGGGAAGAAAGGTGAGACTTTGAATATATTTTTTAGTATATTTAAATTAACTTTAATGCAATTTTGGTCCAAAGATTTGCCTCCTCAATTGCAATTAATTGGATGCTTCAGAAATTTAGTGTCTCTGTCATGTGATAATTATAAAGAACCAGAAAACATATGTATTTTCATTGAAGAATAAAATGCTCAAAGTGATCCGGATTTAAATAGGAACGCAACAAATTACAGAGATAACCATAAACACAGAGATGCAACGGAAATAATACTTCATTTCATTAATGTAAAATACTGAAATATGCTTACAAATGGAAATGGAAATACACCAACTAGGGTAGTGGTAGCTTATCTTTGAGAAGAGATGTGGCGGCTGCATGCCTCTAAACTGAACTACAATGAGGCTTAAGGGCATTTTTATTATTGAAAAGTAAGAGCAAACCTTAAACAACCAAAACCCTAACTCGAGGAGATGTAATACCAAGAGTTTATGGGCCCCGTTGGGGTGAGTTGGACAACCAACTTCCCGGGTCATGACTTGGTCATATTATCTTTGTTTGACGCGCATGATAGCCCATTGGAAAGATCTCTCTGAGGACTACGATGGAAAAGGCGATTTTAGACAGAAAATCGATGGCGGTAGATTTCCAAAAAAACGTCATTTAGGGCCTCAAAACGGCTCCAGAAGTTTAGGACCCGAAAAACTGCTAAAAATAATAAACTGTGCTACAATTAAGAAAACTGAAAAACTAAAAGCAGAAATGGTGGGGTTCTAAGTGGAATTGGCGGGTGGCCACCATTATCCACCTGGATCATTCCTCCCCCCTTAGGAAGCAATTGTCCCCATTGCATTGAGTTCCTCCATGAGATGAGGAAACTTCTACTAAACTTGGTCCCTGGTGAGCCACTTGCCTTGGTGAAGGAGTTGGCCTGCTTTGAAAACTCGATACAGTTGGATATTCTGCTGGCAAGTGTGCTTAATCTATGTGTCCATGATTCGATCAGTTACATCTTGTTCCATGCAATCTGGATTTAACTTTGTGGGTGTGAGTTGTTCTGCAATGTCGGATGTGTCTAGTAGTGGTGGAAAGTATGGCCGAAGGCGGTCCACATTGAACACCAGGTGCAGGCCAAGGAATGAGGGAATGTTGAGCTCAAATGTATTGTCTCCCATAGCCTTGGTAATGGTGTAAGGACCATAGCGGAGTGGTTTGAGTTTTCGATAGGCTCCGGTAAGGCGTTCCTTTTGCAAATGCAACCAGACTTTGTCACCCACCTGAAACTTGTGTGGCACCCGATGTTGATCATGTCGCTGCTTGTACTTGGCATTTGATTTCTCTAGAATGTCATGGACCTGCTGGCGAATATGTTGGATGTGCTCAATGAAGCTGTTTGCCTTATCTATTTCAGACTGGACATGAGCCGAATCTGCGTGAGTAGCTACAAATGGCATGGCCACATCAATGGGACATAGTGGTTGGAATCCCAAGCCCACCTGAAAAGGGTTGTGGCCAGTCGAGCTGTGGAGAGCTCAGTTGTAGCTGTACTGAACATAGGGGAGGCTCTCATCCCATGTGCGTGGATGCTTTGAGTTGTACATCCATAGAATGTGTTCGATCATCCTGTTGACAACCTCTTTCTGGCCATCAGTTTGAGGATGCAAGGCAATGGACTTAGTGAGTTTGGTGTCCAGCATCGACCAGAGACTGGACCAAAATGTACTGAGGAACCTGTTGTCCCAATCTGAGATGATAGACTGTGGGATCCCAAAGTGTACCCATGCTCATTCAAAGAAGAGTTTAGCAGTGGCTTCGGCTGTGATATTCTTCTTGCAGGCCGCCATAATGGCCATCTTCGAGAACCTGTCGACTACCACAAAAACAAAGTCGTTTCCATGCTTAGTGGAAGGAAGGCCTGACATGTAATCCATAGAGATGGATTCCCAAGGTCGACTAGGGGTAGGCAGCGGGGTATAGAGACCTTGCTTCTTGATGGTCAGTTTGGCAATGGCACAGGCAGTGCATGATCTGATGTACTTCCCGACATCCTGTCGAAGATTCGGCCAATAGAAATACTTCTGCAGTACTGTCATCGTTTTCTCAACCCCGAAATGCCCAGAAGCCCGACTGTAGTGTGCTTCCCAAATCATCTTGGCACGCTCGCTTGAAGGAACACAAAGGTGACCCAGGTGGCATAACAGGGCATCCTAGAGGTGAAAATCTGGAACATGCTGACCCTCCAAGAGTGTCTGGTATGTGTGGTCAAATTCTGGGTCGCTTTTGTAGAGAAGTGGCCAATCAGAAGTCTCGTGCCCACAAGAGTTGAGCGCGGTGGTTAACGCCATGATCGGTGGTCGACTGAGGCAATCTGCCACCTTATTGGTGCTGCCCTTCTTATACTTGATATTCAAATGGAACTTTTGTAGATATGTGGACCACTTTTGATGGCGATCATTCTGAAATTTCCCTTGGGTCTGTATGAACTGCAAGGGTCTGTGGTCTGTGTGGATGATCATTTCCTTCCCAAAAATGTAATGCTTCCATTGTCAGCAAGCCTGCACAATGGAATACATCTCTTTTTCATAAGTGGGATACTTCCAGACTTTGTCTGAAAGTGTCTCACTGTGATATGCCATTGGATGCCCGTGTTGAGTAAGGACTGCCCTAATAGCATAGTCAGAGGCATCTGTCTCGACCTCAAATGGTTGTTGCAAGTCTGGTAATGTGAGCACTGGTGCCAAGTAGAGGCGATCTTTCAACTTTGTGAATGCCTTCTGTTGAGATTCAGACCAAAAGAATTTTTCTTTCAGTCCTCCCTTGGTGACTTGAGTCAAGGGCCAAGTGATATGAGAAAATCCCAACACGAATTTGCGGTAGAAGTTGGCAAGACCTAGAAAGCTGCGGAGCTCTGTTAGAGTGGTTGGAGATGGCCAATCCTGAATCACTTGGATCTTGGCTGGATCCACATGCACCCCCTATCAATAATGTATCCCAGATACTGATGTAGAAATTCCCACTGTAGATCACTTGGTAATGCAATGTACTAAAGCAAAACACTTGATCTACTTCTACAAACAATTTAGTGGAAGCTTAATCGAACATGAGCAACATAAAGCATGAACAGATATAACTGAGAATGAGAAGTAATCAACCATAACACAAAATATATATCACTGGGGAAAGCACTAGCCTAAAACCCCAACTCTGTATTATCGTACAAGTGGAAATCTTGTTCAAGTTACAAAAAGAATCAGGTCTCAAGCTATCCTGTTCTCTCTGTAATCAAACAATACTGCTCACAGACTCAATATACATAGAATATATCTTCCTCAAGCCCTCCAAGCCTCCTATTTCCTTGCACAGCTTTGATTGGGGTCCAATGATATCACATGTGTGAATTGGCGTCATCACACTCACTGTAACCTCAGGTCCAATTGCGCAATCCTTAAGGAATAATATTCCTTCTGCATGCAAGGAATATTTACCAAGGAATATCCTAGCAACTGATAGTACACTGTCCCTCCATCTGATCTCAAATGGGTCTCTAACTGAACTGACATGCATGAGTTATCCATGGGTGAATACTCAGTTATCTGAAATACAATAGTTACATGCATGCAAGCATTAACTAACTGAACTCTCATTAATTTAAAAAAATGTTAAATTAATCTAACTGGACTTGACTAAGTTAAACTAAGTCAACTGATTACAACTCATCCTTATCTCTTTAACTAAAGCTTAAATTCCTCAATTAATGGAGAAACTGTTGCATGTCCTCACATAGACTTCAAGTTTGATTTTCCTTAACTAATTAACTCAAGATGAATTAATTAATTAATTTCCAAACTGCTGTTGATATCAAATTCAAATTTTACTTCCTATGTTTAGTCCAGGGACTGACTAAAATAAGAGGGGATCCCAAAATTCTATTTTTAGAAAATCTATTTTTAGCACTTTCAATTTTCACCCATTGTTGCTAAGATCACCAATGGCTGAATTGCTATTTATATTCAGGCTATTTTTAGCATTTTCTATTTTTAGCATTTCTTGTTGTACACTTTTCAACACTCCCTCTCAACAAGAAAGGGATTATCAGTAACCCCGATCCTGTCTCTGTGGAACTCGAACTTGCATTTTGACAATGCCTTAGTCAAAATATCTGCATCCTGCTCCTCGGTCGAAACATACTGCAACATCATGATCCTCTTGACCACACACTCTCGTAGATGATGGTAACAGATATTTATATGCTTGGACCTGTCATGAAACACTGGATTCTCAGAGAGTTTTATGCAACTCTGATTATCATAGTATATCTTTGTAGGATCCATCATCTGACTAAACAATCCCACTAGAATCTTCTGGATCCAAATGGCCTCGCATGCTGCCTGACTGGCAACCATGTATTCAGCCTCTGCTGAGCTAAGTGCAACTGATCTCTGTTTCCTGCTATACCAAGAAACTACAACTGAGCCAAGGTTGAAGATTCCTCCAAAAGTGCTCTTCCGGTCTGATGGACTACCTGCCCAATCCACATCCATGAAGCCTTGCAGCTTCACTCCCTCTGTCCGTCTATACCATAATCCGTATTGTGTAGTGCCTCTGAGATATCTCAGCCAAAACAGCTTGGTAGGCTGAACCATAGCTTGACTCAACTGGTTCACCGCAAAGCATAAGTCGGGTCGTGTGTTCACCAAATACATAAGTGAACCCACTAGCTGCCAAAAAACAATAGCAGCTACTAGCTCACCTGAAGTAGCATCCTCCTTCCTCCAGTTCCCAGCTAGAGGAGTCTACATGGGTTTGCACTTCTCCATGTGAAAGCGCCTGAGTATCTCATTGGCATACTTTCCTTGAGACACAAATACTTCCCCATCTTTCTGCCACACTTCCATGCCTAGAAAGTAGTGCATGAGGCCCATGTCCTTCATCTCAAACTCTCTTGCAAGGTCCTCCTTGCAAGATTTGATCAACTGATCATCACCTGTCAAAATCAGATCATCGACATAAAGTACAACAATCAATGGCTTACCTTCTACCATGATGTGGTAAAGGTTCGCATCTACTTCACTCTTGGTGAAGCCCAACCCAGTGAAATAGCTGTTGATCCTGGTATACCAAGCACGGGGTGCTTGCTTTAGCCCATACAGTGCTCGCTTGAGTCGGCAGACATGCGACTCGCGATTGAAGGTCTCAAATCCTTCGGGCTGCTCAATGTATACCTCTTCCTCAATCTTCCCATTGAGGAACGTCGTCTTCACATCCATCTGATGGATCTTCCAACCCATCTGAGCTGATAGAGCTAGCATCGATCTGATAGATGAGTACCTTGCTACGAGAGCAAAGGTCTCATTGTAGTCGATCCCCTCAACCTGTGAGAAACCTTGGGCAACAAACCTTACCTTGTGTTTCTCAACACTGCCATCAGCTGCCTGCTTTACCTTGTAAAGCCATCGAGAACTAACCACTGACTTATCCCCAGGTCCAAGGACAACATCCCACACATTGTTCTGTATGATAGAATCATATTCTTCTACCATTGCATCAACCTAGACTGGTTGCTGCACTGCCTCCTGAAAAGAAGAAGGTTCGATCGCTACACACTCCCCAACCAAGGCCATGTAACCAGTGTATCTCTCGGGAGATCTCCTCTGTCTGCACTGAGAGGATGGCTGCCCCACATTCTCTCTCACATCTAGCATCAATTTGTCAGCTTCCTGCGAGCGTTTCCACCCGTCTCTAGAAGACTCTCCAGGAGTGGTGGTCTCCACTACTGGATCCTCTGCATGTGGCTGATCCACATCATTAGGAGGCTCCTCCTCCTTTGGAACTAAAAGTTCCTCATCACCATGCAACTTGAGCTCCCTCTCAAGTGACACTCGCATGGCTCTCTGCTCGTTGAACTTTAGATCCCTGCGTACTACAGTCCTCTAACTGGCAAGCAGAAACATAAGATAGTTGTGGGGTGTATCTGTGTACCCCACAAGTATTCCCAACTCAGCTGTTGGGTCTAGCTTCATCTTTGGTCACATGACAGAAAACTGGTGATCCAAAGATGCGGAAGTGACTCACATCTGGTCGCTTCCCTAAAAAAGCCTCCATAGGTGTCTTCATCCCCAAAATACGATGAGGACTTCTATTCTGAAGATACACTGTTGTATTGCATGCCTCAGCCCACAGATGAAGTGGTAGGCTTTGGTCATGCAACATCGCTCAAGCTGCTCCCACAATAGATCTGTTCTTCCTTTTAGCCACCCCATTTTGTTGTGGGTTATGAGGTGTCGTTAGTTCACGTTTAATTCCTTCTGCTTCACAAAAGTCTTTAAACTGTTGGGAAACATACTCTCCACCATTGTCGTTATGCAAGGCTTTTACTTTCTTCCCAGATTCTTTCTCTGTTGAGGCTTTAAACTCACAAGACCTCAAGAAGGTTTGATCCTTCTTTTGCATAAAGTAGATCCAACATCTACGAGAAAAATCATCAATAAAAATAACATAGTACCTTTGTTTAGTGGTGGAGGCTGTAGAGAATGGTCCACATACATCTGAGTGAACTCACTCCAGGATTGCTCCAGCTCTACTATCCCGATCCTGAAAGGAAGCTTTCACATACTTACCCGGAGTGCATCCTTTGCATGTATCTGTTTGCTCTAGTTTTTCCTTGGGTAAGTTGGTAGAAATTTGCTGCATGATCTTCAAGGCCCCGTGATGCAAGTGGCCTAGTCTTCTATGCCATAGCTCGCTAACATATTGGCTTTGCACCACCTCTGCTTTGGAACTCAGTGCAACACGGTCATCTACCTCCAGCTTGTAGATATTCTTTACTCGAATCCTAATTTGCTTGGTCTGTCCGGTGCCAATATGCCTCAGGAAAACTTTTCCTTTACTAAAGACTACATCATAGCCTTTATCTTCTAGCATAGCAACAGACACAAGATTCTTTTTCAAACCTGGTACATACTTAACAATAGATAGGGTGAGAGGAGCACCATGCTCCCTCTGAAACACAACTGTACCTTCACCTGAGACACAATACTTTCCATCATCGCCCATCTCGATCCGCATCTAGAGATCCTTCTCCTCCAATGTACTGAAAATATTCTTGTCACCCGACATGTGGAAAGAAGCTCCACTGTCCAGGTACCAAACACATCCCACCATGGATGAAACCATGCATGCGATAAGAGAGAAATCCAGCTCAAACTATGAAGCTAGTGCATCACCATCAGATCCCTTTGAGGAACCCTTCTTGGATTTCTTCTGTGGACAATTCATAGCATAATGGCCCACTTCATGACAGTGAAAGCATCGCACCTTCGACTTGTCAACCTTCTTCCCACCATGAGAAGATTTGGATTGGGACGCCTTCCCTTTCCCTTTCTTAGCTTTACTCGCTAAAGCTAGATTTTCTTCATCATCTTGTTTTGATGAAGATCCATCCCTGGTGCTCCGCCTTATCTCCTCCTGCATCAGATCCGACCAAAGTCGTTCCCAATATGGCAGTTTCTCTCTTCCATTAATCGAGTCCTGGTAGCTATGCCAGCTCTTAGGAAGACTGAGGAGAGCTAGACTGACCATGTCATCATCAGTTGTCACGACCCCTACGCTTCCAAGCTCATCCCTGCAGGTGGTGAGCTTGTTCAGGAATGTAGAGATTGTGTCGCCCTTTTCGCACTTGATCTTGTGAAGTTTGTCCTTCAGCACCAACTTCCTCTGATCCCTGCTATTTTGATAAAGATCTTTCAATTTTTTCCACATCGAAAATGGAGTCTCCTTCCCATGGAGGCTCGAGACAATGTGATCTCGAACTCCCTCCAGGAGGATTCTCCTTGCTCTAGCCACACACTTTTTCCATTCCGCTAGTTGAGTAGCATCGGTCAGCTTCTGGACTTCTTGATCAATGAAGTCCTTTAAGCCGTTATCTTCCAATACTGCCTCCATGCGATCCTTCCAGGCTATATAATTCGAACTGCCATCAAGGGCATATTCGAGTCTTAAACCACTGAACACCATTCGTGAAATAGATGTGATAAAAACTCAATTCAATATCGAGAAACCAAATTTCATACTTCTCCTGCTTGTATATTGTTCTTCCTTGATCACCTTTGTTCCAATACCATGTAGAAATTCCCACTGTAGATCACCTGGTAATGCAATGTACTAACGCAAAACACTTTATCTACTTCTACAAACAATTTAGCGGAAGCTTAAGCGAACATGAGCAACATCATGCATGAACAGATATAACTAAGAATGAGAAGTAATCAACCATAACACAGAGGATATATCACTGGGGAAAGCACCAGCCTAAAACTCCAACTCTGTATTATCATACAAGTGGAAATCTTGTTTAAGTTACAAAAAGAATCAACTCTCAAGCTATCCTGCTCTCTCTGTAATCAAACAATACTGCTCACAGACTCAATAGACATAGAATATATCTTCCTCAAGCCCTCCAAGCCTTCTATTTCCTTGCACAGTTTTGATTGGGGTCTAATGATATCACATGTGTGAATTGGCCTCATCATACTCACTGTAACCTCAGGTCCAACTGCACAATCCTTAAGGAATAATATTCCTTCTACATGCAAGGAATATTCAGCAAGGAATATCCTAGCAACTGATAGTACACTGTCCCTCCCTCTGATCTCAACTGGGTCTCTAACTGAACTGACATGCATGAGTTATCCATGAGTGAATACTCAGTTATCTGAAATATAGTAGTTACATGCATGCAAGCATTAACTAACTGAACTATCATTAATTTAACAAACTGTTAAATTAATCTAACTGGACTTGACTAAGTTAAACTAAGTCAACTGATTACAACTCAATATTACAACTCATCCTTATCTCTTTAACTAAAGGTTAAATTCCTCAATTAATGGAGAAACTATTGCATGTCCTCACATAGACTTCAAGATTGATTTTCCTTAACTAATTAACTCAAGATGAATTAATTAATTAATTTCCAAACTACTGTTGATATCAAATTCGAATTTTTCTTCCTATGTTTAGTCCAAGGATTGACTAAAATAAGAGGGGATCCCGAAATGCTATTTTTAGAAAAGCTATTTTTAGCACTTTTACTTTTCACCCATTGTTGCTAAGATCACCAATGGTTGAACTGCTATTTATAGCTGGGCTATCTTTAGCATTTCTTGTTGCACACTTTTCAACAACTGAACCTAGGTCATGCCAAAAGTTCATTTCTCCAAATTGGCACATAACTTCTGTTTCCGTAGTGTTTGGAGAATCTGTCGGATGTGGTGGAGGTGCTCTTCCCAACTCTAGCTGAAAATCAGGATGTCATCCAAGTATACCACTACAAATGAGTTGGTGAATATCCGCAAGATGTCATCCATTAGCCTCATGAAGGTTGCAGGAGCATTCGTTAATCTGAAAGGCATAACCAACCATTCGAAAAGGCCCTCCTTGGCTTTGAAAGCAGTCTTCCACACATCAGAGGGTTGGATTGGTACCTGGTGATATCTTGACTTCAAATTGATCTTGCTGAAATATTTTCCCCCCTTCAGTTGCTCGAGGAGGTCATCAATCCGTGGGATCGGGTACCTATTACGGACAGTGATCTTGTTCAGCACCCGATAGTCAATACAGAGTCTCCAAGTCCCATCCTTCTTTTGTACCAACACGATTAGGCTCCCACAGGGTGATGAACTCGGACGTATGTGACCTTTCTGCAATAGCTCTTGAATCTGCCTCTTGATTTCATCGTTCTCCAAAACGGAGTGCCGATAGATTGGTCCATTGGGCAGCGGTGCACCTGGGGTCAGATCGATGGAGTGCTTGACCTGATAGTGCAGAGGAACCGCTGTGGGGGAGGTGAAGATGTCCTCGTACTCCTCCACGACCTTGTCCATCTGTAGTTGTCGTGCGGAGGGGCCCTGTCTGGAGGTCGTGGCCACCGTCTTCTTCTTTCCTTGAGGGCATATCATCAGGAAAACAAATTTCCCGGTTTTGGAAATAAGCTTAGTGCATTGTTTTGCAGTAATCAAAGAGATGGTGGTAGGCGGTGCTACCTCCAGTATCTGTACAACTTATTTCCCAAAGTAACAATAACAGCACGGGGCCTTGATTCATACACAGCATGTCGCTTCCACAAGTATGGTTGTCCTAATAATACATCACAAACTTCAAGGGGAGCAATGTCACACAATACCTCATCCGTGAAGGGCTTGGTGTTGTATGGAAGGCGACACTACTGGCTTACGCAAAGATCCCGTCCTTGGTGAAGCCACTCGATGGTGTATGGTTGTGGATGTGCTATGGTCAGTAAGCCCAGCCGCTTCACGACCTCTGCCGAAATGAGGTTCTTTTGGGTCCCGCTATTAACAATGAACTGTAGCGAGGAGCCCTTTACCCACATCTGGGAGTGGAACAAACGCTCCTCCTCCTCTAGATCTTCGGGTTCCTCCTTCTGGATCTTCGTGGTGGCAATGGTGGCATTGGGCTCCGCATCGATAATTTGATTCCCTTTGTCATTCCCCTTGTCGGGTCCTGACTTAGAGTTGGAACATGCATCTGATTTTGAAACCTTTAGCTTGGCCACTAGTGACTACTTGGCCCGACACTCACTTGTGTTGTGAGTGGAGCTCTTATGGAACTCACATCACTTTCCTGTGTCTTTTTTCAGCTTCACGACACTGTTCTTTGCTTGCAGCTTTGGCGGGTTGTCTTGGGTCACCCTGCCTTGGCTTTGTCCTTTTTTCTACAGTTTGGGGGCACCTTTCCCTTGCTTTTGATTCGCAGATCCAAAGTCTCACTTCTTCTGTTTAAACTTTTTCTCGACCTTGACAGCATATCAGTGTGTCGTGCTGAGCGAAGAGATGTTTAGGAATTCTATTTCTTCCTGGATGTACTTGTGCAGGCAGCTGCGATATTTGAGTACCAAATGTTGCTCCAAATCCTTGATACCCAACTTTGTGCAAAGGGTATGGAAAATATTGGCAAGCTCTGGCACGTCTTGGTCCCTTCCCTGTCGCAGCGTGGTCCACTTTATGTATTGATCCTCATGGCTTCCGACAGGGTAGTACTGCTCCTTGATGGCATCCCGGAATGAATTCCAAGTGAGTGTGGCTGAAAATAGTGAGCCTGTACTTTCATTCTTCTGCTCGCAATAGGTTTCCCACCAGTCCTTGACGTGGGGGGTTGCTTTGAGAAGAGTGAAAATAATCTTTTCCCGATTGGAAAAATCATGAACAGAAAAATAACCCTCTAGCAGATTTAACCATTTATCGACGACATCTGCGTCTATCTGACCCTCGAATATGGGGATTTCAAAATTAACATGTACCTTAAATGGTGTGGCGTTTCCAGAGTAGTTGTTGGAAGCCAATGCATCGCCCCTGGGTAGCCGCTGAAGGATCTAGGCAAAATCGTCCATCATTGAGTTCTTTTTTCGCTTGAGGGCTTCTTCGAGCAAGATTTTGATAAGATCTCCTGCCCTCTCGTCTTTCTTTTCATCCGCTATGGGAGGCCGTCAAGATTTGCAAGGCTGGTCTTGCAAAGGTTCGACCAGTTCAAGCCCTAACTCCTTATATCTTGACCTCGTTGGGGACATGCAAAAAAAAATAGAGAAAAAAAGCAGACCGCTCTGATACCACTGATCTGGATTTAAATAGGAACGCAACAAATTACAGAGATAACCATAAACACAGAGATGCAACGGAAATAATACTTCATTTCATTAATGTAAAATACTGAAATATGCTTACAAACGGAAATGGAAATACACCAACTAGGGCGATGGTAGCTTATCTCTGAGAAGAGATGTGGCAGCTACATGCCTCTAAACTGAACTACAATG
Source organism: Pinus tabuliformis (assembly GCA_031772625.1). Taxonomy (NCBI): domain Eukaryota; kingdom Viridiplantae; phylum Streptophyta; class Pinopsida; order Pinales; family Pinaceae; genus Pinus; species Pinus tabuliformis. The sequence continues at coordinate 87,643,731 of CM062807.1, read as the reverse complement.
AGGCTCAAGGGCCTTTTTATTATTGAACAATAAGAGCAAACCCTAAACAACCAAAACCCTAACCCGAGGAGATGTAACACCAAGAGTTTATGGGCCTCGTTGGGGTGAGTTGGACAACCAACTTCCCGAGGTCGTGACTTGGTCATATTATCTCCGTTTGACGCGCATGATAGCTCGTTGGAAAGATCTCTCCGGGGACTACGTTGGAAAAAATGATTTTGGACAAAGAATGATTAGTGGTAGATTTCCAAAAAAACGTCGTTTAGGGCCTCAAAACGGCTCCGAAAGTTTAGGACCTGAAAAACTACTAAAAATAGTAAACTGTGCTACAATTAAGGAAACTAAAAAACTGAGAGAAGAGATGGTGGGGATCCAAGTGGAATTGGCAGGTGGCCACCAATATCCACTTGGATCATAAAGTGACAATGATGATCCTCTCCCAAAAACAAAGATTGCCAATGAAAAAATTCACAAAGAAAATAATGTTGCTTCAATTTAGAATAGTTATGTTGCCTCAAATTTTGATTATTATGTTGATGAAGAATATCAACCAGCAAGGAGCAGCAATCAACAAATTAAACAATAGATTGCATCAATGAATTCTGAACTTTCTTTTACTGAAAATAATAATTCATCACAAGAGCAATCTAGCAGCAATTTGCAAGACGGTCAACTACGTCTTCCTCTCGATATTCTTTCAAGTGATAGCAAATCTGGTTTTTCTATCAGAGAGGACATGGATCAGAAATTCAAAGTTTGCAACAATGCAAATCAGCAAGAATATGAAATATCTATTTTGGACAATGAGCAAAATTCTTCAAGTAGGGAAATTTTCAGGTACATAAATTCATATTCTCATTTTCCCCTCTACCCATATTTTTTTGATAATTGAAATTCATTAAATAAATCTTCAACAATATCATTTTACACCAATGTAATTTCAGAAAATAGAAAAGTTGTCATTAATAATGAATTGCTAGTTAATTCTGGTTGGGATAGAGAGGATTTAATTATCCATAATTTCAACAGTCCTAAAAATTCTTTTCATGCATCTAATTCTCTGCCTGGTTTTGATTCATTTCATTCAAGAGAACATAACACTAATGAAATTATTTGTGATGATGAATTGAAAACTGAAAATTATGAACATTGTTTCTCTATTTCTTGAAAAATAATTTTAACCGAATCCCATATTTTTCATTCCTTAAGAAAATTTATTTTTGAAGATGAGAAGAATACTAATCAAGAAATATTTTTTGTCCATTCTCAAAATCATCAAAGTGATTTCAGTACTTGTGACTCCATTTCAATTTATGATTCATACGATGATGAGATATCCTTTTAAATCATAATCTTGAAACTTTCTCATCTCCGCAAGTAGATGCAAACAATAATTTTAATTTCATAATTTATGTTGACACTTGCGTCAAGGAAATCTTTACAAATGAATCACAGTCATGTTATATCATTATTTGTAACATTAATGTAAATTTGGATCTGCTTCATTTTCATTTTTCTTGGTTTGAACTTATGTTTCTTTCAAATTTTATTTTTGAATGTCTGAGAATAATACGTTGACACTTTGAACATGATGTCCCCATACTCTCCTCAAGTGCATCAATGAGTTTATGTGATAACCAATTCCAGAAATTTAAGCATGAACATCAATTACTTCTTATTTTGAAATTTTATTTGTTCGTGATTGGTCAAAACATGCATTGTTTTTCACAACTTCTGGCACTTGAGAGAGCATCAATACACTCTGACCAATGATATAATTTTTCTAGAAATATTCTGAACTTTCCATTTAATTCCCATCCAAACCTTGTTGATTTATTTGAAAAACGTCTAGAAGTTCCAGTTCTGAAGAAGATTTATAACATTGTCAGTTTTCAGCAGGCTACGACATTTAGAGGTTTATCATTCAATTCAGGTCTATTATTTCCTCTTCCTATGAATTTCTTTCAATCATTCACTAAAATACATTTTGATTTTTATGATCCTATAAGCATATGGTTGAAAAATTTTCAAGGTAATAATTTTGTAAATAAGTTTATTTTGCCAAACTTGCTAGATGTACATGCTAGGCTGAATTTTTCTTCTAATAATTTAACTGCACTCTTATTCCTGTTGTTGACCCATGACCTTTACATACATGAAAAAAACAAAATGCTTGAATGGTTACGTTGGAAGTATGACTATACTTAGTTATATTTTCCCTTATCTAGTTAGTTTAGGAGTAGTATTAGTTTTGTTTGTTGTGTTTTTCGGCTTGTTTTTCTTTTAATAATACATGTAGAAGAATAAAGTGAGCAATTAAATTTTTCTAATCTGCAACATGTTCAGGGAAGTATTTCCATTCTCATCAGAATTTTATTTGTATTTTGTGCTTCTACATATTTCCTTTCTTTGAAAATTTAGCAAAATGAGTCAATAATCATATTCTGCCTCTCGTTGATGCAATTGAAATTTATTTCTTGACTCTTTCTTATTTGGATTTGTCACAAGCAAAGGAAAATTGCATAAAAATATTGCAACAAGTTATAAATTGATTTTATCTATGATTTTATCTCTGCCCATTCTGAATCTTACATTTGTTGGTTGAGTTAAAACCTTTCCATTGCACTAATTCATTTACATCTGCTTTAGTTGCATTTCTTCTTCCAAATTGATTTAGGGCCTCTATTTGGTAATTATTGGAATCTTGATATTTTGTTTTTCACTTTTTGATATCTTTCCTTGAGATTTTAGACCTTCTGGCTTATCAAACTCTTGGGTTTATGTTACATCGGAAGCTTTTGAAAACATATTCCGAGATTTGTCTCTGAGATCTACAACGCTTATTTTATTTTATCTGCTCAAATTCCTCGATCTTAGAATCTCATAGAAGTCATATTGAGCTATTACCGTATCCGAGTTCTGATATTATGTTTTTATCCAATATTAGTTTTGGGTTTCCTTTTATCAAAACTCTTATTTTAAATATTTACAAGAAATATTTATATTGGGACTTCCGATATCGGAATTGAAAAAATCAATTAAATATCTGAAAAGGAATTATACCAAAAACATTTTAATAGAAAAGGCTTTATTTATCGAAAATTTGTCTATCGGAGAATTGTTCTCATTTCAAAGGTCTTGTTTATCAGATCTCTTACCTTTTGCTTTGATTCTCTTAGAACTTCGGAATATCGGGTTAAGTATCCTTGTTGGCCTCTCATCAATTCATCCATTACTTTATAGTTTGACTTATCATTAAACTCACATGGAGTCATGTTTGTTTATCTTTGTATCTTCAAGTTGACTTTCATGTTACTCGGGTATTCGAGAACTTGGATGCATTTTTAATTATAATTTAGTCCAACATCCAAGAATTCATTTCTCGAGATGACTAAGTGACTTTGGGGATATACATTCTTCATGGTGTGTGCACTTGGGCCTCTTTTTACTCTTCAAGGCTATCCTCCTGGCTAATGGGAAGTGCATCACCTATGGATTGCCTGCATTTTCATCTTTATCCTACTCTAAGATGCTCATCCCATCATCCCGATCATCTTTTAGTATGTATCTTTATTTTCTTTTCAATGACACTCTTGAACAACCACTATGATGATGCAACTAGCTAGTAGGAATTTGGAATAGGTAAAAATAATCGATCATAGTTAATTCATGTTTGTATTTTCGTTTGTTTAAATGTTTGATATATCACTCCATATTTAGCATGTAAAATTTCAAGACCTCTCCATACAAACATAAGTACTACATAGGTTGGGTCTTGGTCTTGAATTTTAAGATTTTACAAAAATCATGGAGTAGATATAAAATCTAAAATATAAAGAGAACAATTCCCACTACAATTCATAAAGAAGCATATCTTCATTTTCATTTATGATGGATTTTATTTCTTCTTCTAACACCTTGAACATAAGGCATCATTTTTATAGTTTTACTGCTCATAAATTATGATTTTGGGTAAATGAGACTTCAAAGAGCACAACTTCTTCATGCTTTTAATATCAATCAAAAGAAGAGGTTATTTGTTGTTGGAGCAAATGATATCTCTCAAGTAAAATTAAACGAAATTCTCCAATGGTAAGTCTCATATGCCCACTTTCATCCTTTTTTTTTCTTTACATTTTAGTTTCAGCCTTTGTTTTTTTAATTTTGTTGATCTTAAACTTTGTTTTGCAGGACTTCAAGAATTACTGCATACCTCAGATTTGGCATTCATTCTCCTTTCTTTAGTTTACTTTCAAGTTTTTGGGAGAAGCAGTAAATATCCTCATCAAATCAGCTAAACTAGGGAGTCCCTAAACTTTCTACTTATTTCATAAGCATTCATTTTATTAGAAAATGGTTAAAATGCTTTTATGCAGGATTTGCTTTTGAAATAATAAAATTTGCAGCAGACAGATACTTCTCATTTGGCTTAATGACTGCTATTTCCCTTATAGATTCAAAGCCTAATTGCTCTTAACTCTGCAAAATAAAATTCATTAAAAATCTCAATATAAGAAACACACACTTGGTTGTCTTCTTTTACTATTTTGTTGAGACATTTGTATAATTAGTCTTGTTGGGGTTTATCTTTTAATTTGGGTTCGTCTTTTAGCTTTTCCTTACATTTTTACAGTTTTTGAGTTTGTCGATTTCTTTTACTTCAGTTTGGATTTCTTTTTCTATTCCTTATGGTTTGATTTTGGTGATTTCACAAAGATATATGTAGAAGGCATTTTTCTCATCCAACATTGGTTGGAAGACATGGAATTTTTTACTCTGTCTATTCAATGAGTTTCATTTACCTTCAAGGTGTTTCTCTATGGAATCCTAAAGCCCTCTTGCTTTAAATTTTTTTCGTGGAGGATCACACATAATTTCTAATTGATATAGTTCACATTTTCAAGGAAAGAACTGACTCGAGTTTAACTCAATGGATCCCTCCCATCCCTCCACTTTATAAAACCTTTGGATTAATAGTTGCAGGGAAGAATATGGAGTCAACATTATGGAAGTATTATATCCATGAACATAAGTCTCTATTACCATCTCACCTCTTTCACTCAGGTATATCATAAACTTAAGCTCACAAATGTGCTTATCAAAAGCGTGATTAAAAGGGGAAGCATGGGAAATACAAGTAAACTTGTTGGGGCTATGGATGCTCATTGGCAGCGGGGCCATGCTTGTATGGAATAAAAGACAACTTCGTCGGGGTATTGTTTAGGTTTGCTAACAATGAAGCGATGTCAAAGACCATTAATATCAATGGATATATGCTTTATCAAAAAACTCTTATCTATACCTTCTTATATTTTTCATACGAGGTAATCTTAAAATAAAATATTTCCCAAAATTCGAATTCATGATTGTAGACTCAGTCTGGTTTGAGTACTTATCTTTTCGAGCTTATATTGCTTGATCTATTAACGTGAGACCCTTGGAAATGTTTTAATGTTTAACAGTTTGAAGAATTCCTCACTTTTAACTTTTGGGTAAATTGAAGTTCATTATCTTTAACCAAAGATAACTGGTTCTTCCAGTGTGTCGCCATTGTTGAGGTGAAAACTCAACACCCCCATTTTTGACTTATTTCTTTCAAATAATGGGGACCCTTTACATAGATAGTGGTAAAATCATCTTTTAATATTTTATTTTGGTTAAGCGTCCTACAATTTTGCTAGATTTTCATTTTCTTCAGATTTTCCTTATGATTGTTTTATTACCTTCAACTTTCCAACAGTTCTCGTTTCATCTCATTTGGTTACACGATTTTCAAATGGTGTTTCGCCGAAGTTTGATGATTTCTACCGTTAGGGCTAAAAAATGTACAAAATGTATAATATTTTAACTTTTGTAAGATAATTGTAAATTTTGATTTTTATTAGTTTTATTAATTAAATCATTTTTCACTAACGATCTTACAAAACCACTGCAGCCAAATTGTAGAGCAATTAAATTTATATGTTCTCGAGATTTTGGAAGTTTATTTCAAATCTCAATTTCAAAAAATTAAGAGAATTTGTAATCCTGAAATTACAAAATGACTACAGTTTTTTTGTCAAAATTTTAAATAATCAAATGATTGAAAAGTTCCCACTCTTCATGGGCTCCACTCCACTTTACCTCACCTCCTCCCTTACTCCACACCTAAGAACATTAATATCAAAACTCATTTTATTAAACCTCCGATGTTTGCCTTTCCGTTGGTATTAGACCTCAACATTGTTTTAAAAGATCTCTCGTTTATTAAAACTTACGCTGGCTCCCTCTAATATACCTTAAACAAACTTTGGCTCATAAAACCCATCTCTCAGATTAAATAATATCGGAACCTCAATTTTTTTTTTTTTAATCGTAACTTCAATTCAAAAACTCTAATATCGAAACTCCTGAGGTCCTTCAAAGCTCCGATATCCGATATCAAAACTCATTGATACTACAAACACTCTATGGGCTTATTATGAGATGATGATACACTAATTTATTATAAAAGGTTTGGATTATATAAATTGTGGTGAAACGTTAACTTAGGTTTGGTGACATATAAGAGATTTAATTGTATTTTAATAATTTGAATATAATATTGTTTTAATACATTGTTGTTTAATAATTTAATTTAATTAAAAATTTAATTGAATTATAGTATATGATTTAATTAATTTGTAAATAAGTTAAATTATAATTAAATGTACTTTAATAAATTGTGAATAATAATAATAATATATATATATATATATATATATAAAAAGTAATTACAATTAATTAACATTTTTTAATTTAATGTAAGATTAGATTTTTAATTAAAATTTTCTGAATTTTAGTTCACATATGCATTTTTCCAGAGCCATGATAATTTTGACACTTCAACTTTGGAGGCTCATAAGTTGAATTTTGCTTGGTCAAATAAGACCTAGAATAGCTCGTTAGAAAGATAAAATCAAGAAGAATATTTTTGAAGTAGTTGCATGACCAGATTTGGTCATTAACAGAGTCTAAGATTTAGCAGAAAATTAAGCTCTGAATTCATAATCAAAACTAATTTTTTGAGTTTATTTTTTGCATCTTCATTTGTCCAAATCCTTTGTTGATTGCAAATCCATTCGATTCTATTCTCTTCGACCAACATGATCTTTAAATGGATCAATGAGAAGCTAAGATTTCTTTTTATTTATTTATTTATTGAATTAAATTTTGATTAGAGATGTTTGTTTTGCCAAATTTGGTAATTCTGATTTTGATTTGCAAATGTATTTACTTTTGATTGGTTTTTGGTAGGAGCGCAGTTGGGGAGATGAGGAGGAAAAGACTTGAAACAATATAATTTCACCAGAAAGAGGGAAAAAAGAATTCTAGCCAATTAAAATTCCTTGGAGAAAAATTATTCTCCAACAACTCTCTCATTTTAATTCTCTGTTGTAATTATAAATATGGCTTTTGTAGAGTGGAGAGAACGAGGTGGGGGGGGAATTCTCTGCAAAGAGAGGACTTTTCACACTACTATAAGGAGCAATATTTTTGTGGAGAATTAGCTAATTTGGACCAAACTTGCAAAGATTAAAAGAGATGTATTTCAACTCTGAAAATTTCATGCTATCATGAAATTTTCTGAGAATTTCATGCACTCAAAACTTGTAATCAGATCTTTAATTCTTGTACATTATTGTCAGAGATAAGGTTGATTTGTGATCTGCAATTAATAAAATTTGAGGCAATTATTGATCCAGATAAGTATGTGTTTTTGAAACTCTGCACTATTGTAAATTGATTTAATACATGCTTGTTTTAATCATTTGAAAATTATCTTTTAATGATGAATCTAATTGTTATCAAGTTAAATTATGAATTCGAATAGATAAACATGACATGCTTCTTAACTATTTAGCAAATTCATGTCAAGTTATCTTGGTTTTAATAATGATTGTTTTATGAGAACTATTTCCTTAATGCAGTCATATGTGTTTAAGTTTGAATTCATTTTATTTGAATTTGGATGTATGTGCATCAGAGATTTGAAGACTATTCATTAGATAGTTGAAAACATATACTTGCTTGAACTAGTAATAAGACTTGGAACTATTTCATTGGCTTATTGACTTCATTTTTATTCCAATTTCAAAGCTAGTCCAAATCCTTTTTTACCTTGCTCTTGGTTGAAAGGGGGGCTAATCCTTCTTTCAATCGAGATATGTTTAGGATTTATTTTCTATTAATTAGAGTATGTATGCATTTAGTTCTAAATATTGCATTCTAGAAGTCCTCTTATACAAGGGGCAGACTTTAGAGTGGTCTGGCTAAACCATTAATTCAGCGTAAGGATTACTTTATTGCATGAGATTTGCAAGAGGGAAGATTTGATGTCTCTTCTGTATTGGAAAGTAATAGATATACTACAAGCCAACAAAGTAAGAGAGAGGGTAACTAGACCCAATTGAAATAGTCAGAAACACCATTCCAAACAAAAAAGAAGTTGATTTAAGTTCCCGGTCGAGTGGTCTCCCTTATAATGTTGACATGGTCATTTTGAGCCATCAACAAGTCCATGATAGCAAGAGACAACTTACAGTGATTGGAGTTATGGCCTAAATTATCACAAAAATAACATTTGATATGTCTAATAAATAACAGAAATGGCTCAAAACATTTACTAATATGGTTTCTACTCTTCGTGTCATAAACCCTACAATCAACATATTTATGCCCAAAATCATTACATGAAAAGCACTAGCCATAAAATGAATTTTTATACATGGTCAAAGATGAGCTTGCATGATGTTCCCTTTTGTTTGATTCATTATTTTGTTGCATGTTTCTGTAGTTTACAACAATATGCCCAAGCTTTTGAGAGATGAAGCATTTAACTAATCTTGAAAATGTAGATGATCAGTCTGGTACAAACTTTGCCTCATTTGATTTTTGGTTTTGTTGTTATCTTCTACCCTTGTTTTTCTCATTGTCAGTACCCTTCTTTGCTATTAGTTGTTTCAATTTTTCTTTTGAACTCGTTTCTCTCTTGTGTAGGCTATGATCTGGAGATTTTTGGTTGATCTTCAATTGTGTGGATTTCTCTTTTAAATCACTTCTCAATGCAACCACTTCTGCTACCAATCTTTCATATTGAACTTCTTTCTCCTCATATTGTTTTCCCATTCCTTCTTCAACTTTTCATGCTTCATGCAATTAAGTTTTTAATTTAATGATTTATTATCTATAAACACACTCCTTCTCATCAAGTAGTTGTAGTAATTTTTTCTGGTTTTTATTTTCTGTAGCGAGGTTTCTAATATCAACTTCTAGGGTAGCTACTTGACACGGTTCTCCATCTTTAGATTCTGAATTTTCTGCAAAAATGTTTCCTCCACTTCTCTCCAAAAGATCAAACTAAATAGATTTTTTATCATCATCTAAATCATCAAACTCAAGAAAATCGTCATCACTACAAGGAAATGTACTGCCATATATAAGATGATCACAGCATTTACCTTCACTATTTTTTACTGACAAGAAAAGGGGTTCTTATGAATTTGAAAATTTCTTCACTCGTTTACTTTCTTCTTTTTTTGAGACTAATTCTTCTTACTCTTCACCATGACCCATGATATGCTCTCAAGCGATCAAGATTCACTGAGAGAACCCTGCTCTAATACCATTTGGTGGAAACTAACTTACTACTAAGAGAGGGGTGAATCAGTAGTAACCGTGATTATGTAACTTCTAATTATTTTTACTAAAACACCAAATTATTAGTGAGCCAACATCAAAACAAAATTAATAGCATGTATAATCATTACAACAACAAAGTAAAAACACCATGAAGAATCAACAATAAACCATGCACATAAGAGGACACAATGTTTCTGGTGGAAAACCCTTTCCAAGGAAGAAAACCACATGATGTTGCTATTGCTCAAATATTCTATTATGTCGAGCAATTTTTTACATAGAGGAGCTAACACCCATTAGATGGAGGACTCGACTACTATGACAGTCTGTTCGCAATACTAGATAGAAATACTCTTCTCTCGCGACTCTATGAACACCCATCCGCTATAATCCACCACGACCAACGAGCCTCGCCTAACACTACTGGATTCTAGAGAAATATGCTTATTGTTCTGATTTTTCAACTAGAAGACCCCCACCTTCTCTACCCACTGTTTGTTATGAAGCCTCAACGCCTTCAACACCTCCTTGCAAACCATGTTTCAAAATGTTTCAGACTGGGTTCTCAAATATGCTCAACATGAGTAACCCAATAGCCACTCTGATATGAAAATAATATCTGATAAAAAATACAACTCCGCACAACTAAAAATATGCAATATGCTAGATAGATCATTGTAGCACACTCTCACTCTCATGCCAACTATCAATCCACAACACCATATTCTCACACAAATATAAGCCAAAATATCCTCAATAATTCTCCAGCAAATACCATAGGAAAATATCATGGTTATCCCAATACCACAGACACCTGTACCATGGTAATCTCCATGTCAATACGACAGATAAATACCATGGTTATGCCAATACCACGTACACGTGTACCATGGTAATCTCCAAGTCAATACCACGGGTAAATACCATGGTTATTCCAATACAACAGACCCTTATACCATGGTAATATCCAAGTCAACACCCTAGGGAAATACCATGGTTATGCCAATACCACAAACTCTTGTACCATGGCAATCTTCAAGTCAATACCACAAGTAAATACCCTGGTTATGCCAATACCACCGACACCTGTACCATGGTAATCTCCAAAACAATACCATGGTTATGTCAATACCAAGACTATTTGCACCAAGGTAATATCACATGCCAACCTACTCCACACACATACCAATACTGTTAAAGAGGCCACCAACTCATTATAACATTTGTCTGTAAAAACACAATATATATATATATATATATATATATATATATATATATATATATATATATATATATATATATATATATATATATATATATATATAATCAAATTGTGTTTTGCAATGCCTTGGGCGGTTCACCTTAATAGGTGTTGACAGGCCACAAGGGTTAAAGGTCATGTCCTTTGGACCTTATTGCCCTTTCATAATTAATGGGCAAGTAATTAATTAAATGATTAATTATTAAATTTATGATTTTAATATATTTATTTAATTAATATTTAGTTATGAATATTTATTCATAACATTGCCCCGCCCTTAAAAATTTCTTTGTCCTCGAAGCAAGGGTAACAAGGACTATTGTTGTCAGAACTTCTCAGTTTTCCATGAAGAGTCTTTTTCTGGAACTTTTTTCCACTTGCTCAGGTATTCTCTAATAGTTTTGGAACGTAGTACCTTCTCTCTGGTTGCAAGGATACCTTCAAGTTCTAAGACAATCCTTCCTCCTTCATCGACTTCAGGAATCTCGGTTTGAGTTTACTGGTTTTGACCTAGTATCTTTTTGAAACACGAAACACGGAATATGTTGTGAATTCAATAGTTTTTTGGTAGTTTCAATTCATAAGCTACATCATTGATTTTCTTGATTATCTGGAATGGCCCATAGAATTTTAGAGATAACTTGTTTTTTCCTTCTTGTTTCAGCGATAGTTGTTTATAAGGTTGTAATCATATGAAGACCTAGTCTCATTCTTCGAACTCCCTTTCTGAACCACACTGGTAAGCTTGTTGCTTCATTATATTTCTCGCAGTTGCTAGGTTTTCTTTCAGTATCTAGATAATCTTTTGAATTTCTTCCAAATGGTTTTTCACTACTTGTACCTTAGTGTTATTTAATGCAAAATCCTTCCATCTCAGGGGTTCATAACCATACAGGGCTTGAAATGGGGTCATTTTGGCTGATGTATGATAAGTGGTATTGTACCACCATTATGCTAGGTGCAACCATTGTGACAATTTTCTTTGCTTATTAGATATGAAGCATCATAGGTATGCTTCTAAACACTTATTTACCATTTCTGTTTGTCCATCTATTTGCAGATGATAGGATGAATTCATGTTAGGGGTTATCGCGACTTGGTTGCAAAACTCTTTCTGAAAAATCCCTTTAAATCTCACATCTCTATCACTAATGATGACTTTAGGTAGACCATGTAGCTTGTAGATGTTTTTGCAAAAGACCTCTGCAATTTGTTTGGTTGTGTATGTTTTCTTAACTGCCATAAAGTGTGCATATTTAGTGAGTCTTTCTACTACAACAACATTTTTTCCTTACCATCAGAAGGGGTAAATTGTCGATGAAATCCATTGAAATTTCTTCCCATTTCTAATTTGGAACATGTAAAGGTGTAACAATCCAAGAGTTGAGACAATTTTTCTTTTGATTCTCTGACAGATGTCACATTTAGCGACATATTTCTGAATCTCTTTGCTCATTCCCTTCTAGTAGAATGACTGACGTGCGTTGTAGTATGTCTTAAAGAACCCGAGATGCCAAGATGCAGGGGAATTGTGAGATTTATTTAGAGCCTTTATTTTAAATTTTGATGAAGGATTTAGGTAAATTCTACCCTTATACCATAGTATGTCATTCTTCTATTCAAAATTAGGATGTTGACTAGTATTTTCGATTATCGAGCAAGAATTTGGTTCCTTAGCATATTCAACTCGAATCTCATCCAACCATTCAAGGACTACCACCAAAGCAACACATGTTGTGGTGTCTTCATCTTTATGTGAGAGAACGTCGACAACCACATTATCCTTCCCCTTTTTGTGTAAAATTTCCATGTCAAAAGTGGTAAGTTTCTCTATCCACTTGTGTTCTTCTGTTGATAATGTTTTTCGTCGTAACAGGGATTGAAGATTGTTATGATCGGTGCGGATTGAAAACTTTCCCTAATAGAAATTGAAGCCACTTGCTTAATGCATGAATAATGGCCAACATCTCTTTGTGGTTGGTAGACTTCAAGCTTTTCCTTTTATTAAGCTTTTGACTTTTGTAAGCTATGGGGCAACTGTCTTGCATCAATACTGCTCCAATCCAAAATCCCGAGGCATCACATTCTACCACAAAAGGTTTGGAGAAATCAGGGGTTGCTAGAACTAGGGTAGAGGACATTATCTCCTTAATGGATTCAAAGCATTTGTCTACCTTATTGTCCCACTGAAAGGAATTTTTCTTTAATAAATTTGTTAGAGTAGTCACGAGTGTAATTTTTTATGAGCCTTTTGTAGTATCCAGTTAATCTAAGGAATCCCCTAATTTTTGATATATTCTTTGGCTTGGGATACTCTTTGATCGCTTGAATTTTTTTGGGATATACTTTGATTCCTTCTTTAGATATGATGTGTCCCAAATATTTGACTTATTTTTGTCTAAAAGTACATTTTGATAATTTCACATAAATTCGTTTTTTTTCCAACATGGACAATACTTCTAGATGCTTGAGGTGCTCTTTCCATGTCTTGTTGTAGATGAAAATATCATCAAAGAAAACCAATACAAATTTATCGTAAATATGGGCGAAAGAGTTCGTTCTTGTTTGCTTGAAAGGTGGCTAGAGCATTAGTTAGACCAAATGGAATTACCTTAAACTCATAATGCCCTTTGTGTGTTTTGAATGCAGTCTCCTTGACATCTTCTAATCTTACTCAAATTTGATAATAGCCCGACCTCAAATCTAATTTTGAAAAATATTTTGTGCCATGGAGTTCATCCAACATCTCATCAATAAATGGAATGGAGAATTTATGTTTAATAGTAATCTTGTTTAGTCCTCTATAATCTATACACAAATGGAAGGATCCATCTTTTTTTTGGAATAATACAATTGGGGCTGCATATGGACTTCTGCTTTTCGTAATGACTCCACGTTTTAGTAAATCTTGTATTAGCATTTCTATCTTTGTTTTATGACGATGGGGATAGCAATAAAGCTTGACATTTACGGGTGCTGCATTTGGTTTAACTTCAATGATGTGTTCGATCTTTCGTTCGGGCGGTAATTTAATTGGTAATTCCTGAAATACTTTGTCATATTTCTGAATTAGGGATGTAACTTCAGATTGGTGGTGCGTCCCTTCCATAGATAACAATTCTAACTGTTGGCATTGTGCAATGAATATTAGAGTTCCTTTGTGAATAAACTTCTTCATTTGCCGAGAAAAGATGATTTGGGTAGGAGGAGCGTGAAACCCGAACAACTTATACTTTCTTCCATTCCATTTCAACTTAATGAATTGTTTCTGGTGATTTGCGAAGTACGTCCCTAATGTTTGTAACCATTGTACTCCCAAGGCGACATCTACACCTCCCAAGGGAACTATGTAAAAACTAGATTCCATTTTGTAATTGCTTAGTTGCATTTTGACTTTATGGCACTTCCCTACTCCATCTATTCTTTTTCCATCTGCCACCATAACCTTTAAATCAACCACATGATACACAAAAATATTTAGCCTTTTTGCGACATTATGTCTATAAAATTGTGTGTGCTTCTTGAACCTACTAACACCATAACGTTTTGCTTCTTAATATGTCCTTTAAGCTTTAATCTTTGTGGTTGGGCTATCCTGTGATAGTTTCCAGAGAAATTCTCGACATATTTTCTTCTTTTGGATTTAGATTAGGAGTCTCATTTTCTTCGTTAGTTTCTTCGACAGAGTCACTACCTGAAGATCCCTCTTCTTGTTCTACTTCAAAGTTGTAGAGTTCTTGTGTGTTGCACTTGTGTCTTAGAGAATATTTGTCTCTACGCGTTCAACAATTTCCATCTTTTTTTCTTTTCAAAATTTAACTGTTGTTTCCCTCCTTCTCGCAATGGGGGTGGAATGTACTTGCCAGACTTGTCCCGAGAATTATTGCTTGTCTTACCTTTTGAGTAATTGCTTGATTTTTTGGAAATGGTATATGACTTATTGAACTTATATTTTTGCTCAATGATTACAGCTACATGTATGGCCTCTTCAATAGTTTTGGGTTTGTACAACTTCAATTCTGCTCAGATGTGTTCCTTAAGTCCACACCTACACATTTTTAGTAATTCTTCATCGGTAAAACCTCTTTGTCTTACAACTAATACTTCCCATTCATGGGTGTATTCACATACAATTATTTTTTGTTTGAGATGAACAAACTTTTCATAGATATAATCTTCTTCCTCATTATGAAATCTTTGTAATAAGACATCTACACAATTCTTCAAACTAAATGAATGTGCTTCCCATTTGTTTGACCACCATAAGAACCAGTCGTATGCTTCAACTTCTAGGTTGTGTTGAAGCCCCGAAAATCGGGTCTACAACAAGGGGGATATCCGCCCGGTCCAGACCTTGGTTGGCAGCTCCTTTTCCGTTTTGTATAGCGGGTCCAACTGGGGATATGGGACCAGTTTCCCAATTTACGTGTGTGTGTGAGAAAAATGGATATTTTTGTTTCTAACAATTTCTAAATGGAATACTTCTACTCTAATTCTAATCTAATAATAAGGAAATTATATTTTAATAAACAGAAATATGTAAATCTACGCTAACCCGGTGCGTAATCTTTCTTCTATGCGATCTAAAATGATTTCAAACAACAACTGGTAATAAAGATCATTCAGCTATTATGAGAAAAGAATTCAATAAATATGAACCACTTCGTATAAAAAGTTAGACGAAACAGTTGTGAAAAACATATCGCATAATAAGCTATTCATACACTAAGCATAAATAAATAGTTATCACCGTAAAAAAGTGCCAAATGATAACTCAGGCATTCATACATCAATATATAAATAACTGAACTTGAAAATCACTCTAACACAAGGCAGAAATAGTTAAGAGATAGAAATACCATTTATAACTAGTCCTACTCATGAGCTTCAAGCGATAATGATTTATCTCTTCTTGATCAAATATCCACTAAGAGTACAAAAGTGCAACATCAGCAACAGATATCAAATGCAAACATCAATAAATCCTATTCCATTCATTCATCAAAACCTCCTCAGAGGGTACCAAAGTGCATGTTCTAGAGATAAGTTTTTGATAAATTTTAGGACCCTCTCTAAATGCATGAGAGGGGTTTAAATACTACTAACTAAATCTAAAAATAAATTATTACAAAAATATAGGATGCGGTTTAAATGACCGTCCTCTTTTCAGGAAAATAAACAAAATTAAAACTAAAATTGAATCTAAAGTTAAACTACTTCTGTATTTGGTCCTTGAAATCGCACGCATGCAACATCTGTTTGAGAAGAGTCTGCTAATCGACTTCCGCTTTTAGCTGAGCTGAGAAAACAGAATCGACAAGAGCTGGCACCATCTTTTCGGCCGCATTGATGATACACTTAAGAGTCATCCATTGGCTATGTGGCTTTACCAAGTATGCCCAGTAATAATCCCAGTTCAACTTGGTTAACCCTTGGATTGCTTGTGCCTTTTCTTTTGCCTTCTGCTTCCAATCTGTCTGTAGTGTTGTTTTCTTGCAATTTTCGGAGCTTGCAGGCGACTGGGCAATTAGCAGCTTTCTTTTTCGAGAAATCTTTCTCAGCGATGTGCAATTATCGCCTCGGAAACTGCCTCCGTTTCTTGATCCGGATTTCCTTGATGCGTTTTTCGCCTTTTGCGCTTTTTCCTTCCAGCAGATATAAAGTTCAAAATTTGTAAAAATAATACTTCCGTGAACTCTTGATTTCTCCTCTTCGAGCAGATTATACATGCCTTCCCACGTAGCAATTCCCGCGTCTCTATTACAGGTTGTGTCTATATATAAGGGCACCATTTCCTTTTCTTCAGAGCTCGGGGCTTTGCTTTTATTTCCCATTTTATCCTGTGTATTGCTTTGTATTGGCCTCTGTTCTTCGTTCCTGTAATTCACAAATGAAAATGAATGACAAGGAAGGGTGATGGGAAAGTTTTAAATGCCGCAGACACATAAAGTATACCACCTTACGTGAGATAATTCTTCAATAAGCACGCATTCATATTCCATTAATAAATGGCAACTAACTCATTTATTAGCATTAAAGCGCATAACCAGGTGTCAGCTTAAGGAAAATACTTTTCTTGAATAACGTGCCCGAAAGATCTGCGATTTTGCGATTTTGCGATTTGCTTCGCAATATTGCAGATCGCAGCATCGCGGAATCACCACATCGCAGAACCGTAACATCACATTATCGTATTGTCGTTGTATCGCGAGATCGCAATATCGCAGGAATGTTATGTAGACAATCTTTGTTAACCTGTTTTTTGTGAAATGCGATTTTGCGATCGGTGTCATCGCATATCAGCAAATTAAAGTGTTTCGTTGTAAATTGTGTTGTATGCGATGCGATATTTCATTATCGCACATCACAATCTCGCAATGTTTAAAATTCAACTCATAAGGAGGTATTTCGTTATCTTTTTGCGATGCGATATCCTTAAGGAAATATTTGTGTCTTACCTTATCATAAAACTTAGATTTTTGGATTTTTCAAGGGGGGCTTCCTAAGTTTATGATGGTAATTTTATTCGAAAAAGCAAATTTAAACACTAATTTGATTTTTAAAATTTTTAACTAAGGGTCCCCACTTATTTAGTATTAGGAATAACACTAAATAAGAAGGGGGGTTGTTGCTGGCCACAACAATTGGCGATTCACTTGGAAGAACCAGTTCTCTGCTGTTTTTTGAATTTTCAAAACTTCCAAAGCAGAAAATTTTCCAGAAAGTTAAATTTTATTATAGAAAGATAAATTACATTATACTTTAACCTGTCAATGACATTTTGTTTCAACTATTTTCAACTTTGATTGTTTGTTGCCTCAAGCTAGTCCTTGTATTTACATCAGTCATTACTTGGCTTGTAAAGATAAAACAAAGTCTTCTATGTAAACCAGTTTTAAATATGCTCATTTGTCGTAGGTAGAGCCTTTGCTGCTAGCAGGCGTTTATAGCCTCGACAGGGTTACCTGTTACCCAGCAATGATCCTGTATCCTACTTAAAGAAACCTACAATTCCCAAAGAAGAATCCACATCCACACTTTCTGCTTTCATTTTCTTTTTTATTCTTAAAGAGCAATGTCTTGGTTTGGTAGCCAATTCATGACACAGTTATTCACTGATTTATAACTTTGCTGAACAAGCTGACTCGTGATGAGACCTCTTGTCTTTTGATTTTAATAATCTCGAGTCATTGCCCTGTTGTGGTATGCAGTATTGGCAAAGTTAGCAAGTTATAACATCTATGATCATGATAAGCCGGCTCGTGATGAGACCTCTTACTCTTTTAAGATAAAGTGTATCCTTGGATTGTTCCTCTAAAAGTTGTGATTTCCTTAGTAGGAAGGAAGTCATTGTTTCCTTAAGATAGCTCTGGACGACAATAATAGAGTTTTTGGAAATAGTTGTTCTACAAAGAATCTTTACTTTGTTATTGATACCTTTCATTGCACTGATATAAAACAATTTCTCACTAAAGGTTGCTTTCATCAAATTTTATGAAGTTAAAACTAGTATCATATCTAGGCTAGAGTTTTTAACTGTATCTTTCAATAATAAAGATCAATTTTCCAAAAGATTTGTTATTTATGCAAGCGAAAGAT
This sequence comes from Pinus tabuliformis, assembly GCA_031772625.1. Taxonomy (NCBI): domain Eukaryota; kingdom Viridiplantae; phylum Streptophyta; class Pinopsida; order Pinales; family Pinaceae; genus Pinus; species Pinus tabuliformis. The sequence goes on along the minus strand of CM062807.1, from coordinate 87,625,211 downwards.
CAAAATTTGAAAGAGAATTGGTGTCTTTTCATAAATGCCTATTGTAACCATTCACAACTGGTTTTATTATGAAAAGAAAAAAAAATACTCTACAAAAATAGAAGAATGTTCTTCTATGGAAAATATTTCTTAAGAATCTGACCATTAACAGGTAGAGAATCTCTTTTTCCTGTTAAATCTTGTAACATGAAGGTATATGGACCTATGACTTCTATGATCTGAAAAGGAGCAAGTCACATTCTTTGAAATTTTGTATGTTTTCTCTTTTCCTCATGAGCCTTGTCCCATTTTAAGACTAGATCTCCCATCTGAAAATCTTTTCTGGATATCATATTGGAATGAAAAGAGGCCTTTACCAATGCTTGATGATGAGCGTGAGTAATCTTAGCCTGTTCTCGTTGTTCTTCTAATTTAATTAATTCCAGCTGCCTAAGTTGTAAAGAGGAAGTTGGTACTTCATCAATATATTGGACCAAGGCTAAAGAGGGAATTGCTAGATGTGTTGGAAGAACTACTTCTTTCCCATAAACTAAATTAAAGGGAGAAGTGCCGATAGAGACTTTGTGCGTTATTCGATCTGCCCATAAAGCATATTTTAAAGACTTATGCCAAATTTTATGATTTTGGTCAATGGTTCGCTTAATGATTCTAATTAAGTTCTTATTTGTAGATTCAACTAACCCATTCCCTTGCGGATAATAATTGGCCGAGTATTTAAGCTTGAAACCCCTTTTGAGTGCAAATTCAGTCATTGCATTACCAGAAAAGTATGATGCATTATCAAACATTAAAGCGGAAGGCAATCCAAACCTGGTGGTTATGAACTGATCTATGAATTCAATGATATTTTCAGCATTATCCGTCTTGAGTGGAATTGCTTCTACCAATTTTGTAAAGTAATCTGTCGCTGTCAGGATGTATCTATGCTATTTAGAAGAGTGAGGAACGCTCTCACCTATTATGTCCAATCCCCACTGATCGAAAGGATGTTCGATGATAGCTGGTTGCAGTGGCAAGGATGGTTTCTTTTGTCTCCCAGCAGCGGTTTGACAAACTTGGCATTTCCTTACGTAGTTGTGTGCGTCTTTGAATAATGTGGGCCAGTAATAGCCTGCGCGTAAGATCTTATGAGCAGTTGCATCTCCAACGTAGTGTCTGCCTGCTGGCCCATCGTGGAGTTCCTACAAGACTTTTTCAGCTTCAGATTTCTCAAGACATCTAAGAAGAATAGAATCATAATTTATTCTAAAAAGAACGTCATTTACGAGTTGATATTTCTTGGCTTTTAACCTCAGGTCTATTTTCTTGGTATGATCGAGGTTTGAAGGGGCATATCCATTCTTCAGATAATAAATAATATCAGCATATAATGACTCAACCTTGTTTAGGCTTACCTCGTATACTTGTACCTCTTCAGATGGATTTTCGGACATTAGCGATGCTCCTGCCAGCATTTTGCAAAAGCCTTGACCTTTTACAATATTTGCTCGTTTGATTTCTATGTCATATTCTTGTAAGGCAGTAACCCAATTTGCCCTTTTCTCACCCACATCCTTCTGTACTAGAAGATTTCTTACCGCTGGAAACGGTACTATGATCTTGGTACGTGTTTTGAGTAAAAAAGGTCTGAAATATTTAATTGCTTTAAAAACAACATAAGCTTGTTTCTCCACATATAAATAATTTAATTCAACACCTTGTAAATTGGAACTAAAAAAAGCGATTGGGGTTTCCACCTTTCCTTGCTTTGCTTGAGTGAGTATCGCAGCATATGATCTATCTGAGGCAAATGTATACAAAATAAAAGGATCAAAAAAATTTGGAGTTGCTAAAGATGGAGAATTGATAATTTCTTGTTTGATCAGATTGAATGCCTCATGTTCATTTTGGCCCCATTTAAAGTTTGCATTATTTTTAATCATAGCTTGTAAAGGAGACACGATTCTTGAAAAGTCTGGAACAAATCTCTTTACAAAGTTAATCTGGCCAAGGAAAGATTGCATGGCTTTCTTGTTGTGAGGTAGGGGTACTGCGGAAATTTCCTTGATTCTGTCAGGATCAATGTGAATTCCAGATTTTGACACTATGAATCCTAGAAGCTTTCCTTCACTTAATGCGAAAAAATATTTTTTCGGGTTAAGCGAAATCCCATACCTTAAACAACGTTGGAAGATTTGTTTTAAATCCCTGAGATGGTTGTTTCGTTTCTTGGAATAAACAGTAATGTCATCCAAATAGATTACCACTGACTTATTAACTAACCCTTTGAATGCAATGTCCATGGCTCTCTGAAATGTGGCACCCGCGTTTATCAAACCAAATGGCATCTTTTGATATGCGTATGTGCCCCATTTAGTTCTGAATGTCGTTTTTAATTGATCATCGGGATGTACCAACACTTGGTTGTACCCTGAGAATCCATCCAAGAATGACAATAATTCTGAGCCCGAAACTGCCTGCAGTGTTTGTTCCATGGGAGGTAAAGGAAAATTATCCTTTTGGCAGACCTTGTTAAGGTTTCGAAAGTCAATGCAGATTCTAATATCTCCATTTTTCTTTCTAATAGGTACCATGTTGGAGACCCATTTAGAATGTCTAACGAGAAAGATTATTTTGGCTTTCAACAACTTGTTGAGTTCAGTTTTGATCTGATTTTCTAAATTTGGATAGATCTTTCTCAACTTTTGTCGGACAGGTTTTTCATTATCAATCATTGGGATAGTATGTTGGATGATGGAGGTGTCGTATGTTTTGAGTTCATCATAATTCCAAGCAAACACTTTTGTATTGTTTCAAAAGACGAATATATGCTAATTTCTCTTCAGGGGCTAGGCCAAGGCCTAGGTTGATATTCTGCAGTTTGGCGTTAGTTCCTAGATTTACTAATTCATAATTCAAAGTTGAACTTTGGAGTTTTGAATTGGTAGATCTTTTGAATCGATCTTTCAAATCATAAAGGTCTTCTAATTTGACTACTGATTTAGGTATAGCATTGTTAGTACTATACTGTTGCAATTGTTGGTCATGTTGGTCTTCGTCAATTATTTGATTAGTGTAGGATCCTTTAGATGTGAGAAAACTCACGATATCAGGATCGTCGTTGAAAATCCTCCAATTGGTAATCTTATCAGGGATAGATGGTCCAAAAATTAACTCAATTGAAAATCGGTCAGAGCTAAAATTTTCTGAAGGAATGAGCTTGGAATCTACGTTGGCTAAGAGGTCTGCGCTAGCATTCTAGAGTCTAGGAATTGATGAAATATTAAATGCTATAAAATGTTCAGTTAGATCTTGAACTAAAGATTGATAATGCTTTAAATGACCTGATAAACAGTGTATAGTATTGCATACCTGTCTAATTACAATTTCAGAATCTCCGAAAACTTGCAGGTATTTGACGTCTAATCTGATTGCTTTGTATAATCCTTGGACTAGAGCCTCGTATTCTGCGGTATTGTTGGTGCACTCGAATTCGAGTCTGCAAGCTAGAATGGTTTTATTTCCCTCTGGGCTTACTAACACGCATCCTGCTCCTGCTCCTTCGTTAGTCTTAGAACCATCAAAAAATAGTTTCCAAAACAAAGATTTATTTACAGGACTATCTATAAAATTAACGCATTTAGAACTATCTGTTTGAGAAATAATTTCTACTTGAGATAAAACAGAATGTTCTAAGTAAGGTGAAGTGTGAGCATTAAAATTTCCTAAGAAAGAATCTACTGAATAGTTGCCTATGATGTTAGAATTGTATGCTATTGGTTCATTTTCTCCCTCGAGTTCTGTTACTATGTATTTCTGATGTTTTTCACGTTCAACTTTTATCTGGTTTGGTTTACCATTATAAGGGAGCCACATATGTGACCAATCAGTTGCAAAGTATCCATGAAGTTTTTCTGACCAGTCTCTGCTAAGAATTAAGCCATAAAATTCAGGAATATCAGCAACTAAAATGTCGATAACTTGACATACCTTTGGGTTGGATGACAGCCTTATGGTAACCTGATTTAACTCGCCAATCACTTCGACTTGCGATCGATCTAATTGGACTATGCGTACAACGGATTTCTGTGGTTGAACATTCAATTTTGCACAAATTGATCTTGGTAAAATATTTGATGAAGCTCCAGAATCAACTAAGCAATTATGCACATTTTTATTGAAAATTTCATAAGTAAGGAGAAATGGGGGAGTATGCGATCTCGATCTTCCTCCAATTAATGCGATATCGTTTGGATCAACTTTATTCATCGTACTAGTTGGAGGTCTTCCCATATCATGGGAAGCTTGAGAGATTACAACAACTAGTAAAGGTGCAACTGGCACAGCATGTAATTCTTTCAAAAGTACTTTCTGTTGGTGTTTTAACTTGCTCAATTCAAAAAGAGTAATATTGGCCATAGTATTTTTCATATCTTCTACGATATTATACTCCATTTCATCTAAAACGATTAGCATTTTAGATGGAGTAGATGTGTCTGTTTGGACTGGGCTGGTTTGAGTCGCTTTAGGTGATGTTTTCTTGGCTGCGACTTTATCCTTAGACATTGAGCTTGCGCTCTTTGGCTTAGGTGTAGGCTGAGGAGGATCAAGTTGATTTCTGCTGCGAGTACTAACCGAGAATGCCTCTTGATCTTCTTCATTTGGGAGGATGAAATCCCACATACCTTGTAACTCTACAACTTCTTCTTCATCGATATGTTCTTTGGTAGTGTTCTCCTCTTCTTCTTCTTCTGACTCAGCATTTGATAGGGCGTTAGGGGGTCTGGAATCAGTTGAAGGATTTCTTTTAAAAGGCCTGTATGGCTTTTTAGAAGAAGTTTATGTCACTTGTTTCTTGATATCGACCATTTCGTTAGACATGGTCTTCAAAACTTTTTGTAATCCTTCTAAATCAAATGGATCTTTTGGTTGTTTTTTCTTGGGATCTTCTTTGAAAGAGACCTTCTTAGATTTTCGTTATTCCATTGCGTTTTTCTTTTCTAGGGCCGTAATACGTTTCTCTACTACTATTGCTTCTTTCATATTTTCAACTAAGGTTGTTTTGTTAGCCCTATCAACAAAGATTGCTAAGTTTGATGGTAAAGCAGTAATGTACCATTCACTTCACACTTCTTCACTAGGCTAAGAAGCAGTAGGTATTTTGTTTAAAATTTTATTGAAACGTAAATTTAAATCTTTGATAGGTTCTCTTGACTCGGCCCTAAGGTTAGACAAGTCATTGATCAGTGTCACTATAGACCTGTTGTCACCAAACTTGGTCAGGAATTGCTCTTGGAAGATGTCCCAACTAGTAATAGATCCATAAGGTAACGAGAAATACCATGATCCGGTTGTCCCTTGCAAAGTATAAGGGAAAATTCGAACAACGGCATCCTCATTAACAACTCCATTGAGATTTATAGATAACATAAAGTTATTTATATGCTCTTCCGCTAGCATGCCTGCCTTAGGGTTAAACTTAGGTAGCCATTTTTCAGGATGGGCCGGTAACTGACTCAAAGGTGCAGGCATTAAGACTGCCCCTGGGTTATTCCATGGAGTTTGGGCCATTGCTGAACTACTAACAGAGGAAAGTGCAGAAGATGATCATTGCGGTTGAGAAGATGAGGATATTATGACTCCAGGTGGTTGAGAAGGAGTTGAGAAAGTTGCAATAGGCTGATGGACAATGATCTGAAGTGGAGGAGTGGACGGTTGACTTCGCAGTGAAGAGGTTGAGATGGATGATGATGATGAAAGAGTCTCGCTATCAGATCCTTTAGGAGACTTCCTTGCTCTCTTCCTGGTAGGTAGAGGTAATTCGGTTGGCTGAACACCAAACTTTTCGCTCTTTAACCTGGTAAGAGGATGAGCAGGGTTATATTGCGAAGTCACACTGCCTTGAGATTTGTCAGATTTTTGAGGAGATATAGAAAATCACTGAAGTTTGTGAATCAAAGATTCAACTTCAGGAGGTTCAATAGTAGATTGTTCTGAAATATCAGGGTTTGTAGCAGCGGCTATTGCTCCAGTGACTTCTAACTCTGGATTTAAGGTTTCTGAATGCAATGGAGAAGTCGGAGGAGATGGTGAGGGCGATTTACTCTCAGAATGGTATTTAGATTTGGATTTGCTTGCCATTCACAGTTTGTGGCCCTCCTTCTAGCACCAAATATGTTGAAGCCCCGAAAATCAGGTCTACAACAAGGGGGATACCCGCCCGGTCCGGACCTTGGTTGGCAACTCCTTTTCCGTTTGGTATAGCGGGTCCAACTGGGGATATGGGACCAGTTTCCCAATTTACGTGTGTGTGTGAGAAAGATGGATATTTTTGTTTCTAACAGTTTCTAAATGGAATACTTCTACTCTAATTCTAATCTAATAATAAGGAAATTATATTCTAATAAACAAAAATATGTAAATTTACACTAACCCGGGGCGCAATATTTCTTCTATGCGATCTAAAATGATTTCAAACAACAACTGGTAATAAAGATCATTCAACTGTTATGAGAAAGGAATTCAATAAAGATGAACCACTTCGTATAAAAAGTTAGACAAAACAGTTGTGAAAAACATATCGCATAATAAGCTATTCATACACTAAGCATAAATAAATAGTTATCACCGTACAAAAGTGCCAAATGATAACTCAGGCATTCATACATCAATATATAAATAACTGAACTTGAAAATCAGTCTAACACAAGGCAAAAATAGTTAAGAGATAGAAATATCATTTATAACTAGTCCTACTCATGAGCTTCAAGCGATAACGATTTATCTCTTCTTGATCAAATATCCACTAAGAGTACAAAAGTGCAACATCAGTAGCAGATATCAAATGCAAACATCAATAAATCCTGTTCCATTCATTCATCAAAACCTCCTCAGAGGGTACAAAGGTGCATGTTCTGGGGATAAGTTTTTGATAAATTTCAGGATCCCTCTCTAAATGCATGAGAGGGGTTTAAATACTACTAACTAAATCTAAAAATAAATTATTACAAAAATATAGGATGCAGTTTAAATGACCATCCTCTTTTCAGGAAAAAAAAATAAAAAAATTAAAACTAAAATTGAATCTAAAATTAAAATACTTCTGTATTTGGTCCTTGAAATCGCACGCATGCAGCATCTGTTTGAGAAGAGTCAGCTGGCCGACTTCCGCTTTTAGCTGAGCTGAGAAAAGAGAATCAACAAGAGCTGGCGCCATCTTTTCGGCCGCATTGATGATACACTTAAGAGTCATCCATTGGCTATGTGGCTTTACCAAGTATGCCCAGTAATAATCCCAGTTCAACTTGGTTAACCCTTGGATTGCTTGTGCCTTTTCTTTTGCTTTCTGCTTCCAATCTGTCTGTAGTGTTGTCTTCTTGCAATTTTTGGAGCTTGCAGGCGACTGGGCAATTAGCAGCTTTCTTTTTCGAGAAATCTTTCTCAGCGATGCGCGATTAGCACTAGGCGCTAATCAGAAACTGCCTCCGTTTCTTGATCCAGATTTCCTTGATGCGTTTTTTGCCTTTTGCGCTTTTTCCTTCCAGCGGATATAAAGTTCAAAATTTATAAAAATAATACTTCCGTGAACTCTTGACTTCTCCTCTTCGAGCAGATTATACATGCCTTCCCACGTAGCAATTCCCGTGTCTCTGTTATAGGCTGTGTCTGTATATAAGGGCGCCATTTCCTTTTCTTCAGAGCTCAGGGCTTTGCTTTTCTTTCCCATTTTATCCTGTATATTGCTTTGTATTGGCCTCCGTTCTCCGTTCCTTCAATTCACAAATGAAAATGAATGACAAGGAAGGGTGATGGGAAAGTTTTAAATGTCGTAGACGCATAAAGTATACCACCTTACGTGAGATGATTCTTCGATAAGCACGCACCCATATTCCATTAATCACTGGCAACTAACTCATTTATTAGCATTAAAGCGCATAACCAGGTGTCAGCTTAAGGAAAATACTTTTCTTGAATAACGTGCCCGAAAGATCTGCGATTTTGCGATTTGCTTCGCAATATCGCAGATCGCAGCATCGCGAAATCACCACATCACAGAACCGTAACATCGCATTATCGTATTGTCGCTGTATCGCTAGATCGAAATATCGCAATATCGCAGATCGCATAAATGTTATGTAGACAATCTTTGTTAACTTGTTTTCTGCGAAATGCGATTTTGCGATCGGCGTCATCGCATATCGACAAATTAAAGTGTTTCATTGTAAATTGTGCTGTATGTGATGCGATATTTCATTATCACACATCGCAATCTCGCAATGTTTAAAATTCAGCTCATAAGGAGGTATTTTGTTATCTTTTTGCGATGTGATATCCCTAAGGAAATATTTGTGTCTTACCTTATCATAAAACTTAGATTTTTGGATTTTTCAAGGGGGGCTTCCTAAGTTTATGATGGTAATTTTATTCGAAAAAGGAAATTTAAACACTAATTTGATTTTTAAAATTTTTAACTAAGGGTCCCCACTTATTTAGTATTAGGAATAACACTAAATAAGAAGGGGGGTTGTTGCTGGCCACAACAGGTTGTTAGATGCGGTCATAATTTTTCTCGTTTACCTAATGGCCGGTTTGACTAAAAAATTACCTCCATTTTGTTGACCCAGACGATGGCCCCTCTATGATCCTTACCATCATGCTTAGGTAATTCTCTTTTAATTTGTTAATAGTTCTTTTCTGGAAATTTGGTATAACATTGACTTCTTTGGAATTGTATATGCAACGTTTGTAGAATTTCATGCACTTGTGGAATTTCATGATTTGGAAAAATTTTGACTTCTAAAGTTTTGGGACTTTGTGATGGATCTTGTGTGATTAGAGGATTAAAAACTAGGTTATACCCTCCCGTTAATTGGGCCTATATGCCTAGTAACATTTTCTTAATGTTATTTACTTTTTTGACATCGCTTGCTATTCCTTCTTGGGTTGCCAATATTTTACTCTAACATTCTCCTAGCTCTTCCTGTGTCCTTTTGACATTAATGAGACCTCGACAAATCTTGTCAAGTTCTTCTTTGGAATTTTTTTGAATCATCATTATTACTCTCCATTTTCACTTTGTTTTTTTCTTGGTTGAATTAATTATTTTTATTTTTATTTTTAATTTATTTAATTAATTAAATTTATTATAGAGTTACAAAATTATAAATTACATATATATTTTAATTAATTAATTTTTTTATAATAACCAGATTATAATTATAAGTTATATAATAACCAAATTTAATTATTTAATTATAAGTTTTCTAATTGGTTATAGCACGAGGTACAGACTGGGTCGTATTGGTCACGGTGTGGTAGACAGGCACGATCGGTAGTCGAAAGAAGGTATGACTGATCGGACGATGGAACAATAAATCAAAAGGTGGACAGGGACGATGATAACGTACAAAACACGTGAATGGTTGCAACGGAGGGTAAAACACGTGAAGATTGCAGCGCCTAACCAGCCATATATAGCGTATTCAATGCATCCGGAGATGCACGGGACATAGCCCGTTAACACGCAAATTGCCTTTTTTTATTTAGTGACAAGTTTCCAAATTCGTGTGTTAACGGATTATCTCTCGTGCATCTCCAAATTGCCTTTTTTTTATTTAGTGACGAGTTTCCAAATTCGTGTGTTAACGGATTATCTCTCGTGCATCTCCGGGTGTATTGAATACGGTATATATGACTGGTTAGGCGCTTCCAACAAGTGATACGATGACGCACATGCGAGAAGAAAGCTTGCTACGATACCACTATTAAAGAGACCACCAACTCACTAAAACATTTATCTATAAAAACGCAAAACATATAAATATATGGTTATTAAATAACGAGATGATGTTTTGCAATGCCTGGGCGGTTCACCTTAAAGGGGGCTGATAAGCCAAGAGGGTTAAACGTAATGTCTTTTAAACCTTATTGACTTTTCATAATTAATAGACAAGTAATTAACTAAATCATTAATCATTAATATTTATGATTTTAATATATTTATTATTCCTAACAAATAGCATGGTAATGCTAATTCCTCAGGTTGAAAAGATTATTGTGAGAAATCATTTGAAATTGCTTTTCACATGAGTACTAGTGGTAAAATAGTACTCTGGCTTGGTACAGACCGGGGTTCGGTTTCCGGCTGGTGCCATCGAAGTGTTTTGCTTTTCATTTTCAATTCAGAATTATTGAAAAATGTTCAGGAATTATTTTAAATCGTTCAGGAATGATTTTAAATCATTCATTTTCATGTCTGCACCAGTGATCTAAGTGTTTTGCTTTTCATTTTCAATTTTAAATTATTGAAAAATGTTCAGAATTATTTTAAATGATTCATTTTCATGTCTGCACCAGTGTGTAATATATATATATATATATATATATTTTTTTTTATCTCTGAGATCTTTCTTGATTAATTATGAACAATTCAATTAACAGCCCAAAGATCATCAATACCGAATATTTCACAAACAAAACTTAATATGATCTATTGTTTAAGATGACATACCTTGATTAACAGCGGAAGATATAATGGCTGCCATCTACTTTCTTCTGACTCCTAACGGTTACTCTTCTTCTCAGAATTCGGTTTCTCTCTCTAACCCTATTTCTTTATGCGTTTCTTAATGGAGAAGAATGCGACTCATGGCAGGGAGAGAGAGGACCCAATCCTTTATATATCATTTAACTCTAAATCTGGTACGTCCATCATATACCAATTCAACGCTTAAGATTAATCACAGATCTAATGCTTTAATTATAGAATGATCTATTTATGACTTAATTAATCGGGTCACATTAAGATTAGAAACTGCATAACGTCACATTAAGATTAGAAACTGCATAACGTTAAAAGTAAATGAGCCATTTGCAGTTTCTAATAGCAGATTTAGAAACTGCATAACGTCACATTAAGATTAGAAACTGCATAACGTTAAAAGTAAATGAGCCATTTGCAGTTTCTAATAGCAGATTTCTAACATTCTCCCACTTGACCCGACTATTCATAATATTAAGTGTTGAACATCATACTATGATAAATTGCTGAGAGTTATGGCGGTTGTGCACTATTAATTCAATGCATTCTCTTCCATACACTACAATACCAGCAATCCATCAATTCATACTCATAATTTATATAAAATAGCATAATGGTCCACATAATGTCTTATATCATAATGATTAAACATAATATCTTTATAAGACTCTTTCTTGTTTAAAATTACATAAAATACGTACTACTACATTAAAACAAGAGACACATAATTGTATATCAGAAACACATAAAAGAGCTCAGAATGTCACACATCAATTATTATTAATACAACCAAGACCCATTCTTTGAACATGTTCCTTAAATTGTCTTGGTTGTAACCCTTTCGTCAAAGGGTCTGCAATCATAAGTTCTGTCCTGATGTGCATGATTGACACTCTTTGTTTCTGAACCTCATCTTTCACAACAAGATACTTCAGTTCCATATGTTTGGCACCTTTAGAGTACTTGTCGTTCTTTGAGAAAAATACTGCTGCAGAGTTATCACAATAAATTTTCAGCGGCTTGCTAATGGTGTCGACAACCGCAAGTCCTGAAATAAAGTTCCGCAACCATAATGCATGAATTGTGGCTTCAAAACATGCCACAAATTCTGCCTCCATAGTGGATGAAGCAACGATAGTCTGTTTCGCACTTTTCCATGATATGGCACCTTGAGCAAACATAAACAGGTAACCAAAAGTCGATTTTCTAGTATCGATGCATCCAGCAAAATCTGAATCGCTATATCCGATCACCTCCGATTCATTGGATCTTCTATACATGAGCATGTAATCTTTCGTGCCTTGTAAGTACCTCAAAACTTTCTTTGCAGCTTGCCAATGTTCCCTTCCTGGATTACTTTGATACCTCCCTAACATACCGACCGCAAAGCTGATATCCGGTCTAGTACAGGTTTGAGCATACATTAGGCTACCAACAACAGATGCATATGGAATTGATTCCATTTCCTTTCGTTCAACATCATTCTTAGGACATTGCATGAGATTGAATTTATCACCTTTCTGTACAGGAACTGTCCCAGGTGAACACTTACTCATTCCAAATCTCTCTAGAATCCTTTCGACATATCCTTTCTGAGACAATCCCAATATTCCTTGTGATCGATCACGGAATATTTCTATTCCAATCACATAGGATGCCTCTCCCATATCTTTCATTTCAAAGTTCGTTGAGAGAAATTCCTTAGTCTCATGCAATATACTTAAATTATTTGCAGCAAGCAAGATGTCATCAACATAAAGGACCAGATAAATAAACTTGCTCCCACTGATCTTTTGGTATATACAGTGGTCAACCGTATTTTCCTTAAAACCAAAAGATGTAATAATGGTATTGAACTTAATATACCATTGCCGGGATGCTTGTTTAAGCCCATATATTGACTTCTTAAGTTTACACACCAATTGTTCTTTACCTTCTACAGAAAAACCCTCAGGTTGATCCATATAAACATCCTCATCAAGATCTCCATTCAGAAAGGCTGTTTTCACATCCATTTGATGCAACTCCAAATCATAATGAGCTACTAATGCCATTATTATTCTTAGTGAGTCCTTTTTCGAAACAGGAGAAAATGTCTCCTTGTAATCAACACCATCTTTCTGAGTGTAACCCTTAGCAACAAGTCTAGCTTTATACCGTTCGATATTACCACTAGAGTCATGTTTGGTTTTAAAAACCCATTTGCATCCGACTCTTTTACAGCCATGTGGTAACTCAACGAGATCCCAAACTTCATTCTGTTGCATGGATTTCAGTTCTTCTTTCATGGCATTAATCCATTCCTTTGACTCTTTACTTTCTACAGCATGTGAAAACGAAACTGGATCCTTATTGATTCCAATATCATAATCTGATTCTTGCATATAAACCACATAATCATTAGAAATAGCTGACCTACGATTTCTTTGAGGTCTTCTTAATGCTACTTGTTGTGGTTCATGCATATCAGCATTATGTAAGTCATTTCCTTCAGGAAGTACTTCTTCATTTATATGTTGTTCATTATCATCATGCTGTTCTACAACAGCTGGAACAACATTTGGAGTAATAGTAGATGGAGGAACTATTCTAGGCAATGTAACATTTACCCTTGTTTCCTTTATTTCTACTATTTCTCTTCTAGTACTCCCACTGACTTCACCATTCTCAATGAATCTTGCATTACCAGTTTCTACAATTCTTGGACTATGATTAGGACAGTAAAACACATACCCTTTAGATTTCTCAGGGTAACCTAAAAAATACCCACTGATCGTTCGAGAATCTAATTTCTTTTCATGTGGATTATAAATTCTCGCTTCCGCTGGACAACCCCAAACATGCAGGTGTCTTAAGCTAGGTTTCCTGTTAGTCCATAACTCAAAAGGAGTCTTTTGAACAGCTTTACTAGGAACCCTATTCAACAAATAATTAGCGGTTTTGAGAGCATACGACCACAAATTCTTAGGTAGTGTAGAATCCGACATCATACTCCTAATCATATCTATTAACGTCCTATTGCGCCTTTCTGCTACACCATTTTGCTGTGGTGTACCTGGCATTGTGTATTGCGCACATATGCCATGACTTTCGAGGAATTTTGCAAATGGACCTGGACACTGGCCTGACTCATTATATTTACCATAATATTCACCACATCTATCAGACCTTATGATTTTCGCCCTTTTATCTAATTGCCTCTCAACTTCCTTTACAAACGTCTCAAGGACATTCACAGATTGAGATTTTTCATGAAGCAAATAGACATAACCATAACGGGAAAAATCGTCAATAAAAGTGATGAAATACTTTTCTCCATTAAAGGCTGGAGTGTCCATAGGTCCGCAAATATCAGTGTGTATTATTTCAAGAAGCTGGCTGCTTCTAGTGGCTCCTTTCTTATTATGTTTGGTTTGTTTACCTTTAATACAATCCACACATAATTCTAGATCACTAAAGTCCAAATTTGACAAAATTTCATTACTTACTAATCTCATCATTCTTTCTTTGGATATATGACCTAGTCTTTTATGCCACAAGAAAGCAGAATTTTCATTCAACATGCTACGTTTACATCCAACATTATTTACTACATTCAACAAGGAATTCGCATAAGTGTCATTCAGTTTCAATTTATATAAACCATCAATTAGAATACCAGAACCAACATTATCAGTATTCTTATATAAATCAAAACAGCCAGATCCAATCATACATCTAAAACCAGAAATATCCAACCTACTTACGGAAATAAGGTTTCTAGATAATGAAGGTACATAAAGGGTACTGTATAAGTCTAATACATATCCACTTTCTAGAATTAGACGATAAGTCCCAATGCCTTCAATTGAAGATTTCATTCCGTTTCCCATAAAGAGAAAACGATCTTCATTTGGATTTATGGTTCGGATCATAAGAAATCCCTGCATATTATTGGAAACATGAGTTGTAGCATCAGTATCAAGCCACCATGTATTAATGGGAACTTCAACTAAATTTGATTCAAAACATACGAAAGATAGATAATTACCTTTCTTTTCGAACCAAGCTTTCCTTTTCGGACAGTCACTTTGATAATGTCCTTTCTTTTTACAGAAATGACATTGAACATCCTTTAGTTCCTTCTTTTCCTTATCCTGCCCATTCTTAGCAGGTGCCTTTTTCTTCTTGAAATGACTTGATTTTCCTTTCTTTTCTTTACTAGCTTTATTACTCACAAAACTTACTGAGTGATTCACTTGATTTTTCAAACGTCCTTCTTCCTGAACAAGTCTACTGGCCAATTCATTAACATTCCACTTATCCTTTATAGTGTTATAGTTAATCTGAAAAGGTCCATATTTAGAAGGTAGCGAGTTCAGGATGAACTGGACAAGAAAAGAATCCTCTACTGTAAGTCCCAGGGAGTTTAACCTTGCTGCAAGATTAGTCATCTCTATAATGTGCTCTTGCATAGTTCGCGACCCATCAAACTTCATGGTCGTGAGTTCTGCCATAAGAGTACCAGCGAGTGACTTATCAGCTGAACGAAAACGCTCTTCCACAGACTGCATATATTCCTTAGCACTTTCTGTTTGTGGAATTGTTGACTTGATGTTGTTAGCAACAGTCATCTTAATAAACATAAGGTTCAATCTGTTACTGCGTTCCCATGCTTTATGGTGTGATTTTTCTGCCTCAGTACTATCTTTTGTAAGAGCAGCAGGTTTATCCTCAAGGAGTGCCAAGTCAAGATCCTGAACACCTAAATGGAAATTGACTTGTTCTCTCCATTCAGAAAAATTAACATCAGTGAACAATGTAACAGATGAAGCATGTGTATTCATGGGAACTCCTGCAAATTAAAAATGAAATAACTATAAGCTCATAACTAACGCGATTCAGATGTAGACATAATAGTATAATATAGCACTCCTTTGGGTAGATACTATCTTATACTTAACATAACTAAATACCAAAACATAAGTAGGTAATAAATATATTCAATTAAATAGAACTCACATCTTTGGATGATCAATATTTATTTAATCAAAATATCTATTAAACCTCATCATGTCAACTAGTTATAGAACAAGACTTTCCTTTGGGTAAGTTCTCAGGTTCTATCATTAGTGACGCCAGTTTTAATTGGTATTATTATAACTGGCAATTTCTATCAATAATCATTATGTCACTTATGCACTAAATGATTATTCTGATTTTGACCACTTTGGTGATTAACAAAATCATAAATCTCATGTGCATAAATGATTTATAACACATACTTTATGCAAAACAATCAGTCACAGAACAATTACTTTTATGCCCAAATTTCAAACAATTATTTTGTACCAGTAAACTTTAATCGTGCAAAGCCAAAACAGTAAATGATGCACGAAAAGACCCTAAAAACTCTGAAATTGTAAAGAAAGGTCGAAAACTCTATATCCGACGGTCGGATCACGAATCTTAACCCACGATGGGCGAAACGAATCTATAGATTAGTTTCGTTGTGAAGCATGCGCAGGATTTGATTAACATCATGAGTAAAGCACAGAACAGATCAATTGCAATCATAGGAAATATTCAGTTATTGATTGGTGGCTCTGATACCAAATGTAAAATATATTTTATCTCTGAGATCTTTCTTGATTAATTATGAACAATTCAATTAACAGCCCAAAGATCATCAATACCGAATATTTCACAAACAAAACTTAATATGATCTATTGTTTAAGATGACATACCTTGATTAACAGCGGAAGATGTAATGGCTGCCATCTACTTTCTTCTGACTCCTGACGGTTACTCTTCTTCTCAGAATTCGGTTTCTCTCTCTAACCCTATTTCTTTATGCGTTTCTTAATGGAGAAGAATGCGACTCATGGCAGGGAGAGAGAGGACCCAATCCTTTATATATCATTTAACTCTAAATCTGGTACGTCCATCATATACCAATTCAACGCTTAAGATTAATCACAGATCTAATGCTTTAATTATAGAATGATCTATTTATGACTTAGTTAATCGGGTCACATTAAGATTAGAAACTGCATAACGTCACATTAAGATTAGAAGCTTCATAACGTTAAAAGTAAATGAGCCATTTGCAGTTTCTAATAGCAGATTTAGAAACTGCATAACGTCACATTAAGATTAGAAACTTCATAACGTTAAAAGAGCCATTTGCAGTTTCTAATAGCAGATTTCTAACACACTGATCTAGTTGAATAATAATGTGCTTACAAATGGTAAATGTGGTTAGTGTTAGTGTTAGAGTAATACGCTGCCACGGTGCAGGCCCGAGTCCGATTCTCAGTTTTTGCAAGTTGTATGTTTTACATTTGCTTTTTGCATTTCCCCTGGTCGGGAGCAGTAGCACGACTTACATCCCTCTCCACAGATACGCGGTGTCTGATTGTCTTCCTGCTGCGGTGGGGGTACGACCGACATCCCTCTCCACAGATACGCACTGGTCGATTGTCTTCCTGCTGCGTCCGGGGGCACGACCCAGCAGGAATTTGTTTGCCATCTTCGCTTTAGAATTTTGGAAATATATTCAATATGTGGAATCACAGTTAAAAGGAATCTGAATTCAGAGGAATTATTGGAAAACATTGCATTAACATATCTGCACCAGTGGTCTAGTGGTAGAATAGTACCCTGCCACGGTACAGACCCGGGTTCGATTCCCGGCTGGTGCACTTCAGGATTTCTGTTTTCCATTAGCTCTTTCCCTTTTCTCTGGTCCGTAGAACTACCGCTGTTTCTGCGGGTTTGATTTCTTCTTCAGGGTTTCTGAAGCAACTGGCCTTTGTTTCCAGAAAGGGGTATTGGACTGTCCAGGAGCTTGCTGCTTTCGCTATCTCCAATCTTTCATTCAGCAATGAGACCAATATTTCCAGAAAGGGGTATTGGACTGTCCAGCAGCTTGCTGCTTTCGCTATCTCCAATCTTTCATTCAGCAATGAAACCAATAAAGCAGGGTGTATTCCCCCTTTGCTGAAGGTCTTGGAAGCGAAGCCAAACACATCTCAGGAGATGGCTGCTCAGACACTTTTTGCATTGTTCTTTGTGCAGACCAACAGGAGGGAATTTATCAACGATGACAAAAGTGTGGCCCATGGTGCAATTGCTGAATCCTAGGAACCAGACTGCCTAAAAAGGTTACCCCTCTCTGCATTGCTGGTTCTCTCAACCAATAAAACCTGTAGGGAGAAGATTGCCACTGCTGGAGCATGTCAATATCTCCAAAAGCTCGCAGAGGTGGCGGATGAAGTGCCAAGAAGATCCTTCAAAGACTCGCAGGAAGCGAGCTCCGCAACATCTTCAGCTAACAAGGATAAAGTCTTTGTTAGTCATTCAGGGAATCACATTAAAACGGAATAAAAAATGTCATATTTTAGAGAGAAGGCAGAGCACATTCTACATATCCACATATTTTTGGGACTGTGAAGTCAGTAGCTATTTGAAATGCAGTTGAAAAGATTTTCAATGAAATGATATAAGATAATTATATTTATTTTTAATTATTTATTTAAAAGTAAGTCTAAAAGATTGTTGAGTACAATGATGTCTATATAACTTGGGAGAATCAAACAATGATGTCTATATAATTTGAGAGAATCAAACAGTTTCCTATAAAATATATAATGCATGAATATAAAAAATATTATGTATGAATATAAACGATATAATGCATGAAATGCCTTGGTGGAGAAGCTCCAGAAGCTAATGGGTTTGAGGAAGCTCCAGATGTTAAGCTAATGGGTTTGAGGAAGCTCCAGATGTTAATGGGTTTGAGGATCAGACTCATCTCTCCTAACCTCCTAAATTGAATGAAGAACACTGAAGAAACTCAACAAATTCTGTTGGCCGGATGAAAAGCCAGTAAAAAGTGTGGGCTGTCCACTAAATCATTGCTTGGGGAGTTTGTCTGGGGAATTATTGCTTGGGGAGTTTGTCTGGGGAATTCGCGCGTTGCTGAGATCTAGAAGACCTAGTCCAAAAAACTCGAGGAAACTATACATTGCAAATGGAGGTTATAAGGAAGATTGTATTACTGAAGACAGTCAGGTAAGTGCAGAGAAAAAAAGGAGAAATCCGTAACTGAACGCCAGAAGACAATACATTTGCGTCATCCATTACAGAAGACCATTACAAGGAAGATTGTATTGCCCAAAATCATCGGGCAAGTGCAAAGAAGGAAAAGGAGAAATCCACATAGATGAGACACCAGTAAATAATACATTGTAGATGATGTTCATAAGGAAGATTGGATTACACAAGTATCAACCATGGGGGAAAATGATGGGAGTCAACCAAGGCAAAGAATCACGGTGCTAAAAGATAGAACGGTAACGGGAAGACACTGAAGAAGCGCTTGATATCTCAGATCTCATAGTTGTCATCCCATTTGAGTCACTTGAATGCAACGAGGAAAACTGGAATTGTCAGGTCAAGAGCATGTCAAGAAAAGCAATAATTGGCGCCCCAAATAAGGATATAAATTGAACATGGGGAGTTTCCAAAGCTGCAGCATACCAATTGAGAAAATTCAAAGGGAATTCAAAGTATAGTTTTATAGTTCGAGAAAAAAACCAGATTTAGGACCTGTAAAAATTAAGAGAACTACAATGTTTGGATGTTCTATGATCCGTAAACTGTCGTGGATATTTTATTGGACAGCTCATTACAACAGATCTAATAATATTATATTAAAACTCTAAAAATTTTACAGTGTTACAGTTTTATTTAATTTCTAGAACAGTAGATTTTACTATAATTAGTGTATGCATGCAAATGGAAACTATACAGAAAAGTAGAAAACAACAAAATAAGCTCGCACACACATAAGACACAAGATATGCTCTCTAGGAAACCCTTTTGAGAGAAAACTCAGTTGGAAGGTGAGGCCACTTCGCTCTCTTTCTTTGTTTGGAAGGTTGTAGGTGTTATCACCAAAATCCAACCTTGATAGGTTGTTGATCAGGTAGACCTTGTGTAACTCTTTCAAACCAACTTTTGGCTGAGGCTTAGCCTCCTCAACCTGAGAGGGCTCTCTCACTAGATTAAAGATTTTGATAAAGATTAAGATTAGATGGCTAACTCTATGGAAAATTCGAACAACAATGTATAAATGGTTGAAATACCAATTAACAAACTTCCATTGGGCTATGGAGTCAAAGTGTGTTTCAATACAACAACAAGATCAATTTCACATGGAAGTTAGGGCATAGAGGGTTTTAACATAAAGGCAAAACAGAGATATAATATAGAGAACACAACCTACAAACACATGAAGGAAGTTAGAGCATCATCAAATGAATTCTAAGTAACATGTGTCTATACCACTGCAAGTAAGTATATGAAGGAAGCCATGAGGAAAATCAAACATTGAAACCCTTTCTGAATCCTGAGTAGTGAAAGCAATTCTTTGTATTAACCTAAAAACATACAGTGACATACAATAGTACAATGTGCTTGTTTCTTTGAAAATTGCCAACCCCGGAGCCTGAAGTCTATTCATTCCCGAAATTAAGAAGCTGAACTTCTGAAGCTAGTAGGAGCTCAGACATCTTTTCGAGGCTGCAAAACTACCTTGGCGACTCCACACATCAAATAACAAATTGGAAGGTGACTCTAGTGCTAGAAGATCAGTAGCTGGATGAAGTTTCAAGATGAGTTCTATTGCAAGAATGAATGCCAGGTATGCCCCTATGAATCAGTCTCATATCCCTGGTTTTCCAAATCCTATGCCAATGGTTGATTGGTTAGATGATCTTCCAATATTCAAAGATGAAAAGAAAGACAATGTTGCTCTTCATTTGGTTAGGTTCCATATGCATGTACGCAGTCTTAAGGTTCAGTTCCCTAAAGATTGTCTCATGAGGATCAGTTGTTTGAAGATATAGAATGTTATGAGAATCATCAAACTAACCATGTGTTTTTTGACCCTATAGCTGACTACATGGAAAAGATTTACTGTTCACGCTTCCAGTTATATTTTCATCATGAAGAACAGTTACACCTCATGCTACCTTGGTTATTTTAGTATTTGGTTTGTTTTGCTTCAAGCATAGTCAAGAGATTCAAGTGTCAGATCAGATCAACGACTGGCTTCATTGGAAGTTTCATGTTCCTTGAGCTACAAGTGGAGATTGTAGCTGATAGGGTAGGTAGGGATGTGCAAATAAGCTCAGGGTAGGTTGATTGAGCATCTGTTTCAGTAGGTACAATATTGAATTCTTCTTTCAGAAATCATTAAAGGTTTGAGGAGCAAATTGGGCAGAAGTTCAAAGTTTTATTCTAAAAGATGGATAGCGGCACTGGAGCTACAAGTTCTTAGTATACCACAAGGGTAGAGTATCCCTAGTGGACCCACTGTTATCACCCTAAAACTTTTGTTTGTAAGCTTTGGAAAGTTCGCCTTGTTTCTAGTCATAGTCTTATAGGTTTTGAGTCATCTCATCTAAATAAGTGTCATTCTCTTTTCCCAAAAAAAAAGTTTCACAGCCTCATTCCATTTTCTAAAAGCCTCACCATGTGTTTTGACATCACTAAGATTCCAAAGGATTGGTGTTAGTCTTGGTCTAGTCTTTCCATGGTCGCTTTAGTGTCTAAGATTTAGTAAAGAGTCTTGTTGGTATGGTCAAATAGGGTCAACACTCCGTTCCTGCCCATCATTGGTCCCACATCACCTAAAATTCCATGTGTCAAACTTGTGTCAAGGTTTTCGTAGTGCAAAACTCACTCTAGTTATTTTCGTAGCGCAAAACCCAGAATTTGCACTGGCTGCGCTACGAAATCGGGGATTCTGAACTAGGAGTTTTCGTAGCGCACTACGAAACCCCTGAAGCAGCTTGTTTCAGCATAAAAATCTCTGTTTTCTGCTTTTACTAGTCAACTTCTAGAAGGTCTCCTGAGCAACTGAGAAATCAATTTCAAAAACTGAAAGAGGCTTTTCTTTCTAACATACTAAAATACAAAAACCTTTTTCAGTTTCTTCAAATTAGTTCTGAGGTGGGAGGAATTTATGGTTAAACTTGCGCTACGAAACTGCTGTAGGTGCAGTTTTTCACAAACCAGAATTTGCCAGTTTGCACCTGATATTCAAAGACAGTTTGTGGTCACAGGAAAAGGTATTTTGGAATTTTGAAGGAGGTTTTTCTTCATCAACTCTCCAGCTACAATAACCTATCTCACTTTCTTCATAAGTGTTTTCAGTTGGGAGATACTAAGATTTCTTTGAAACCCAAATTTCAGAGAACAGATTTTTCCTGTTTTACACGTGTTTTTCAAGGACAGATTCTGGACAGCTGGAGAAGTGTTTTAAAAAACCAAGAGAGGTTTTTGTTCTAGACAACATGGAATACAAAAACCTCTTTCAGTTTTGTAAAATGTGTCATGGATGAGGAGATAAAGGCTCTGTCCCACGTGCCAACTTTCAAGGATCCTAAACCTAAAAACAGGGAAACATGTTCCCTAATTTCTAGGGTTTGTCATCAATAGTCAGGTGATAACGTGGGAGGCTTCATCAAATTCGACTTCATGAGGTTGCAGTTGTCAAAGAATGCATTTAATGTTTAGTTGAGGTGGTTTAATCATAATAAGGAGTTACACTCCTAGTTGTATTAGGTCTCTAGGACTGCTAGTTAGCTGTCATTTGCATTTAATAGTTAGTTTTAAGTATCAATAGGTGTCATAGTAGGATGAATTCGAATTCCCCTCATGCTGGAGGAGGAATCTAAGTCATGTAATGAACTCTATATATTGGAGAAGATGTAATACACCAGGGGTTGGCAATTTTCAAAGAAACAAGCACATTGTACTATTGTATGTGACTGTATGTTTTCAGGTTAATACAAAAAATTGCTTTCACTACTCAGGATTCAGAAAGGGTTTCAATGTTTGATTTTCCTCATGGATTCCTTCATATACTTACTTGCAGTAGTATAGACACATATTACTTAGAATTCATTTGATGATGCTCTAACTTCCTTCATGTATTTGTAGGCTGTGTTCTCTATATAATATTTCTGTTTTGCCTTTATGTTAAAACCCTCTATGCCCTGACTTCCATGTGAAATTGATCTTGCTGTTATATTGAAACACACTTTGACTCCATAGCCCAATGGAAGTTTGTTAATTGGTACTTCAACCATTTGTACATTGTTGTTCGAATTTTCCATAGAGTTAGCCATCTAATCTTAATCTTTATCAAAATCTTTAATCTAGTGAGAGAGCCCTCTTAGGTTGAGGAGGCTAAGCCTCAGCCAAAAGTTGGTTTGAAAGAGTTACACAAGGTCTACCTGATCAGCAGCCTATCAGGGTTGGATTTTGGTGATAACAGTAGGTACAAATAAGTAATGCTTGTGGCCCGTGGACTGCGACAGTGCACATATCCTCTCCGTGTGCTCTACTTTCTATCTTTCTTGACTGTCTTTGCTCAGCTATGGAACAAAATGCTCTCGAAAAAATGGCATACATTTTCCTCCTTGTGGCCCGGTTATAACACAACACGATAGCCTACTAGTGGTTAAGTTTGACTACATCAACTCTTAACTAGAGTTACAAAATAGACTCTTCTAGAGTCTTTTACATCACAAACACGTGGCTAGCCCATTTTCCATGAATAATGGGGGCTGACATGGCATCCTCTCAAACTATAGGTGTGAAAACAGGGAGGTCAACTTCTGAGTGACATAACTTTTACATATAGACTCCGATTGACATGCTTCTTGCATCGTTGGAAAAGTCTTCCAATGTAAAATAACATGAAAAAGGGTTGCACTAAAGCGACAAAGTTTTACGCCCAAAAAACGTCGTTTGATGCCTCAAAACGCTCTTGGAAGGTTTCAGACCTCGTCTTGCCAAACGGGGTCCCGCCGATAAAAATGGTCCCATGAGATGATTCCTCCACTTTTTCCACTCCAAATGCATCAAGATTGATGACAAACAATAGAATGATCCAATTCAGATCACACCTCCCCATTTTGAGAGGCTTTTGGTTCCAAAAGCTTTTATTGAATGAGGTGAGGAAATTTTTGCTCCAGCTTCTCTCTAGTGTACCATTTAGCTTTGCCTAGAAGTTGTCCCTTCAACCCAATCTGCCAAAGGTCATGTTGCTCATGTCTTGTAGTTCTGAACTTCTTCTGCAAAATTGTATCTTCTGTCAACTCTGCCTGAACGTCTGGTGTCAAATCCTCCACAGAAGGTAGGACTTGTTGCTCTTCCTAATCTAGCATGGAAGGCTCATAGAGTTTGAAATTCTCTACATTTACAACTAAGTAAATGCGCATATATGGTGGTAAACTGAGTCGATAGGCATTATCAGCCACCTTTTTCAGTATCTCAAATGGACCATACCTCAGAGCCTTGATTTTCTTACCGGGCCCCTGGAACCTTTCCTTGTTCAACTGTAACTATACTGTCTCCCACCTTGAATGATTTCTATATTTTGTGTGGATCATGCCTGGCCTTATACTTCTCCTGTGACTTTTGTAGTGTTTCTTGTACTTGTAGATAGATCTGTCCGATCTTCTCTATAAATTTGTTAGCCCTCGAAGCATCTCCTATAAGATCTTCCCTCACTCATCCTTGTTGCCCATATGCAATATCCAAAGGTGAAGGTGGCAAATATGCAAAACAAGTCTCAAATGGGGACTTTCATGTAGAAGTGTGGACTGCTCTGTTATAAGAATGTTGTATATATACTAGATTTTCATCCCAGGTCTTCAAATGCTTCTGGTTGTATCCCCTCAGAAACTGCACCAAAGTCCCGTTGACTACTTCTTTCTGTCCATCTGTCTATGAATGGAATGTTGTAGATCTCTTCAACTTTGTGTCCATCTTCTCCCACAATGTAGTCAAGAATGCACTGAAAAATCTTCTGTCCCTGTCTGAAATGATGCTCCTTGGTATTCCAAAGTGCACCTAGACTTGTCCAAAGAACAAGTTTGTTGCTTCTTGTCTGTTGATGGTCTTTTTACAGGTCATCAGAACACACATCTTGCTGAACTTGTCAACTACCACGAATAGGTAGTCACGTCCCTTCCTAGTTGTCGGTAAACCTCCCATAAAGTCCATGGAAATGCTTTCTCAAGGATGAGTAGGTATAGGTAAGGGATGATATAGACTCTATTTCTTGTTGCTAGGCTTGTTGGTACAACAAAGCATGCATCCTCTTATGAACCTAGCTACCTGCTCTTGCATCTTGGGCCAATACACATACCTTTACAAGTTAGTCACAGTCTTCCTTACACCAAAGTGCCCTGCAACCTTCGAGGTGTGAGCCTCTCTAATCAATTGCAAACGCCCACCTTTAGGAACACTTATCCAACCTATAGAGTAATCCATCCTTGAGATGGTAGTCAACGGTGTTGTCACCATTGTGCACATGACGTTGACTCTGCAACTGCTGATATGCCTCCTTGAAGTCTTCATCTTCTGAATATGCCTCTCTATATGCATCATGGGTGAATAGATCCATGTGCATAAGAGTCCCCAAAGCATATTGACCAACTTGTTTGTGCTGCCCTTCTTATACTTGATCACCAAATGAAATTGTTGTAAAAACCCCATCCACTTGTAATGCCTGGTCCATTGTAGCTTACTCTGGGTCTGCAAGTACTGTAACGGTTGGTGATCTATGTGGATTACTGTCTCCTTTCCCATCAGATAGTGCTTCCACTTCTTCACAGCTTGCACCATGGCATAAAGCTCCTTATCGTAGGTAAGGTAGTTAAGAACTGCCCCATGAAATACTTCAGAATGGTAGCAAACAGGCCTTCCTCCTTGCATCAAAACAACTCCCATAGAATACCCACTTGCATCTGTCTCCACTTCAAAGGGCCACTACAGGTTTGGTAATGTCAGAACTGGTGCTTGACTGATCTTCTTCTTCAGCTCCTCGAAAGCCTTCTACTGACCTTTTCCCCACTGGAAACTCTTGCCACTTGCTATTATGGCGTGGAGCAGTGCTGCTACCGTTGAAAATGAGGCTATGAATTTCCTTAGGTATTGTGCTGCCCCAATGAAACTCCTAACCTCAGAAACATTAGTAGGCACCGACCATTTCATGATGGCCTCCATCTTGGAAGGATCTATCTTCAACTCTCCTCCACCAATCACATACCCCAGATACACCAAAGATTGTTGTGCAAACTCACACTTCTTGAGATTTGCTAGCAGTTGGTGCTTCTTCAATGTTTCTAACACCTGCGTCAAATGTGAAATATGCTCCTCCCAGGTAGCACTATATACTAGTATATCATCTAGATAGACAATAACAAATCAATCTATAAAAAGGCATAGTATATCATTCATTAATCTCATAAACGTAGTTGGTGCATTAGATAGGCCAAATGGCATAACTAACCGCTCATACAAACCTTGCCTGGTTTTGAAGGTGGTTTTCCATGTATCTTCGTCTTTGACTCGAACATGGTGTATCCAAACTTCAAGTCCAGCTTGGTGAAACTTTGCTTGTTGCAACTGATCTAGCAGATCGTCTATCCTGGGCATGGGGTATCTATTATTGAGCGTGATTTTATTCAACGCCCTGTAATCTATACACATCTGCCAAGTCCCATCCTTCTTTGGCACAATGATGATGGGTGACCCACATGATGTATTCGGTCGAATGACACCCTATTCCAGCAGTTGTTGCAACTTTTTCTTCACCTCACTTGCTTCTATAACAGAGTGTCTATATAGCCCAATATTTGGCAATGGGGGAGTTTGGCAATAGCTGGATCTAATGCTCCACTTATCTCTTAGGTGGTAACCCTTTAGGCTCTCGGAACACATCTTTGTATGCCTGTAACAACTCCTCCAATTGTTGTTTTTGTTTCTTAGTACAACTCTCCAAGGATGTCTTGCCTCTTATTTACTCCTCTTCAAACTAACTTTCTCTTAAAAACCATAAAACATACTTCTTGCTGGAACTGATCAATTTCTTGGCTTGGTTGACACTTATTAGTGAAATTTTCGACTTGCCTTTGTGCACATTGATGATGAACGATTTTCCATCCTTGATGAGCCAGTATTGGTTAGCTCTCCTCATGAATATTGCATCACACATGTACATGTATAGACTCCCAAACACGACTCCACATACATAAAGGGGAACCACATCCAGATCTACTTCATCAATAAAATCAACACTGATAGCAAATCTAATTTTGCATTGTTTTGTTACCTTCAACTTTGCATCCTTATTTACCCATCCTAGTGGATATGGGTTTGGATGATCACGAACTTCCAACCCCAATTTGTTGACCAGCTCTGCTGCAATGAGATTCGCCTGCGATCCTGAGTCAAACAAAGCATCAATCTTTGTCTTCTTGACCTGTATCTTTATATGAAAGAGTTTGGTCATTTCTTTCTCTTCCTGTTACTGAAGGCTACTCAGATTCACCTCCTTCTGCATTGATGTACATACGATCTTCTCATCCACGTCTGAGCTGCTTTCAACTTGGTTGCTTGAATCTGTGGCCATGAGATTCTTCTTCTTATTATCTTTCTTTTTGTTTTTTGTGTTTAGCTCTGGATGCAACTTCCAGCACTTCTCCTTTATATGGCCATAAATGTTGCAGTGGTTGCTAGCATCTTTGCACTGGTGTGTTGTGGCTGCCATTTTTTTATCTTTTCCCCTTTTTTGCTTCTTCTTCCCCTCCTTAAAAGCTTCCTTTTGCTCCTTCTGCTTCGATCCACTTGATTGCGCTCTTTTCAGGCTTATCTTCTCTAGGTATTGTGCCTGTACACAAGCCTCGTCCATCGATTTGGGCTTGAACAACATCACTTGCTCACGCAGATGGCAGTGCAAACCCCCCAAATACTTGAGGAGTACATATGGGTTCTTTCGAGAGATACACAACATTATAGCCATCTTTCTGAATTTTGTGGTGTACTCTTGCCGTTTTGGCCCGACTTTTCCCTGAAGTAATGCCACCAATTCCACCGGTCCTCCACGTACCCAATGGGATAATACTATGACTTAATGAGGGTTTTGAAATCCTCTCACTTAGTCACTTAAGGTTCTCCCTTCAACCTCAGGGTTTCCGTGTGGTTCTCCCACCAACTCAGTGCATGGCCCTCTAATTTCAACCGCGCGAATGAGATCTTTTGCCCCTTCTCGATCTGATGGACGCTGAAATAAAATTCTAGTTTCTACAACCAATGGTTCAGCTTCGGAGCATTGATCTCGCCGTTGTACAACTTGATATCGAATTTTGCTTCCATTTTGAATAGGGATTGATTCACGACACTCAAACTGGGTTGATCTTTCCTGGGTTCTTTCTTCGGCTAGTTGTTCGTGTCTTCCCGATCCCCCTTCTGATTTTTCCTCTGCATTCGAACCCCCATCTTTTCCAAATATCCCTAGCGTATTGTGTAGGGCCGTCATGAGGAGGTTTACATTGCAGTTTATATCCGCGACTTGTTGTTCAAGCCACGAAAACCTCACCTCTGCAGGATCACGAGGTTCGTTTACAAATTTGTCGGCCATGATTAGGATTTTACGATTTTCGACCCCACTGACCTAGATCCCCTGCAAATATCCATAGATACCCAAAAAAACTTGCTCTGATACCAAATGATCCGTAAACTGTCGTGGATATTCCACTAGACATTTCATCACAACAGATCTAATAACATTATATTAAAACTCTAAAAATTCTACACTATTACAATTTTATTTAAATTCTAGATCTGTAGATTTTACTGTAATTAGTGCATGCATGCAAATGGAAACTATACAAAAAAGTAGAGAACGACAAAATAAGCTTGCACAAACATAAGACACAAGATGTGCTCTCTGGGAAACCCTTTCGCGAGAAAACCCAGCTGGAAGATGAGACCGCTTCACTCTCTTTCTCTGTGTGGAAATATGGCTGTAGGTACAAAGAAGTAATCTCTGCAGCCCGTGGGCTGCTATAGTGCACAGATTCTCTCTGTGTGCTCTACCTCTTATCTCTCCTGGCTATCTTTGCTCAGTTATGGAACAAAATGCTTTCGAAAGAATGGCATGCCTCTTCCTCTTAGTGGTCCGGTTATAACACAGCCCATAGCCTAATAGTGGTTAAGTTTGACTACATCAACTCGTAACTAGAGTTATAAAATAGACTCTTCTAGAGTCTTTTACATCACAAACACGTGACTAGCCCCTTTTCCATGAATAATGGGGGTTGACGCAGCATCCTCCCGAACTATAGGTGTGAAAACAGGAAGGTCAACTTCTGAGTGGCATAATTTTTGCATACGGACTCCGATTGAAGCGTTTTTGCGTCGTTAGAAAAATCTGTGTGTAGAATATCATGAATACGTGCTGCGCAAAAGCGACAAAATTTTACCTCCAAAAACGTTGTTTGATGCCTCAAAATGTTCCCAAAAAGTTTCAAACCTGTTTCGCCAAATTGGGTCCCGCAAGTAAAAATGGTCAGGTGAGCTGATTCCTCCTCTTTTTCTACTTCAAATGCATCGAGATAGATGACAAACAATATAATGATCCAATTCGGTTCATTTCATATAAATCTTCAACGCCGTCCAAGTCTCTAGAGGTACACCTCTTGATGTTAGCTTATCAGAATTCCCAGATCCTGAGCTTGCTCTGTTTTACTTTTCTTCTTGAAAGCCTTTTTTAACAAGCTACAAGATATCTGACTCATGATGTGTCTAAAGAATTATGAAGCTCTATCACTGGAATTTAAAAGCTTAAATTGTTAACACATTTATACAATTTTTGGGGGTTCAAGGTGACAAAATTTTAGGAGGAAATGCCTCATGTCGTCTGAATTCTGAAAATAGTAACTATTGATGGATATTCCTGTGTTGGTGATAAATGATTTCTTCTACTCCCAGCTCTTTTTTTTCTTTAACATGAATCTGTGTCTGTATTAGGTCTTGGCAGATGTCATTTCCTAAATGTTGTGGATCCATAGAGATTGAGCGTACTTTAAAATATTAAGTCTTTCTGGCCCTTTGTGCTTCAGATGCATGTTACTCAAAACATTCCACTGCATTAGTTACTGATTGTCTTTGTCATCTCATACGCCTCTTTCTTGTGAGCTTGTCAAGATTTTTTTTTTGTCCCTTTTCCCTAAAATTCACTTTTAACATGCTACAGAATACTTGAATGATGAGATGTCAATAGAATTGTTAGGCTGTACAAACTTATACAATTTTTTGGGTTCAAGATTACATTGTTATATTGCTGAAGTGTAGTGTTAGACCTAATCTACCTTATCCAATTACACTTCATCACTGGCCAGAACAACTTTGTTAACTAGTCAGTTCTATTCCCTGCATGTTTTTCTAGAGGATATGCCTCCTGTCATTCGAATTCTGAAAATAGTAACTATTGATGGATATTTCTCTGCTGGTGGTAAATGATTTCTTCAACTCCCAGTTTTAATTTCAAGCCACCTTAAATTCCATCCCTTTTATTAACATGAATCTGTCTCTATGTTTGGCCTTGGAAGATATATCATTTCCTAAATGGTATGGATTCATGCAGATTGAGCGTACCTTGAAATGTTAAGTCTTTCTGGCACTTTTTGCTTCACATGCTTGTTACTCAAACATTCCACTGCATTAGTTACTGACCATCTTTGTCATCTCAGACGCCTCTTTCTTGTTAGCTTGTCAAGATTCTTGGATTTTGGTCTTTCTTGTTTTTCCCTTTTTCCTAAAATCATATTTAGCATGCTACAAGATACCTGAATGATGACATGTCTACGGAATTGTTCAGCTCTACCCCTGGAATTTAAGCATAAACTGATAACAAATTTATACTATTTTCTGGGGTTCAAAATTACTAATAATACGGTTTTATTTCCAAAAAGTTATTGTTAGACCTGATCTAGCTTATCCAATTACACTTAATCAAGATCAGAACAACTCTGTTAAATTGATTCGTTCTATTCTCTATACTCTCTTCTCATAGAAATGTCTTAATTGCATCTAAATTTCGAATATGATATTTCTTTATGAATATTTCCTTGTTGATGGTAAATGATTTCTTCAACTCCCAGTTTTAATTTCAAGCCATCTTACATTCCACCTTCACCTTTGACATGTATGATGTATCTTTGTATTTAAGGCCTTGGCAGATATGTCATTTTCTCAATGATGTGGATCCATAGAGATTGAGCTTGCCTTGAGATATTAAATGTTTCTGACCCTTTCTGCTCCAGCTGTATGTTCGTTGAACATTCCACAGCATTAGTTACTGACCATCTTTTTCATCTCATGCGAATTAATTGAGATCTTAAGAGTGTTCTTGAAAACTACATAAGGGTCTAATAGAGATTTCTCTTAAGATGAGATTAAAGGTCATGATTCCTCATGACAAATTACTTAAGAGTTTGGTCGCCAACTTTGCTTCAGTACTCGTTGGTTTATGGAATGTTTTTAGTGTCACGGATACAAAACCTTTGGACAGAGTTGTATATGGTTCTATGTTTCTCCTTCATATTAAGACCATATGATTCTCGGAGACAGAATTGCTGGGAAAATTTCATTAATTATATGCTATTTTCTTTTATGAATCAAAGGTAAGATATTCTTTCATTTTCTTTATTTCAGGATTTTGAAAAGCATACATATTATGAGATACAATCCTTTTAGCTATCGTTGTTCTCTTCTCTTTCTTTTACGGGAGGCACATGCTAACATAGTTCCTTTGGGGTTTGCCTTGATTCGAGGGTACAATGTTTTGATTCTGTTTAAGTTACTTTCTGAAGTATATGCAGAATGTTGTACTATTATCGTATTATAAGATTAGAAAAGCTGTAGTAGAATCCTTAAAGTGTGGAACTCAATTTTGTTGTGAATGATGTATGAGGCAAGGAGCACAGTCAAAAGGCGCTTTTGCTCGAAGAAGCCTCAGAGGTCTAGTGAGGAAATGCTCTCAAAGTCTTCAAGAAAGCAAACACTTGAGAATGGAACAGAAAGAGAACTGCTTATAGATCAAGATGAGGATGTACTGAATGATTTGGCAAGCTTCATGGCCAAAAACCAATATGAACGACATGCACGAAAATTTTGCAATCTTGAACAATATTAATATTTGTTTAATATGTGTATATATATATATATATATATACATATATATATACATATTACTCGAGGAAAGAAATCAACCTCTCTCTCAGCCCAAGGGCTAGAGTGAGGTTGCTGGTACCAGGCTAGCCCACAAGTATACTCACTTAAGAGTTCACAAGGCTCGAAGCCAATACAACAATATTCATAGGCATAAAGTCATTACAACAATATTTATCAAGGCATTATAGCTCATCATGTCACTAGGGGAATTTGAATCTGGGTGGGGAAGCTAACAGGCATTCTACTCAACCACCCAAGAATCGAGATAACCCCAATTGACAGATTATATATAAATAAACAACATAAAAATTTTCTATAATTTAGATTTAATTATCTTTATTAATATAAAAATATAATATATCAAATTATTAATAATATAGGAATATTTTTCAGGGATTCTATTCTACAGATTAAAAATTCAGAAGATGAAGATATTTATAAGGTTGTGATAGAAAAACACAACAGTGGAGTAATCCATTTCAGCTGCATAATAATAATTCAGAACCTCAAGATATCAACATAGTTGTCACAGAGAAATCACTATAGTCAAGCGATCCAATTCAACTGCATGAAAATGATTCTTTGAAGGAGGAGTTTGTTAAAGGGAGACACTTTGAGATAAATTTCAACTACATATTCCTCAATAGATGGCCAAGTGCATCTGCTTGTAGAAGACAGTCCAGAGGCCAGTCAAGTACAACAGCCTGTTATTCTTGTAGAAGATAGTCCAGAGGCCAATCGAGTACAACAGCCTATTATTCCTGAAAAACTCCCAAACCACAAACCCTAATGCTGTCAATTACAAATCTTGCTTTCTTATTCAATGTCTGCTCTGCTTCTCCCTTCTAAATCCAATCCCTTTTCTTATCACCATAATTGGTGCTAATATCATCAGCTGCCATTGCTTCAAAATTTCTAGTATCCAGCATGTGGGTTTGGTCCTTGCCCTTTACAGGTACCATGTTTTATAAATTATAAATTTTAATTATTCGACTTTAGGCCTGCCTTGTTTCATAATTACGACTGGCTCATGAAATTATCCTGAAAACAGATGGAAAAGAGTGCTAATTATTAATTTGGTTTGTTTAGGTCCGTGCCATTTTATTGAGAAGGTAAGGATTGTCCCAGTGTTTTCAAGCTCATATAATTTATTTGCTGAGCATGTGTGTCGTGATCAAGGATTCTTGATCCAAGTGCCAGCGATTCTGTTGTTTGTGCATATTCTGGTATGGGTTGAGACAGTTAGGACTCAGGAGATGCTAATTCAGTAGTTCACACATTTTCCTCAACGTGATAAGCATCATTCATTAGTGAGTTCTAGCATATCTGTGAATCACTTCAAATTTCAAATAATATGTATGTCTTTCGCACCAACTTTGTCATAGTATCAGGCTTCAGCTGCAGCTACAAGCGGCGTACTCTCTCGGATATCTCTTAACATATAGTGAAATAAACAATACAATGTGCTAATTTAGTCTGATTTGTCAAGATGTGAATGCCATGGCTGTGGTTTTTTGATGATTATATTTCCAAAATGACTGAAAAGCATGCTTCATATTGTTCCTGTCCATAGTTTTTGGACCAATTTTGTTCATAATGTCAGTGGCGACTGCATAAGTTTTATTGTCTCGAATTCCTCTTTACCTGTAGTGAAATAAACTATACAATGTATTAATTTAATTTTATTCCTCAAAGCTCCAGTGCAGTGACTATGCTGTTTCTTTCATGGTTCTAATTCCGAAAACACGGCAAGAGTAGACTCTCTATTGTTCATCATCCACTGTGCCTACGCCGACAATTGGATCCACTACCAGTTTTAAGGTATAAATTAAGAGGATTTTGGGATTGAATTGTTCATCTTCCCTGATGGTGCCTCGGCTGTTTCAAGAAAATTCTTTTGCTTTCCTCAAGATCAGACAAAACTGCCTCCCTATCAGATTGATGCTGCTGTTGCAAAATCTGCAAAGAAACAAAATATATTATTTTCATACTAAGGCAATAAACATAAACAGCTAAAACCGAGTTCGATGAATGAATTTGTGAGCACTGTTTAATCTTAGTTCCCTGCCTAATTTATTTGCAAGCCCCTTCCAATTCTTTCTTTTATACAAAAACCAAAGGTTGAAACGAACTTTACTGAGAAGGGTCTGACCAATAAAAGAAAACTGCATCTACACCTTCACATTTCCATCATTGCATAAATTTGCAACAACCACTTACTATACAGAGATTGGATGCTTCAGACAAAGAAGTTGCTGCAAAGTCTCTCTGATACAAAGCAGGGATTGGAAACCAGGTAGTGGGATGTTGCAAAAAATGTCTCAATAACAAAATAGGAATGCCTTAATTTGTTTTGGTTGTACATATTTTACTTGCCTAAGATGACAAAAAGCATTACAGCGTTTCAGAATGAAGAACAAGGGGAGAGGGACCTTTTGAACCACGTGAGAATGTGGATCCTCACTAGTATGCTGGTACCTTTGAGACTTAAGCTAGTTACACATCTCAAGATCATTGAAAAAATAAATAAATTAAAAATAATCAAAGCAAATAAAAACTTGTTAGCACATTTGACATCAATCTATATCATGGTAATTACAAAATGTGTCAAAAATTAGAAGTCCCTTACACATCAATATAGATCCTTAAAAAAAAAAGTGCCGCTATCATTAGTTTTGTCATTTTAGCAATGGACTTGCTGAAACTACTTACATGTCATATGATCCTTGATAAAAGTACCCAAACTAAAGCCTCTTACACATTGATATGGATCCCACTATCTTCACTTCTGTCATTCCAATAACTTGATTAATAGACTTGCTGGAAGTTGAAAGTTTGAAACCTCTTACACATCGTTATGATCCTTCCATTATCATTAGTATTGTTATAATTTCAGTAGCTGGCT
This sequence comes from Pinus tabuliformis, assembly GCA_031772625.1. Lineage (NCBI taxonomy): Eukaryota > Viridiplantae > Streptophyta > Pinopsida > Pinales > Pinaceae > Pinus > Pinus tabuliformis. The sequence goes on along the minus strand of CM062807.1, from coordinate 87,590,702 downwards.
AAATAAACTTGTTATGGAACTCAGGGATTGGAAACCAGGTAGTGGGATGTTGCAAAAAATGTCTCAATAACAAAATAGGAATGCCTTAATTTGTTTTGGTTGTACATATTTTACTTGCCTAAGATGACAAAAAGCATTACAGCGTTTCAGAATGAAGAACAAGGGGAGAGGGACCTTTTGAACCACGTGAGAATGTGGATCCTCACTAGTATGCTGGTACCTTTGAGACTTAAGCTAGTTACACATCTCAAGATCATTTAAAAAATAAATAAATTAAAAATAATCAAAGCAAATAAAAACTTGTTAGCACATTTGACATCAATCTATATCATGGTAATTACAAAATGTGTCAAAAATTAGAAGTCCCTTACACATCAATATAGATCCTTAAAAAAAAAGTGCCGCTATCATTAGTTTTGTCATTTTAGCAATGGACTTGCTGAAACTACTTACGTGTCATATGATCCTTGATAAAAGTACCCAAACTAAAGCCTCTTACACATTGATATGGATCCCACTATCTTCACTTCTGTCATTCCAATAACTTGATTAATAGACTTGCTGGAAGTTGAAAGTTTGAAACCTCTTACACATCGTTATGATCCTTCCATTATCATTAGTATTGTTATAATTTCAGTAGCTGGCTAAATAAACTTGTTATGGAACTCAATACCTCTTACACTTTCTTTACCAAAAGACCAAATTGGGTTTTTGAGAAGGTCAAACTGGTGTGAAACATATCCCTGGGAAACTCAGTATGTTAAAAATAAGTTGCCAATGCCATATCCAATACTTCAAAGAAAAGTAAAAATAAAAATAAAAGAAACAGCACAATTCACCCTTCCAGGGTTCTCACTGCCTCGATGTTCAAATCCAGAAAAAACTTGTATCACCACATTTTTCACAATTAGCAATAAAACCTGCGAAAAACTAAAGCGTCAATTCTCTGCAAAGGGTTGTGAAACACTATAACAAATTCAACCTGACCTCCTTCCCCATATGAAGAATCAGATATAACCTCCAAAGAATTTCCAAATCCACTGGGTCCAAACACAAGCTCTATACACGAAGGAAGCACAGAGTTCAAGAGTTCAAACATAAAAATTCGAACTGCATAACCATTAGAGTGACTATGGTGCCTTTGGAGGTGGGAATAGACTATAGTGACCAACTAAATTTGACCAAACTAATCCTCGTGCAACACGATATGCAATAGAAGAACCAAAACGCTTCTCTGCCTCGATAGTCAATGTTAACCAAAATTATGTAAGTCCCCCATACCATGTGCTATCAGAAAGAGGAAAATGGAATTTCAGGGTATATTATACATATAAAATTAATTAGTACTGTGCTAATGTATTGCCAAGAAGGAAATGGGAACCAGATGAGACATGGGTTTCCTAGTTCGGTTTTTGGTAATACAGCTTTTACTGTTTTTTAACTCAAAGTGATGCGATCAATAGCACTGTAGTGCCAACTTCAAATATGAGAATTTGAATTCAATCGGTACCAATTTGGTGACAAGTTAGGAATGGGAACTGGAACGGAATGAAAAATGGACCTTATGTCTGATACCTCTCCTCGGTAGAGTTTCAGGAGCTCTTATTGAATATTTCTTTAAATCTTTTATACGGAGGTTAGCATAATGCATGCCTTGGTAAATTGGTAAATCTTCGGTTTGAATCTACCGTTGGACGTTCTTCAGTTTTGGTTATGCTAAGTTCAATGCTGAAAATATGTTTTTCATTTTCGCTTTAGAATTTTGGAAATATATTAAAAAAGAGTATGAAATGAGAAGAGTTATTTGAAAACATTCAATTTTCATATTCGCACCAGTGGTCTAGTGGTAGAATAGTACCCTGCCACGGTACAGACCCGGGTTCGATTCCCGGCTGGTGCATTTCGTGTTTTCTGTTTTTCATTAGCTCTTTCCTTTTTCTCCCGATCGGTAGCTCTACCCCTGTTTCTGCGGGTTCGGGGAACACAACCACTCATTCTTTCTGACAGGGCTGCCGCATTGTCTTCCACCGCTGCTCAGTTGAGGGGCGTCGCTCCTTGATACAGCTTTTAGAAGAACCCACTACCCCCAAATCGCAGGAGCTCCTCATCAGAGCAGTAAATAGTCTCTCTGCTTCCCTTAACACTGGTAAGGCCTTGATTTCTTCTTCAGGGTTTCTGAAGCAACTGGCCTTTGTTCCGAAAAAGGGGCATTCGACTGTCCAGCAGCTTGCTTCTTTCGCTATCTCCAATCTTTCATTCAGCAATGAATCCAATAAAGCATTGGGTGGTGCAGGGTGTATTCCCCCTTTGCTGAAGACGTTGGAAGCGAAGCCAAGCACATCTCAGGAGGTGGCTGCTCCGACACTTTTTGCATTGTTCTTTGTGCAGACCAACAGGAGGGAATTCATCAAGGATGACAGAAGTGTGGCCCATCTGGTGCAATTTCTGGATCCTAGAAACCAGACTCTGGTTAAAAAGGTTACCCTTCTCTGCATTGCTGGTTCTCTCAACCAATAAAACCTGGGAGAAGATTGCCACTGCTGGAGCATGTCAATATCTCCAGAAGCCCGGAGAGGTGGCGGTTGAAGGTGCCAAAAAGATCCTTCAAAGACTCGCAGGAAGCGGGCTCAGCAACATCTTCAGCTAACAAGGAAGACTGTACTGCCCAAAATCATCGGGCAAGTGCAGAGAAGGAAAAGCAGAAATCCATAGATGAGACACCAGGAAATAATATATTGTAGATGATGTTCATAAGGAAGATTGGAACACCCAAGTATCAACTGTGGGGGAAAATGATGGGATCCTGACCAAGGAAAATAATCACAGTGCTAAAAGACAGAAGGGTAAAGGGAAGATACTGAAGAAGCGATTGATATCAGATCTCATTGCTGTAACCCCATTTGAACAACTTGAATGCAACGAGGAAAGCTGGAATTGTAAGGCCAAGAGTATGTCAAGAAAAGCAAGAATTGGCAGGCCAAAGAAGGATATAACACGAACATGGGGAGTCTCCAAAGCTGCAGCATACCGATTGAGAAAATTCAAAGAGAATTCAAATTATAGTTCTACAGTTCGAGAAAAACCAGATTTAGGATCTGTAAAAATTAAGAGAAAACCACAATGCTTGGATGTTTCATATCAATCTTCAGCAACGGCCAAGTCTCTAGAGGTACACCTCTTGATGTTAGCTTATCAGAATTCCCGGATCCTTAGCTTGCTCTGTTTTAATTTTCTTCTTGAAAGCCTTTTTTAACAAGCTACAAGATACCTGACTCATGATGTGCCTACAGAATTATGAAGCTCTATCACTGGAATTCAAAAGCTTAAATTGCTAACACATTTATACAATTTTTGGGGGTTCAAGGTGACAAAAATTTAGGAGGAAACATATATAGCGCAAAAAATTCAGTGTTAACACTGATCTATCTTATCCAATTATACTTCATCACAGACCAGAACGATTCTGTTAACTAGTCAGTTATATTCTCTGCAAGCTTTTTTAGAGGAAATGCCTCATGTCATCTGAATTCTGAAAATAGTAACTATTGATGGATATTATGTGTTGGTGATAAATGATTTCTTCTACTCCCAGCTCTTTTTTTCTTTAACGTGAATATTTCTTTAACGTGAATATGTGTCTGTATTAGGTCTTGGCAGAAACGTCATTTCCTAAATGTTGTGGATCCCTAGAGATTGAGCGTACCTTAAAATATTAAGTCTTTGTGGCCCTTTTTGCTTGTTACTCAAAACATTCCACTGCATTAGTTACTGATTGTCTTTGTCATCTCATACGCCTCTTTCTTGTGAGCTTGTCGAGATTCCTTTTTGTCCCATTTTCCTAAAATTCACTTTTAACATGCTACAGAATACTTGAATGATGAGATGTCTATAGAATTGTTAGGCTGTACAAATTTATACAATTTTTTGGGTTCAAGATTACATTGTTATATTGCTAAAGTGTAGTGTTAGACCTGATCTACCTTATCCAATTACACTTCATCACTGGCCAGAACAACTTTGTTAACTAGTCAGTTCTATTCTCCGCATGTTTTTCTAGAGGATATGCCTCCTGTCATTCGAATTCTGAAAATAGTAACTATTGATGGATATTTCTCTGCTGGTGGTAAATGATTTCTTCAACTCCCAGTTTTAATTTCAAGCCACCTTAAATTCCATCCCTTTTATTAACATGAATCTGTCTCTATGTTTGGCCTTGGAAAAAAATGGTATGGATCCCTACAGATTGAGCGTACCTTGAAATATTAAGTCTTTCTGGCCCTTTTTGCTTCCCATGCATGTTACTCAAACATTCCACTGCATTAGTTACTGATCATTTTTAGCATGCTACAAGATACCTGAATGATGACATGTCTGCAGAATTGTTCAGCTCTACACTTGGAATTTAAGCATAAACTGATAACAAATTTATACTATTTTCTGAGGTCAAAATCACTAATATTTTAGTATGATACGGTTTTATTTCTCAAAAGCTATTGTTAGACCTCGTATAGCTTATCCAATTGCACTTAATCACAGACCAGAACAACTCTGTTAAATTGATCCGATCTATTCTCTATAATCTCTTCTTGTAGAAATGTCTTAATGTCATTTAAATTTCGAATATGATAATTCTTGATGAATATTTCCTTGTTGATGGTAACTGATTTCTTCAACTCCCAGTTTTAATTTCTAGCCATCTTACTGTTGATTTTTGTGTAGCTTGGGAGTTACTCCAAGCCCTAGTGTTTGAGGGTTGGAGCTCAAAGCACCACAAGTATGCTTGTGAGCTTGGAACCCAAGCCTGGGGTTTTGCACCCATAGATGTTTGGGCCAAAACCGTGACGAGTCTTTGACATGTGATGAATGAGGATGATAGCCCTCGGCGAGATGATTCTAACGCAATGAGAATCATCTAATTCTGAGTTGTCGTTGAGGAGTTATGAATTTTTTAAGGTTAATGATGGGTTTGCAAGTGTGTATGTAGGTCAGCCTAAGGTGATTTAGGCTCATGACAGTTGGCAGCCCCTCATTATGACGTTTTATGAAGTCCCTCTTATTAGTATATATAGAGGGTGAGTGTGAGGCATTTTAGACATCCATTGGTGCATCACAAGAGCTCATCAAAGGAGCCCAAGGAACTCGGCTAAGGGAGAGAGGTAACTTTGTGGAAGCCGCAGCAAGAAGGCTAGGGCAGCGAGGGAGTTAAGGTTTGTTTCAGGGCTAACCGAGCTTGTTAGAGGGCCGAGGAGCTGAGCTTGGAGGCTGAGTTGAAGAAGGGTGAACGCAGGTCTGTTTGGGGCAGCGAAAAGGTAAGGGAAGTCTGTTTTGAGTGGGCTGTAGGTGACAGCGTGGGATTGTGGTAGGCCACAAGCCTAACCACTTCAAAACAGGGACAGTGTGGAGAGGTTTTGGGCCAGATTTGTGCCCAGAATAGCAACACGTATGTGGAGGACTCTTCCTTAGTAGGGCCGCAGAGATTAAGAGCTGTTTTTGTGGATGGTTAAGGGCTGGTGCAGCATGCCTTGATGCCCTAACCAGTCACAGCTACAACAGCAAGAAAACAACAGACCTGGAGCAGCATTATCTTGTGATGGGTCATAGTCTTGACCAGTGTTTGGATCATTTATAGGGCAGCCTGTGGAAGTCAAAGAGGAGGGGCAGACCTCATGGTTAGATGCCCTAAACCAGTGACAGTTTCCACAGTGATTAGGAAGCAGCTTGGATCAGTTTGATGGGTTGCTTGTAGGAGGCCTTAGGAGTTGTTTGGAGGAGCCCACGTGGATTGTTGGGAGGCTTACCAAGCAGCCAAGGTGACAGCGTGCACATCAGATTGGAAGGCAAGAGGACAGCAGCAAGGAGTGTTGCTGATGTTCCCTTGGTTGATGAGATGATGGTGCCCTAGGAGAGGACATGTTGTTGATGCCCAGATTTGTGCAATAGCTCCTCTATTGCAGAAGCAAAGGTTGGATTGGTGGAGTCTGTGGGCAGCCATGTGTAAGGGTCTCCTAAGTGTGGGGATGTTCTAACTAGGTGCAGATGCTACAGCATGGACTTGGTCTCTTGTTGGACTGTTGGAGGGCAGCGTGAGAGAAGACCAAGTGTGGATGTGGATTGGGCACTTATGGTCTGTTGGAGGACAACGTGATAGTGTCCAAGTTGAAGCCAGGTGAGCAACACCTTGATGGACAAAAGGCAGTTGTGAGAGAGGCAATTGTTGAGCTCAAGGGTTGATGAACCAAAGGAGCGGTTTTGGAGCTCGAGACTTGTGTGTGGAGAAGGACATCTACAACAAAAGATGGGCAGTCCTCCTAGCTCGTGTTCATTGTGGGAGATGGACATCTTGCAGTGATAGGTGGCAGCCCTCCGTGCCCTATGTTGGTCTTCATCGGAGAAGTGCAGGAAGACCATAGGGGGCTGAAGTCCTTGAGTAACCGAGGAGTAGCAGTGAGCAAATTGCGAGTTGTTCACAAGTCGAGTTGTGAACAACTCAACAGGAGTCTCGATGTGTTGTGGCCTTGATGGACGAAGGCACAACTAGAGAGCAGATTGGATAGCCAAGATTCAATGGCTAGATGGACTTGGAGCATTGATAGAGGCAAGAGCTGCAGATCAGGAGCCGAAGGACCGGGCAGGTACAGGGTACGACCGAGAGGAGCTGAGAGAGCGCACTACAGCCAGATGGTCAGAGTATCTTGTTGAGGACAGATTGGTTGTCGATGGACTGACACCAAGTCCCAGTTTTGTATCTTGTACTAGTGGATGTATGAGGGCCATTATCCCTGGTACGGGAGCCCTAGACTGTTGTATTATATGTTGTTTAATATAACGAAGTTGGGTTGAAAACTGTAAAAAGTTGTCTATATTCTGTGCATGTGTGATTTACTGTTGTTTATATTCCGCTGTGCAAAGTAGTATCGTTGAGATTCTTGGTTTGGTAGCGTCAAATATTTTAAGATTCTATCCTAGACCCAAGATCGTGGAAATTCAACAATTACATTCCACCTTCACTTTTGGCGTGTATGCTGTATCTTTTTATTTAAGGCCCTGGCAGATATGTCATTTTCTCAATGATGTGGATCCATAGAGATTGAGCTTGCCTTGAGATATTAAATCTTTCTGACCCTTTCTGCGTCAGCTGTATGTTTGTTGAACATTCCACTGCATTAGTTACTGACATCTTTTTTTCTCGTGGGAATTAATTGACATCTTAAGAGTGTTCTTGAAAACTACGTAAGGTTCTAATAGAGATTCCTTTTATTTCTCTTAAGATGGGATTAAAGGTCATGATTCCTCAGGACAAATTACTTAAGAGTTTGGTCCCCAACTTAGTGCTTGTTGGTTTATGGAATGTTTTTAGTGTCCCAGATACAATATCTATGGACAGAGTTGAATATGGTTCTATGTTTCTCCTTCATATTTAGACCGCATGATTCTCGGAGACAGATTTGCTGGGAAAATTTCATTAATTATATGCTATTTTCTTTTATGAATCAAAGGAAAGATATTCTTTCATTTTCTTTATTTCAGGATTTTGAAAAGCATACATATTATGAGATACAATCCTTTTAGCTATCGCTGTTCTCTTCTCTTTCTTTTACGGGAGGCACATGCTAACATAGTTCCTTGGGGTTTTCCTTTATTCGAGGGTACAATGTTTTGATTCTGTTTATTCATTTCAAAATAAAGAAAGGTTACTTTCTTAAGTATATGCAGAATGTTGTACTATTATCGTATTATAAGATTAGAAAGCTGTACTAGGATCCTTAAAGTGTGGAACTCGATTTTGTTGTGAATGATCTTGGAGGCGAGCACAGTCAAAAGGCGCTTTTGCTTGAAGAAGCCTCAGAGGTCTAGCGAGGAAATGCTCTCAAAATCTTCAAGAAAGCAAACAATTAAGAATGGAACAGAAAGAGAACTGCTTATAGATCAAAATGAGGATGCACTGAATGATTTGACGAGCTTCATGGCTAAAAATCAATATGAACCACATGTACCAAAATTTTGCAGTTATATATCCGGAAGTACAAGCAAATATAAAATATTTTATAATTTTTAAAATTAAAATTTATATAAATATAAAATTAAATACATAATTTTTCAATATGTAATTTTTTATATACAATAAATAATGATTATATAAGTAATTCCTAACTTATCATTTATAAGTATTAATTAAATTTATATAAAAATAAAAAACGTAATTCCTAACTTATCATTTATAAGTATTAATTAAATTTATATAAAAATAAAAAACGCAAGGAAATTTTTAAATATGTCAATTCAATATAATACTTTAAAAATAATTATTAAGTTAATCATAATATAATTAATGTATCATTTATAAATATTTAAACATTTATTAGTGTTATAATTATTTATATTAAGCAAATTATTAAACTTATTTTAGAAAAACTATTTTTAAACTTGAAAATTTATTAAAATATAAATTTACTTTTTTAAACTTTAAATAAAATATCTTCTAAATAAATACGAGTATATTATAATCTTCACGTCACATGTATTAAAATTTATAATATGTATTTGTATTAAATAATATAAAATTTATAATATATCTTTGTATTAAAGTTTATAATATATATTTGTATTAAATAATATAAAATTTATAATATATCTTTGTATTAAAATTTATAATACGATCAACATAGAAATAATAAATTGTGGCCCGCCAACTCCCTCTCGGACTTCATATCTGCTCGTTCTTACCATTAGCTTCATTCACTTGAATTAAAGTTTATAATATATTGTATTAAAAATAATACATTTCAATGTAAAAATAATAAATTTTATGACGTCCAACAACTCAGTTTATTTTCGCGTTGGGATTTTTAATCCATTTCTTAACATTCGAAATTGACTTGCGTTGATATTTCTGTTTAGAAATTTTGTGTTGAATTACAGTTTTTTACCCACCGAGAGAAATTTTTGCCAACATACGGTATTTACACATGGAGAGAAGACGGGCGGATCTCTACGGATCTGGATCCAGATCCGTCTCTGATCCGGGGATCCAGCCATCAGGCTTGATGGATCCGGTATATATATTACCCGAGGAAAGAAATCAGCCTCCCTCTCAGCCCAAGGGCTAGAGTGAGGTCGCTGTTATTAGGCCAGACCACAAGTGTACTCACTTAAGAGTTCACAAGACTCGAAACCAATACAACAATATTCATAGGCATAAAGTCATTACAACAATATTTATCAAGACATTATAGCTCATCATGTCACTTGGGGAAATTTGGAATTTGAACCTGGGTGGGGAAGATAACAGCCTTTCCACTCAATCACTCGAGAATTGAGATAACCCCAATTGACAGATTATATATAAATAAACAACATAAAAAAATTCAAAGATTTAATTATCTTTATTAATATAAAAATATAATATATCAAATTATTAATAATATAGAAATATTTTTGAGGGATTCTATTCTACAGATTAAAAATTCAGAAGATGAAGATATTTATAAGGTTGTGATAGAAAAACACAACAGTGGAGTAATCCATTTCAGCTGCATAATAATAATTCAGAACCTCAAGATATCAACATAGTTGTCACAGAGAAATCACTATAGTCAAGCTATCCAATTCAACTGCATGAAAATGATTCTTTGAAGGAGGAGTTTGTTAAAGGGAGAGACACTTTGAGATAAATTTCAACTACATATTCCTCAATAGATGGCCAAGTGCATCTGCTTGTAGAAGATAGTCCAGAGGCCAGTCAAGTACAACAGCATGTTATTCTTGTAGAAGATAGTCCAGAGGCCAATCGAGTACAAGAGCCTATTATGCCTGGAAAACTCCCAAACTACAACCCTAATGCTGTCAATTACAAATCTCAATGCTTTCTTATTTCAATGTCTGCGCTGGCTCTCCCTTCTAAATCCAATCCCTTTTCTTATCACCATAATTTGTGCTAATATCATCAGCTGCAAAGTACCATGTTAAAAGTATTCTTTAGGCCAGGTACCATGTCTTATAATTATTTTTAAATTTTAATTTTTCGACTTTAGGCCTGCCTTGTTTCATAATCACCACTGGGTCATGAAATTACCCTGAAAACAGATGTAAAAGAGTGTTAATTATTAATTTGGTTTGTTTAGGTCCGTGCCATTTTATTGAGAAGGTAAGGATTGTCCCAGTGTTTTCAAGCTCATATAATTTATTTCCCGAGCATGTGTCTCGTGATCAAGAACTCTTGATCCAAGTGCCAGCCATTCTGTTGTTTGTGCATATTCTGGTATGGGTTGAGACAGTTAGGAGAGGCTAATTCAGTAGTTAACACATTTTCCCCAACGTTATAAGGATCATTCTTTAGTGAGTTCTAGCATATCTGTGAATCACTTCAAAAATCAAATAATCTGTATGTCTTTCGCACCAATTTTGTTCAGTATCAGCTGCAGCTACAAGCGGTGTACTCTCTCGGATTCCTCTTTACAGAGTGAAATAAACAATAAATGTGCTAATTCAGTCTGATTTGTCAAGATGTAAATGCCATGGCTGTGTTTTTTTCATGATTATATTTCCAAAAACGCTGAAAAACATGCTTCATATTGTTCCTGTCCATAGTTTTTGGACCAATTTTGTTCATAGTGTCAGTGGTGACTAAATAAGTTTTATTGTCTCGGATTCCTATTTACCTGTAGTGAAATAAACTATACAATACAATGCATTAATTTAAGTTGATTCCTCAAAGCTCCAATGCAGTGACTATGTTGTTTCTTTCATGGTTCTATTTCCGAAAACACGGCAAGAATACTCTCTATTGTTCATCACCCACTGTGCATGCACCGACAATTGAAATAACTACCAGTTTTAAGGTATAAATTAAGAGGATTTTGGCATTGAATTGTTCATCTCCCCTGATGCTGGCTCGGCCGTTCCAAGAAAACTCTTTTGCTTTCCTCAAGATCAGACAAAGCTGCCTCCCTATCAGATTGACGCTGCTGTTGCAAAATCTGCAAAGCAACAAAATATATTATTTTCATACCAAGGAAATAAACATAAACAGCTAAAACCGAGTTCGATGAATGAATTTGTGAGCACCTAAGCCCCTTCAAATTCTTTTTTTTATACAAAAACCAAAGGTTGAAACCAACATTACTGAGAAGGATCTGACCAGTAAAAGAAAACTGCATCTACACATCACATTTCCATCATTGCACAAATTTGCAACAACCACTTACTATACAGAGATTGGATGCTTCAGACAAAGAAGTTGCTGCAAACTCTCTCTGAAACAAAACAAGGATTGGAAACCAGGTAGTGGGATGTGGCAAAAAATGTCTCAATAACAAAATAGGAATGCCTTAATTTGTTTTGGTTATACATATTTTACTTGCCTAATATGACAAAAAGCATTACAGTGTTTCAGAATGAAGAACAAGGGGAGAGGGACCTTTTGAACCATCTGAGAATTTGGATCCTCACTAGTATGCTGTTACGTTTGAGACTTAAGCTAGTTACACATCTCAAGATCATTGAAAAATTAAATAAATTAAAAATAATCAAAGCACATAAAAACTTGTTAACACATTTGACATCAATCTATATTTGACATCAATCTATATCATGGTAATTACTAAATGTGCAAAAAATTAGAAGTCCCTTGCACATCAATATGGATCCTTTAAAAACACGTGCTGCTATCATTAGTTTTGTCATTTTATCAATGGACTTGCTGAAACTACTTACATGTCATATGATCCTTGATAAAAGTACCCAAACTAAAGCCTCTTAGCACATTGATATGGATGCCACTATCTTCACTTCTGTCATTCCAATAACTTGATTAATAGGCTTGCTGGAAGTTGAAAGTTTGAAACCTCTTACACATCGTTATGATCCTTCCATTAACATTAGTATTGTTATAATTTCAGTAGCTGGCTAAATAAACTTGTTATGGAACTCAATACCTCTTACACTTTCTTTACCAAAAGACCAAATTGGGTTTTGAGAAGGTCAAACTGGTGTGAAACATATCCCTGGGAAACACGGTAGGTTAAAAATAAGTTGCCAATGCCATATCCAATACTTTAAAGAAAAGTAAAAATAAAAATAAAAGAAACAGCACAATTCACCCTTCCAGGGTCCTCACTGCCTCGATGTTCAAATCCAGGAAAAACTTGTATCACCATATTTTTCACAATTAGCAATAAAACCTGTGAAAAACTAAAGCGTCAATTCTCTGGAAAGGGTTGTGAAACTCTATAAGAAATTCAATCTGATCTCCTTCTCCATATGAAGAATCAGATATAACCTCCAAAGAATTTCCAAATCCACTGAGATGCATAGAATCATGGTCCAAAACAAGCTCTATACACGAAGGAAACACAGAGTTCAAGAGTCCAAACTTAAAAATTCCAACTGCATAACCATTAGAGTGACTATGGTGCCTTTGGAGGTGGGAATAGTGACCAACTAAACTTGACCATACTAATCCTCGTGTGCAGCCTCTCAACCTTGATTATGCAAAACGATATGCAATAGAAGAACCAAAACGCTTCTCTGCCTCGATAGTCAATGTTAACCAAAATTATGTAAGTCTTCCATAGCATGTGCTATCAGAAAGAGGAAAATGGAATTTCAGGGCATATTATACATATAAAATTAATTAGTACTGTGCTAATGTATTGCCAAGATGGAAATGGGAACCAGATGAGAAATGGGTTTCCTAGTTCGGTTTTTTGTAATAAGGCTCTTACTGTTTTTTAACTCAAAGTGATGCAATCAATACGACTGTAGTGTCAACTTCAAATATGAGAATTTGAATTCAATCGGTACCAATGTGGTGACAAGTTAGGAATGGGAACTGGAAAGGAATGAAAAATGCACCTTACGTCTGATACCTCTCCGATACCTCTCCTCGGTAGAGTTCCAGGAGCCCTTATTGAATATTTCTTTAAATCTTTTATATCGAGGTGAGAATAATGCATGCATCTGAAACTACCCTTGGTAAATTGGTAAATCTTCTGTTTGAGTCTACCGTTGGACGTTCTTCAGTTTTGGTTATGCTACGTTCAATGCTGAAATGTCCAGTGCCCCTTTTCTGATGTGCTTTCTCGATTGGAACTACATGTGTTAGAAAGGCTAAATCTATTTTGAGGTGTAATAACTATATTTCACAGAGTTGAGCAATTTTTTCAATTTATTGTCCAAGCCATCTAAGTTCAGAATTTGAATGAAAATTGATACCTACAGTATACCTTCTTTGTTATGGTGTATGATGTTTCATACTAGCCTAGTGAATATGGTTTCATTCAATATAATAACAATAAGAAGAAAAATGTGAAGATGACTATAAATGTTGGAACAAAATTTCAACCTGCAAACATTTTAGGATATGTTATAGCATTGCTGATATATGATTGTAAAATTAAATAATAATGAATATTAAATAATATAATTAATTTAATAATAATAATAATGTTGTTTATTGCATTATATGAATATTGGCAAGGTTGTATAGTTAGCGTTGTAGCGTAGTCTAATTATTGAATTTTGAAATGTATGAACTAACTATAGTATTTGAAGAAGGTCTACTTTGTAGATATTCTTGCTTATTTTAAGTATCTTTAAATTAGAGCCCATGTCACAAATGTTATCAAATGTATTAATATAATAAACTTTCATAAACACATGTTATAAACGTTGACTAAGGCCAACCTAATTTTAAATATTAAATTTGTTTGTTTATACGTAAGGCCCTAATAACGTGAATTAATAATACCTAGTATAATTATTATTTATTATTATGTGAAATGAGCCATTTATTATTATGTGAAAAAAACTCATATTGATGACCATTTCTTATATAATAATCTATCAAAAGCACAATAAAATATAGTATAAAATACTACACTATATTCAAGGAAAAATTAAATTGAAAATTCAAAAAGTTGAGCAGATCCAAACTGCCTCCAATGGTTGCTTGGCAAACGTTCAATAGAGTACTTGTGTTGGGTAATGTACATAATAGGTACACCAGGAATCTGCTCCAAAACACATGCATTAACTTTAACTGATCACATGTAGCTACTATATAGCATTTATGCTTTTGCAAAAGACCTTACTCATGTTTTTAAATGGGAGCGATGACGAAATCCATTATATAAATATACATTCTTGTGACAATGGTGGCACAAGCAACACACTCATAGTATTTTTAATTAGGGCAATTTTTTTAAAATATATTATTATTCTTGACATTAAATTGTACAATATTAATTAATAGTGAAGTACATCTGTCATCATTACATAATAAGAGGTGAAAGAATTGAACCAATAATATTTTAGATAAATAAATTTAAATATAGTTTAAAAATAATAAATTTTAATTTATAATGTTGAACTTTGGAAAGATTTCATAAATTTTTGGACAACTTAGATTTAATGTCAACATCAATTTTTTTTAATATGTTATCACCTTGCTGCTACACAGAACAATAACAATAAATGACATTGCGGTCTAAACAAGCTTTACATTGTTTTACAACAAAATAATGAAAAATAATATTAAACATGCTATAATTCAAAATAGTGAAAAATAATATTAAAATGAAAAGATTAAATAATACTAACAAATAAATTTTCTTCTTTTGTATGCTTTTCAATGCATTACATCCAATCATTAAAAAACAATAGTAACATTTTTTCTTTCTTTTCCATGTATGTTGATGTTTATACCAAAGTGAAAAAAGGATTATATTTCTTATTTTTTTAATGTTAGTTTGTTTGTGGGCAGAGAGCTATGTCACAAGGTTCGGCGAATTTCAATCTTGAGGTTCAAATTTTGGCGAACCTTAATATTTTTTTTGAGGTTTGGTGAACTTCATCGAACTTCATAGCTGTTGACCAAGTCCATAGATAAAAACTCATAACCTCATGTCACAACTCAAGCTTGTAATCTATCCTTGCAATTTCATGTTAGTGATAACATTTTTTTATGTTTATTGATGTTGATATATTACCATTTTATCTTATATTTCATTTTAAACTTAATATATGTATATATAAAGACAATGTATATAAACAAACCTAATGGTGAACCTCATATGAACTTCATCAAGAAATTTGAACACAAATCAAACCTAATCATTGTTGAACCCAAACTCAAACTCGAACCGTGTGACATAGGAAGAGAGTTTGATCTTTTCTTAAAAAACAAACTCCCTATTGACCACTACGTGTCAACGACCCATAGTAGTACGCCCCCTTTTTTTCGCAAAAGGGATAGCACTTGATCGATGTATTCGTGTCGTCCAACGATCATCATTAGTCTAACTTCCAAGATGTTATGTAAATCCTTTATGCATGTGTATAATGTAAATAATCTCAGCAGATCCGTGTCATGTATGTAACGACCTAGGTAGACCTATTTTTCTAGTGACAATCTCCATCCTGAGAGTTTTTTTGTCTCACCGATCCATTCTCAGATGGTCGACAAAGTTTTCCTCTAGTCTTATCTCAAAGATGGAATGGATTTTGTCACTAGGATCTTAGGCGAATTTTAGTGTTCTCGATCGAGTCTATGTAAAAGTAATTTAGGAATAATTCTAACTATTTGGTTAGTTTATTTTATTACAAATTTCTTGGTCTGCTGGATTATGTTTGTGTCGCAGAAATGGGTAGTCTGTGAAGGTCTATTACAAATGGGTTTTCCCCCTTATGATGTAAAAAAATATGAAAATCATGATGTAGAGTGTCTTGAGAGTTGGAAAAATAATTTATCCCCTCATAGGTTAATTAATTAAATTTCTAGCAAAAAATTAATTAAAATCATATGTCAGAAATTTAATTAATTTTAGGTTCTAGGTAAATTTAAATTCTCCAAAGGCAAAATTCGTCTGTCCTTAAAAATTAAATTTTAAAAGATTCGTAACTAAGGTAAATTAATTATTTTTGCCAAATTTTAAACCTTTGATCCCTAGGGGTTAAGTCAAAGTCAAATTTTTAGGGAAATTAACTCAATTTTTTTTATTTTTGAATTAATTAAAATGCATTTAATGAAAAAATTCGAATTTCATCAAGAATTAAATATTTTAACGGATGATTTTTTATTTATTTTTAATCTTCACCAACAGTCGAGATTGCTTTGACGAGGATCACTCGAACTAGCTGTCGGAGGATTTATTTTTAAACAGGGAATCACTTGTCAGTTGATCTATTCGACCTTTGAGTCGTGTGCTTAGCAAAAAGCTCTTGTGTAATCTTTTTCTGGATAATAAAGAAAGACTTTGGGGTTGAGTTTTGCTAGTATTACTCTTCATGGGAATACTGTAAGATGTGTTGTTTTCATGCATATTTTTTTCTAAAGCCATTGATGATTGCTTGTAAACAGTGATTTGAGTACAAGTATCTTGCTTAGTTGCTTGGTTTTGAATAATAATCTAAATTTTGAACGTAAGAGCGGGTATCTCTATTTGTCTGAGTTTTATTGTTATTTTCTCGCTCTATTTTTAATTGTTGGATTGAGTTTTGTAGGGAAATCTTGATTTTAGATCATCGGGCGTTAGGAGAAGTTTTCAATTGGACCAGCCAACTTCCAATCTGTGTTTTCTGAGAAGCCCAGTAAAATTAATCCCGTGCTTATCTTAAGATTTTTCTTTTGTTGGTGATGCACGAAGGGTTTCGAGTTAGCGCCTCTTAAAAATTTAAAAATTTAATTTTTGTGGGGGGAGTTGATAGATCTGGCTGTTGAGAGCCTTAGATTATCAGATCTGGGAGCGGAGTTGGACTCATACTCCTCAGATTTGATAGATCTACCATTCTTGTACATAGATCTGTAAATTTTGTAATTATTTCTCTAACGTGGGTTTTTTTTGGGTTTTAGTTTTTATCATTGTATATATCGTTTGGGTGCTTTCTTGTTGTCGTACAACTACAAATCTGATGCAAAAATTTGTGTAGAGTCCAGATCTAGGCTCTGGAGGGTAAGATCTGGATCTCTGAGGTTTATCAACATAATTTCTTAAGGATATTATTCAGATTTTTTACAGTCCAATGTTTTAAAAGTTTTAAATCTATAATTTTCATAAGGGTTTCATGGAAAATTTGAGGCAAAAAGCATATCATTTTAAAATAAGATTTTCTGGGAAATTTTCTTGGTTTTTTGGCTACCATTTTTCTCTTGTCTGTTGTTATATTGAGCTTCCATTTTCTGCTGCGTTCCTTTCCTCCGAAAAATTTCGATTTTTTTTTTTTTTTTTGTATTTGCGTTTTAGGGTTTCTGGAAAATTCGAATCCCTTCTGCAACACCTTGTCTTTGCTGCCTTAAATCACTGGTGTGGTTGTTCTTCCTTTTCATTGCGGTCCTAACGTTGCCCTCATCCTCCTGCCATCTTTCTTCCTACAAAAAATGAGTGCCAAACCCCTGCTCGTAGTCTTTCCCTCTTCCACGTTGTGATACCTGCGTTTTACCTCCTTAGCTTCTGCCGGCTCATCTCCTCGTAGCTCTCAGCCCTCCTCGTCGACCTGCGCCAATCCTCATCGTTGCCCTCTCGCTATCCATTCTCCACACCTATCGCTCCATCGACCTGCAACAACTGCCATATCCCTCTCCTTTGTCGAGCCCCTCCAAGCGCAGCTTCTTCCTTCAAGTTTTCTTCTCTGTCGTCGTTGCTTGCAAAACCCAAACATTTCGAATTTTTTTATTTACTTCGTTTGTATGTGTATGGTTAGATTTTTTATTTTATTTTTATTTTTAGTTTGGTTAACTTATGTCTTTTTTTTTTAGTTTAGGATTTGAGTTAAATTTATTTATTTTATCTTTTAGATTCGTTTTGATATAAAATTTGATTTTTTTGTCTTGTTTTGATTTCACATTTTTTTTTCTACTGCTAATTTTTTGATTTTGATTTTGATTTCCTTTCTTTTTATTTTTTATTATGTTAAAAATTAAAAATCTAAAATTTAAAAAATTTCATTTATGTGACTTTAAAATCCTAAAAGAATTAAATTAAAAGGGGAATGTGTTCCCTCACATTTAATTTTTTTTATCTTTTATGTGGCCTATGACCCATAATTTTTTTTTAATTTTAATTGAGGTCTTTTTATTTGATTTTTAGTCACATTAAAAATTCGATTTCTTCATTTACCACATTAGATTAATTGCCTAAGGAATAATTAAGTTGTTAATTATTATTATTATTATTATTATGTTTTTGTCCTTTCGTGGTAGTGATTTCTCTATTAACAAGTGTGATTAATGTTTTAAAAATTATATTGCCTCTTGAAAAAAGAATTAATTCCAGATCTGGGTTTGGGAAGAAAATCATTTTTAATCTAGAATCATTGCTTCGCAGTTAATTTTCATAATTCTTTATGGGATTTTAATTCCTAGAATATATTGCAGTTTTGGGCATTTACATATAATCATCGTGATTGTCAATTTCACCATATTTATAAATTGCTTGGGATAACTTGTTTCTGTTTAGTCTATGGTTAATTGAATATAAAGGCACTGGTCTATAATAATTTTTATCTCGTGGTTGTGTCTTGGTCGTATTAGGACTTGATCTATTTATCTCAGTTAACCATGAATCATCTACATTCGTCAACTTGTCCATCTTTAAGTCTTCTAGAGCTTGTGTTTCACAGACTATCCACATTCATTCACCTCAGGGACTACCCCCTCTTGACTTGTATAGAAGAGAGTCTAAACGGAGTGAGTAAGGATTAAAGTGACAACCCTTACTTTGAGCGTTGTTGCGGTGCCTAGACACTTTGTGCGACAACATTTTTTGGAGCCGTTGTCGGGGATAGAGTTTTTTTTGTCATTGGTTCTCACAATATTTTTCTAATCATCTCACCTTTTCCACCATTCATTAGCTCATTAAGCGATGCAACCTTTTTGGCGTCGTTGTCGAGGATATTCTATTCTTGATGTTTCAACAACATTTCCTCAAAATTTTTCTCATTTCTCATTTCTCATTCGAGCCGACAAAGCCAACACTTCTTGGCATTTCCACCAAGGACCAATTTACTGGACCTTGGCTTTACGGCATTTGATATCATTTTTCTAGTGTAATTTCGTCTTTTCATTTCTCACCATCCTAACTCTTGTCATCTCTCATCTAATGCTCTCATCTTCACTTTCTGCACCTGGACATTCCGGTTGGTTTATTGTTTGGGTGGTGACTCCATTTATTCATTCATTTAATCCCAAACAATGAGCCCTCCCTGAATATCCATATGCCTCCATCCACTAACTTCTCGGTTTTGCCTTTGGAAATTTTGTGAGCGATAATGCTCAAGTGGCGACTCCACTTCTTCCATTTCTTATAAGAATTTCTACTAGAAGCACACTTCTTGTAGATGTTTTGATTTTCTTGAGCAGGTATCTCTCTCTCTTATATCCATTTAGCCCATCTTTTTCCTGTTAAACAAGTCATCATGGATTATGACTTGTTTGCTCCTTGTGATTTTCCTAATATCCAGGGAGCTCCGCATGGTTATTCTTCTTTATTTGGTGACGCCATTGATGAATTTCCTCCTTTTCAAGGTAATAATGCTTTTACTACCGAAACTCACCTTCAGAATGTCAGCCTTTGTACAAGCATGTGTCTCCCATATTCTAAATATGAAGATGTGAAGATGAATATTTTCATTCTTACCTTACTTGGAGATGCTTTAGATTGGTTTGTTAATTTCCCTGATAACACTTTTGATTCTCTACAATCAATCATTGATGCCTTTGAAGATAGATATGGAGATAAAAGTAAAGTCAAAGCGAAAGCTGAAGTAAAGGAAACTATAGAAGTTGAAAATAATTTCAAAGAGTTAATTCAAATGGTTAAAGACGTACAGTTAAATCAGGTTCAAGTAAGCAATAATGCAGAAGTTAATCAGACTCAACTTATTAAAGATATGGAACTTAATCAAGCAAGATTAACAGCTGATCATAAGAGGGAAATTAATTCTATGCAAATCAAGTTATTAGCCCTAGAGGAAAAGACGACGATCATGGAATTCAATCATTCAAATCAAGTGACTGCCATGGAAGCAAGTTATCAATAAGAAATAAGTTCGATTCATAACAGATTGTCAACTATGGATAAAGAAATGACCATCGTGAGATTCGATTATAATAATCAGTTATCTATCATGCAAGCAAATCATAAGAAAGAGATAAACTATATGCAAAATTTCTTCATGGGCATGAAAGAAAATAATGATAAAATTATAAAAGACATGGAAGTTGATTAGATATCTCTTCAGAACAGATTGTTGGCCATAGAGAAAAGGTAGGCCCCATGTGTCATAAATACATAGGGAATCATCGAAAACATATTAAAAATAATGGAAGTTAATCATTCTAATAAAATGTCCATTATCATAATCTAATAAAGACTATGCAAGCGAATCATGTCACTCTGCAAGAAAGATTCATGAAAATTGAACTCAATCAAACGAAGTTAATAGTAAGACATGCTAGAGAAATGAGTTTATTACATAAGAGGCTGGAAGAGAGGAAATCATAGGTCCCACCTTGTTGTGAATATCCTGAGAAAGAGGTTAACTCCATTATCATGATCAAAGAAGAAATTAAAAAAGATCAAGTTATAACTCATGACACCTGTGAGATTGATCCATCATTTTTGACAAAGCAGATGCAAAATGAAGAAAGACATGTCATGCATGTCTTACATAATTCATCTAAGAGTTTTGAAGTAGAATGCTCCACATCATCAGTGATACATCATGCCACAAAGAAAAAGTGCAAGAGAAAGAGAATGACAAAGCGGTTTGATGCATCCGATGGCTGTGAGCAACTTGATTTTCAGATAGGAAAAAGTCCTACCGTGTGCAGGATTGGACATGGCACATCCGAGAAACAACCAAAAGATTTGCCTGAAAGCATAAAAATGTTCAGTATGCACTATATTGAACCCATCTCATGCCATGTGGCATCTTTGTATTTTATTTCTAACCTTATACCCTATTATATCAGTATTTCATTTTGTAATAAGATTTATGTTTTTCATGTTATTAGGATAGTTAATAAATGAAGAGCTTATATCTTTCATGTGCTTAATGTTATATGATGATTTTTTTATGGACGCTACTTATGTTATATTGTGTGTTGCGTGGATGCAGATTCTGGAATCTCATATTCCTCCGGTGCAACAACTTGTCCCCAAGTAGAGCCAGATGTTAACCACTATGTGTCAATGACCCATAGCAGTACACCCCTTTTTTTTCGCAAAAGGGATAACACTTGATCAATGTATATGTGCCGTCTAGCAATCATCATCAACCTGACTTCCAAGATGTTATGTAAACCCTTTCTGCATGTGTATAATGTAAATAATCTCAACAGATCTGTGTCATGTATGTAATGACCTAGGTAAACCTACTTTTCTAGTGACGATCTCCATCCTGGGAGGTTTTTTGTCTCACCGATCTATTCTCAGATGGTCAGTAGAGTTTTCCTCCAGTCTTACCCCAAATATGGAATGGATTTTGTCACTAAGATCTAAGGTGAATCTTAGTGTTCTAGATCGAGTCTATGTAAAAGTAATTTGGGAATAATCCTAACTATTTTGTTAGGTTATTTTATTACAAATTGCTTGGTCTGCTGGATTATGTTTGTGTCGTAGAAATGGGTAGTCTGTGAGGGTCTATTACAAATGGGTTTTGCCCCTTATGATGTAAAAAATATGAAAATCATGATGTAAAGTGTCTTGAGGGTGGAAAAATAATTTACTCTGTCATCGGATGATTAATTAAATTCTCTGGCAAAAAATTAATTAAAATCCTAAGCCAAAAATTTAATTAATTCTAGGTCCTAGGTAAATTTAAATTCTCCAAAGGCAAAATTCATCGGTCCTTAAAAATTAAATTTTAAAAGATCTCGGGACTAAAATAAATTAATTATTTTGCCAAATTATAAAACTTTGATCCCTGGGGTTTAATTCAAAGTTAAATTCTTGGGGAAATTAACTCAAAAAAATTATTTTTGAGTTAATTAAAATGCATTTAATTAAAAATTCAAATTTCCTCAAGAATTAAATAATTTGACGGATGAGATTAAAAGAAATTTTAATCTTTATCAATTGTCAAGATTGCTTTGATGAGGATCACTAGAACTAGCCGTTGAAGGGTTTATCTTTAAATAGGAAGTCATTTTTCAGTTGATCTATCTGACCTTTAAGTCATGTGCTTAGCAACAAGCTCTTATGTAATCTTTTCTGGATAATAAAGAAAGACTTTGGGGTTAAGTTTTTCTGGTGTTACACTTCATGAGACTACTGTAAGATGTGTTGTTTTCATGCATATTTTTTTCTAAAGCCATGTTGAAGCCCCGAAAATCGGGTCGACAACAAGGGGGATACCCACCCGGTCCGGACCTTAGTTGGCAGCTCCTTATCCGTTTGGTATAGCGGGTCCGACTGGGGATATTGGGACTAGTTTCCCAATTTAAGGGTGTGTGTGTGTGCAGAGTTGTATGATGCTGATCTAAGAGTACTTAAAGCTAATTTAATTCAAACTTTTAAACTAACTCTATGCTATTGTAATCTAATGAGAAACAACACATCTAATCTACGCTAACCCGGGGTGTATTTCTTCTATTATGCGATCTAAAGAGATTTCAAACAATAACTGGTAATAAAGATCATTCAGCTATCATAAGAATAGAAATCAATTAAGATAAACCACTTTGCATAAAAAGTTAGGCAAAACAGTTGTGAACAACATATCGCATAATAAGTTATTCATATATCAAACATAAATAAATGACTCCACCGTACAAAAGTGCCAAATGGTAACTCACACATTCATGCAGTAACATATAAACAACTAAAAACTGTATATCACTTTAAGAATATAAACAGAAACGGTCAAGCGATAAAAGTACCATTTATGACTGGTTCCACTCATGAGCTTCAAGCAACAATGATTTATCTCTCCTTGCTCTAACATCTACTAAGAGTACAGAAGCGCAACATTAGTAGCAGATATCAAATGCAAACATTAATAAACCTTGATCCATCCATTCATCAAAACCCCCTCCGAGGGTGCAAAAGTGCATGTTCTGAGGACAAGTTTTTTGACAAATTTCTGGACCCTTCTCCAAATGCCTGAGAAGGGTTTAAATACTGCTAACTAATTAACTTAATTACATAAATTTAGGATACGGTTTTTAAATGACCGCCCTTCTGCTAAAGCAAAACTATTTCTAAAAATTGAATCTAATTCCTAACCATTTCTGTATTTGCTCCTTAGTGCTGCAAACATGCAACATTTGTCTGGGAAGAGTCGGCTGGTCGCCTTCTGCTTTCGTTTGAGCTACGAAAATAGAAATAACACGCGCTAGCACTACTTTCTGGTAAACTAGAAGATATTTTCGAGAATCTTCCTCTGGCTGGGTGTATTCACTGCGTGTATACTTGGTAATAACCCAAATTTCTCTCAAACTGATTCTGCTTTTGCTATTTCGGTTTCCGGCCTTGCGAATGACTGAACAAGTTAGGGACTTTGCTCTCTGAACAATTTTCTTAGCGATGCTGCCTCCGTT
The DNA here is from genome assembly GCA_031772625.1 of Pinus tabuliformis. Classification (NCBI taxonomy): domain Eukaryota; kingdom Viridiplantae; phylum Streptophyta; class Pinopsida; order Pinales; family Pinaceae; genus Pinus; species Pinus tabuliformis. The sequence goes on along the minus strand of CM062807.1, from coordinate 87,567,166 downwards.
CTTTGTTCCGGGCTTTTCTGGTGCGTTTTCCTTCTTTAGTGCCTTTTTTCCTTTACCGGGCATAAGCTTCAGGATCTTTTGTAAACATGCTGCTTTTGTGCGCTTTTGACTCTGAGCGTTGGATGGCCTATTGACATCAGCATCTGTTGAGTGATACTCTGGAATCTGTGGTCCTGTTGCATGCGGCATTCGTTTATGAAAGCATCTCTTCTCTATTCTCCGAGCATTGACGCTTTCGCCTTTTCCTTAGATGTTTCCTGCACATTGCTTCATGTTATTTCCTGTCTTACAGTTTACGCAAAGGAAAAGAGTAATGATAATAAAGATTGACATGAAAGCTTTAAGCTCTTATGAATGTATAAAATCATGACACCCATAGCGAACTGACTCTTCGAAAAACACAAAACTGTCCTTCTTGAATACTTTGGCGTACATTCATTAATTTCTTTTAAGGCGCGCGCCCAATTTTGGTTTACGGACAGCTTTCCTTGAATACTGCGCCGAGAAAAATTTGCGATGGGTGATTTCTGCGACTCGCATCGCAGCATCGCGGATCACGTCGTCAAGATGTGTCATCGCAGAAATTCATGATTGCATTTATCGCAAATCGCATTTATCGCATATCGCATTTATCGCAGTTCGCAGCATTGCGGTATCGCAGATCACGCTTAGTCATTCAATCATTGTGTGCTGCTTACGCGATGTTGCGATATGCGACGTCGCATATCGGCCGTCGGAGATTTCTTAAGATTTTTCATTTAAGAGCGCTTCATAATGTATGCGATGCGATGAATTTCGCGTCGCTTCTTCGTAGTTTATTATGCTCATAAGAAAATGTTTTATTCTCTTCTCGCGATGCAATACAATTTTAAGGAGTCAAATACAAAAATTTTCATAAAATGTTTTTTGGATTTTTTATTAAGGGTCCCCATTTGCTTGGTGTTATTGCTAATACCAAACAAAGAGGGGGGTTGTTGGTGGCCACAACAAGCCATTGATGATAGCTTGTAAGGAGTGATTTCAGTACAAGTATCTTGCTCAGTTGTTGGGGTTTGAATAATAATCTAAATTTTGAACGTAATAGCAGGTATCTCTATTTGTCTAAGTTTTATTATTATTTTCTCGCTCTATTTTTAATGGTTGGATCGAGTTTTGCAAGGAAATCTTGATTTTAGATCCTCGAGCGTTAGGGGAAGTTTTCAGTTGGACCAGCCAATTCTTGATCCGTGTTTTCTGAGGAGCCCAGTGAAATTATCCCGGTTTTATCCTAAGATTTTTTTTTTTGTTGGTGATGAACGAAGGGTTGCGAGTTAGCACCTCCTTAAAATTTAAAAATTTAATTTTTGTGGTGGAAATTGATAGATTTGGCTGTTGAGAGCCTTAGATTATCAGATCTGGGAGTGGAGTTGGACTCATACTCTTCATATCCGATAGATCTACTATTCTTGTGCATAGGTCTGTGAATTTTGTAATTATTTTTCTAACGTGGGTTTTTCTGAGTTTTAGTTTTTATCATTGTATATATCATTTAGGTGTTTTTTTTGTTGTCGTGCAGCTACAAATCTCAGGAAGAAATTTGTGTAGAGTCCAGATCTAGGCCCTAAAGGGTAAGATCTGAATCTCTGGGGTTTATCAACATAATTTCCCAAGGATATTATTCAGATCTTTTGTAGTCCAAAGTTTTAAATTTGGAAATTTTCATAAGGGTTTTACGGATAATCTAAAGCAAAAAACATATCATTTTAAAATAAGATTTTCTGGGAAATTTTCTTGGTTTTTTGGCTACCATTTTTCTCCTGTCTACTGCCATATTGAGCTTCCATTTTCTGCTGCGTTTTTCTCCTCTGGAAAATTTCAAATTTTTTTTTTTGGTTATCTGCGTTTTGGGGTTTCTAAAAAAGTCGAATCCCTTCTGCAACTCCTTGTCTTCATTGCCTTAAATCACTGGTGTGGTTGTTCTTCCTTTTCACTACGGCCCTAGCTTCGCCTTCATCCTCCTGCCATTTTTCTTCCTGCAAAAAACGAGTGCCAAACCCCTGCTCGCAGTCTTTCCCTCCTCCACGTTGTCATACATGTGTTTTACCTCCTTAGCTTCTTCCAACTCATCTCCTCACAGCTCTTGGCCCTCCTCATTGACTTGCGCTAGTCCTCATCGCTGCCCTCTCGCTGTCCATTCTCCACAGCCATCGCTCCATTGACCTGCAACAACCGCTGCCATATCCCTCTCCTCTGTCGAGCCCCTCCAAGCGTTGCTTCCTCCGTCGAGTTTTCTTCTCCGCTTTCGCTGCCTGCAAAACCTAAACATTTCGACTTTTTTTTTTATTTACTTATTTGTATGTGTATGGTTAAGTTTAGGTTTTGTTTTAGCTAGTTTTTTTTTTTTTAGGATTTGAGTTAGATATATTTTATGCTATCTTTTAGATTCATTTTGATTTAACATTTGATTTTTTTTTTTGGTCTTGTTTTTATTTCACATTTTTTTTTTACTTATGATTTTTTTTTATTTATTTATTTCCTTTTCTTTTATTTTATTTTTTTTTAATTTTTGATTTTGCTTTAAAAAAAATAAAAAAAAAAACCATTAAAAATCAAAAATTTAAAAAATTTATTTTATGTGACTTTAAAATTCCTAAAAGAATTAAATCAAAAGGGGAATTTGTGCCCTCACATTTATTTATTTATTATTTTTTTTTGTGGCCTACGACACATAATTTTTTAAATTTTAACTAAGGTCTTTTGATTTGATTTTAGTCACATTAAAAATTTGATTTCTTCATTTACCACATTAAATTAATTTCCTAATGAATAATTAAGTTGTTAATCTAAAGTTTCTTGGTGTCCTTTCGTGGTAGTAATTTCTCTATTGACAAGTGCGATTAATGTTTTAAAAATTATATTTCTTATTGGAAAATGATAATTAATTCTAGATCTGGGTTATTGAAGAAAATCATTTTTAATCTAGAATCATTGCTTAGCAGTGAATTTTCATAATTCTTCATGGGATTTTAATTGCTAGAATATATTGCAGTTTTGGGCGTTTACATATAATCATCATGATCGTCAATCTCGCGATATTTATAAATTGCCTAGGATAACTTGTTTTTGTTTAGTCTATGGTTAACTGAATATAAAGGGACTGGTCTATAATCATTTCTATCTTGTGTTTGTGTCTTGGTCGTATTAGTGCTTGATCTATTTATCTCAGTTAACCAGGACTCATCTACATTAGTTGAGTTGTCTATCTTTAAGTCTCATAGAGCCTGTGTTTCATAGGCTATCCTCATTCATTCACCTTAGGAACTACCCCCCTTTGACTTGTCTAGGAGAGAGTCTAAACAGAGTGAGTAAGGATTAAAGTGATAGCCCTTACTCTAAGTGTTGTCGCAGTGCCTAGACACTTTGTGCGACAACACTCCCAAATCAAGTGAAACGTACATGTGAGAATTTCGTAGTAGAAAAAAAGATGGGCATGATTGATGTAGACAAAATATGGTATTGGATTGAAAAATATTTTGGTAATAATCACATCAAGAACATTTTGTCGACGCATTTTGAACCATCTAGTGTGGTTCATCATCAAGACAAGATGAATATTTTCCAACATTCATAATATGGATCACAAAAGCCTGAATTCAAATATAGTATTGGATTATTTAAGGGTTTATAAAGTATTAAATAGATTACATCTTTACATATTTGAATATGAAAAAATAATTTTGAATTCAATATCACATGCAATCTATTATAAAAAGTAATAAACATATGCATCTATATTGCATATTCAAATATGTATTGTTGAATTAAAAATAAATTTTAAATTGAATGACAAATCATCTATCTTTATTACAAACTAATTTATAAAAATGTAATATATTTATTATAAATTATTTCTAATTAATTTAATATAAAAAATAGCAAACTTCAATTATGAATAATAAATATGAAATACACTTAATATAAGAATGGTAAAACTTTATCATGGATAATGAGCTATACAAAAAAAACAAACATTATTAAAATTCCTTTAGTATACAAATCATATTAAGTAAATATAATATCAAAATCTTCTTCTCATCCTCAATAAAATTCAATGCATACAAGCTATATTATGTAAATGTGATATCAAATTCTTTGGATAAAGAAGATTAGCCATTAGTAGACTTACCACATTAAAATTCCCCATATGTCATATGTCAATACTATCATGTTTGCTATGTCAAGATCATCCAAGTTTATGGTTAACTTTGTTAGAAGTCATTTTCCTATATCCATTTGTACACAAATTCCAGAGGAGATAACTTGTAACATCTTTTGGAATAAAATTGTGAAACAAGAATTTTCTGAAGTGGTTACTATTACTTTGGAGCATTTCTTTTTCCCATAGGAAAACTAGAAGATTTGGAGCATTACTCAAAGTGGTATAGTCCCAATAGCTTCAATTTCTTCTTTGAATTTTGGGTTTCATTGCTTCATGCATGTACTTTGCTGCTACAAAAGTTTTGTCAAATAATCATGTTGTTAAAAAAACTATTTGGTGTAATATTGACAGTCGATGTTTCGATTATCGATTCTCCATAAATTCTCATTTTGGTCTTAAAAAAGGGACTATTTTTTAACAATCTTATTGGACAATAAGTTCATTGATATCCTCAAATCATTAATAGACATTTCAACATCTTTGTATTAAAATTGTTTGGTAGGGACTATGTTACATGCAACACTTGTTTTATTTGCTTTTTGGACTTATGTGTTTAGTCTTAATCTTTAATTACCTTTCACAGAGTGTGATTTATTCATTTTGTTAGTCGATTCAATTTATTTGTGACGATGGATGTTGGTCAACAACTTGAGTTTCAAATTCCATAAATACATCAATATGTTTTTTAGTTTTATTTTTTATTTGTATAATTTTCCATCATTATGCTGAATTTAAGTTGGGGTTCATCCATATATTGGATGGAAGCATGATTTTCTCAACATCAAGATGTGGTCACTAGGATTGTGTGAGACTTGATCGATTCTAGAAACCTCATGGGCTAGATTTTATCCCCCGCTGTTGGCTCCCACCCTCAATCCCTCCCCATGAGATTTAAACATGTGACCTAATGGGGACTAAACCTCACACAAACCACCTAATATATATCTCATGAATAAATGCATCAATACATTATGATTGGATTTGTGTATCTAAGACTCTCTAAACACTTGCCTACTCCATAACTCAAATACCACTTGTTTTAAATAAATCACAATGAATTATTTACAAGGTAATTGTTCAATATTTAGAAAAAATATGAAGAATCAAATTGTCAGTAGAGGTGATCCCTAATGATCACAATGCACACATTGATTGAGGATGGTCATTGTCTAATTTTTTAAAATCAACCTAGTTAATTCATGCACAAATATGGTCAAACTTGATCACCCAGTTGATTAGGTGTGTAGACCATTTAGGCTGAGACATTTTTATTGAGATGAGCCATGTAGATCTAGATCAATGACACAAATTTGAGTAGTTGCCATGTGTAGAGTTAGAGATGACGAGGGCTAGGAATTAGTCACATGCCAAGGTTAAATTATTAGGTTTAGAAGTTTGTTGCATAGTTTTCCTAGTGCACCATCGACTGAATGATGCCAATCATGGAGCAAGGGTGGACTAATGCATAGATTAGTGTTTTCCTCATGTACCAATGATTTAATTGTACAAGTGAAAGTCATCATCAACTCAAAATAATGCATTGCAGAATAAAACTTCATTGCACTCTATAATTAATGGGAAATCTTATGCTACCCCTACTCAAATGTGAAAAAATTGGTTGGCTTGGGGATTAATTCGCCTTTACACTCCTGAAGAGTTTTGATGTTGCATTGTCATATCAATAATCTAGTAAAAATGTGTCAGTACACTAAATTTAGTTCATTGCCAATTGGAGATTCATAAGTTGTAGAGGTAATTTCAATGGTGAGTTATTATGTATGAGTAATTTGTAAATGATTGTTGATATGCCACTGGATAGTTCATCACAACATATTTGATAAAAATAGACTAAAATCCATACTATGAGGGTTAATTTCCTTAGATTCGAAATTTATTAAAAACTATTTGCCTATTCATGTAATAGATAAAATGTGGAAAATAGAGAACACAAAATACAATTACACACCAAAAACAATGAACACGAGATATGTGTTGTGAAACCTTTAAGGGAGAAAACCTAGTTGGAAAGTGAGGCTACTCTACTCTCTTTTGCTTGGAATGAAGTGCAAGTACAAAGGAGAAGACATTCTTTATGGAGTCATCTAATACGTGTGGCTTGATAGGTTGCTACATAATACTAAACCCCTTTGTTACACTCTCTCAGTCCCAAGTTGATCTACTCTACCATACTATGAAATAAGATACAACTGAATAGAATGAAACCCCTTTTCGTCCTAGCAACTCAGTTTTAACATACCTTGATAGCAAACTAGGGGTCAAGTTTGACTATTTCAACTCTAGACTAAAGTTACAAATTCAACCCTTCTAAAGTATTCTTTAAAGTCCTGTCATGGTTAGCCTCACATGCATGAATAACAAGTGTTGACATGGCATCCACTTGTGCCATGGTGGTAAAACATGACAGGTCAACTTCTAGGAGGCATAACTTTTGCATACAAACTCTAATTGACATGATTATTGCACTGTTGGAAAGGTCACTAGATGTAGAATATTGTCTCAAGGTCCTCAACACTAGCAGGAAAGTTTTAACCCAAAAAACATCATTTAAGGCCTCAAAATGACCCCATAAGTTTCTATACTCGAATAATCAAAACTGGATCTCGCTTAAAACTAATCTTGCAAGTTTTATGACAAATTATATAATGATCCATTCCATATGAATGAAATAAATATGTAATTTCTTTTCTAATCAACTTGGAGTTGACATGTGGTATATATATATATATATATTGTCATTCAAAAAAGTTTTCAACAACCATTTAAAATATAACACGCTTCATACTTGAATTTCTTTATATATATATATATATATATATATATATATATATATATATATATTATTCCTTGTCTTAAAAAATCACATAAGTACTCATATATATCAACGTGTATTTCTTTTCTCAAAAAATTACATAAAAAATTACATCATGAAAACTAAAGTCATGATTAGTCCTTACTCAAAAAAATTTAAAGTGTTTCATTAATCCAAGGTACATGCATAAAATATGTAGTGACCATTTTGTAGGTTAGACGTAATTTGTGATGTACCAAATAAAAAGATTCAAAGCATAAATTACATATATGACTCAAATATATTTGAATAAAAAATAGAATTGTAGATAAAATGGACAATATAACCAATAGTATTATACCTTTATTGATATAGAAGTAATTTTCACTTGCCTTTTTAAAGGGGAAACTTCCAATAGAGAAAAGCTCAAAGTAAGAATGATTTTTAAGACACCCTTTACAATGCTTCTACATCTTTATATAGTACTTTCTATCCCTTAAGAACATTCTAGAGAAGGAACTTTGTAGTAGGCACAACCTTCTAGTAAGCCACTAGTAAGCCTTCTTACAATAATTGTGTTCATACTACTAAATAAGTCTTATTTATTAGTGATGACCTCCACACATAGCAATGCATAGTAATCTATCTACTTATAGAATTAGGGAGGTTAAGACCCTAACATGCACATCACCTTAAAAAGTATCCTTTTCCTCGAGGCTCGAGATGTGGGAAGTCATGTAGAATGGTTGTCGGTTCCCATGTGGTATATTTTGCTTGTGAATTTTTCCATTGTATTAGAACTTCCTAAATAGTGTAATGGTGAAGATGACACTCGTTTTTCAAGGACACCCTCTTCATATATCCAAATGGAACCTTCTTCATCCAATTCAGGCACAATAGTTTGAACATGATAATTAGATCCAACCACTTTCTTTAAGTGGGAGACATGAAAAATAAAATGGATCTTAGAGTGGTTTGGAAGTGCGAATTTGTCAATAACTAGCCTAATACACTTGAAGATCTTCTAGGGGCCATCAAACTTTGGAGTAAGCATTTGGTGTTGGTCTTCTTTGAGGGAGGTTTACTTATATGGTTGTGGATGAAGGAAAACCTAATCCTCTTCAAAATGGCATTTAAATCGATGTTAATCAACTTGTTGGTTCATCCAATTATGAATCATTCCTAGATAATCTTTGAGAGTGCAAAGAATGTCGACCTAAAATGCACATGTTTTTCCAACCACTTATAACTTGGACACACTTGGTAAGTAAGATAATATTGATGGGGACTTTTGGCCATAAACTTCCTCAAGGGGGGTTATGTGAGTGGAACTATGATAAGTTGTATTATACCACCATTCTATTAGGGGTAGTCATTGATCCCATTATGATTTCCATTCATAAGTAAAGCACCTAAAATATGATTCCCAACACACATTAATAGCATTAGTGTGACCACAAGTTTGGGAGTGATAGGTAGTGCTAAGATGCAATTGAGTTCCCTAGAGTTCGAACAATTATTTCCAAAATTTACTAGTGAAAGTGGGGTCATAGTTTGTGATGATAGATTGGGGAATGCCATGTAGTTTGAATACGTTATCCATGAAATTTTGAGTGACTATTAAAGATTTAAGAGGTGTTGGAGGGCATAGAAATGAGCACATTTGGAAAGGCAATCAACCACAACCATGATGATAAATTTCTTGCCAGATTTAGGTAACCCCATAATGAAGTACATAGAAATGTTTATCCATACAATAGGTAGAATAGATATTGTAATGTACCTAGATTTTTCATTGTTTCATGCACAAAAGTGTGGATATCCTTCTTCATGTCTTTATAAAAGATATAAAAAAATTGATTTGTTCATATGTTTTATGAAAACCAAAATGACATGTTGTTGGTGATGCATGGAGTCTAGATTGCATCAAATACAAATGTCCTTTATATTAGAGCTAATCATTGTGCCAACTGCGGCCCAACAATGCATTAGAATCATGTTGAAGTTGTTGGATCAAGCTAGCAATCTTGAGATATGTGAACTATTCATTGTGGACTTCATTCACCCTCATTGTTATAATGAAGGAAAGTGAAAAGAGGGACCCTTATTCATATTTTCTAGAGAGAGTATCGACTAGCATATTCTACTTTCTCTTCTCATAAATTAACTCATAAGTGTAGTAACATTTGGATAACCCATTTCCATTTCTCAGGGACAAAATCCTTTGCTTCAAAGAGTGTTTGAGGATGTGATGATCAATTTTTATCTGGAAACATTTCCCAAGAAAGTAGGGACATTAGATATCCACAGTGTGTAAAATGGCCAACATTTCTTTTCAATAGGTGGATTTTATTGTATGTCACAAAGGTGTTTACTGGTAAAGGCCAATGGTTTTCCTTCTTGAAGGAGATATGTGCATATGCATTTTCATAAGGCATCACAAACTAATTAGTGAAATTGGGCATAGACAGCACTGGGGTTGTACACATAGAAATAATGGATTGATTTGCAACTACATTCCAATTGGAAGAATTTTTTCTAAGTAAAATAATGAGGGGAGTGACAAATTTTCCATAGTTCTAAATGAACTTTTTAATGGAACATTGTTAGACCAAGGAAACCTTGTAAACTTTTAAAAGTCGCAGGATGGAGCCAATCCTTCATTGCATCAATTTCCTTTATATCTAGTCATGGATTATCCCTACTAACAATAGGCCCAAAGATTCTACTTCTAGGACACAAAAGCCATATTTGGACCTTTTGAGAAAGAGTTGATCATGAGAATGTAGTTGTAAGATTTGGTCCACATGGATAACATGGGCATACCAAATTTTACTATAGAATAGGATGTCATCAAAAAAGACAAGGACAAAATGACATGGAAAAAGTTGAAATATGTGACTCATGAGACTGTTGAATGTGGATGATGCATTACAAATGCCAAAGGGCATCACCAATGACTCATAATGGCATTCATATATATACAAATTAGTTTGGGGAATATCAACCTCCTTCACATGAGTTTCATGATAGCTTGAACAAATATAAAATTTAGATTAAAAAATGAGCACCTTTAAGTTCATCCAAAAGATCATCAATGACTAGAATGGGAAACTTATCCTTGATGGTGATTCCGTTGAGAAAATGAAAATTAAGAACTCCTAAACACTCATTTCAAGTTCATTTTTGAGCAAATGGGTGGTGATAAGGGAAAATATTGGATGGGTGTTGTTGTGCCCAACAACTCCCCCTTTCACAATTAGCAAGATCAAGCAATTGTGTGGGGGGGGATTTTACTTCCTCATAGTCTTCTTCTTATTAGTCTTAGGCTGCAATTGATCACACCCAATGGAGACACCCTTTTCATAAAGCTAAACATTAGGGAATCACTCCTTTATATACTGGCTACTTGCATAAGAGATTGGAAAATTTTAAATTGACAAGTTCAAAGCTTCCCTTGTCGATTCTCTGACATCGATGATGCTTCAGAGTTCTTTTCATTTTTCCTCCTACTACACTATGTATATGTAACAGCCCTGGTTAAAAATCCATGTGGAAATATATAAGACCACGATCATGGGACACGTATTCCAAGTTGAATGGTGGGAAAAAAAATCCTGGTGGATGTTCATTTTGGTTATTATGGCTAAGGAAATTGGCGAAGGCATGGAAAAGGCTTTGGAAAGGCATCAGGCATTAATTGGAATTTTATTTATGAAAATAAAGGAAATTAGGAGAAAATGGAGGTGAAAGGTCACAGGTTGCATGTGAGGAGGAAAATGAAGAAAATAATGGAAAATGAAGAAAATAGAGGCCTCATTGATAAAAAGTCTTATGAGGATCAGTTGGTAAGATTTTGACTGGTTTTGGTGGAGCTCTCTTCTATTCTCTCTCTCTCTCTCATACTCTTGATCACTCACAATTTTCTTGGATCACTCTTGGAGGAGTGTGGCATACTTGGAGTTTTGGAGCAAGAAGGAAAAGGAAGAGCAGGAAAGTGCAAGAGGACATTGAGATCAACAACTGCAATAGGTTTTTCTTGCAGGTATCGAGTTGCATGTATGTTTTCCTCACTAGTTTCGACGTGCATGGAACATGCGTGTGGTTTCTTGCTTATGATCTGTCATTGGCATGGAGGATTGCCTAGATTGACAGTGGATTTATCTAGCCTTTCAATTTCCTGGATATACATGGTGTTGTGGGTTCATTTCTTTTTTTGTTTGGTTGGTTCTCATGTTTCCTTTAGCTTGGGTTGAGTTATTAGTTATTGGAGCCTTGGTTGTACAAACACTCTGGAAACCCTATAATGGCTTGGGTTGAGTTATTAGTCCTGGAGCCTTGGTTGGACAAATGATTTGGAAGCCCTGTAACAACTTAGGTTTAGTTACTAGTCCTAGAAGCCTTGGCTAGACAAACACTCTGGAAGCCCTTGGTGGGTTGAGTTATTAGTGTCGGAATCCTTGGTTGGACAAATGCTTTGGAAGCTCAGAAAAGTTATGGGTTGAGTTACTAGTCTTGGAACCCTGGTTGGACAAACTCTTTGGAGTCCGACAACAACCATGGGTTGAGTTACTAGTCTTGGAAACCTTGGTTGGCACAAACGTTTTGGAGCCCTAGAAGGCTTCGGTAGAGAAAAATCTAAATTATGATGGTTTTTTGATGTCCGGCGGTGAGGTGGAATCATTGTTTGATGGGTTGAGGTAGTTTGGCCTCTAGAAACCTTGGATGGTTTTGATTGATGTATTTTATGAGATCTGTTAATCTAGGCTGTCATTGATGTCAATAGTTGATCATCAATATGGCAATGACTGGGATGGAAAATATTCTTGAAGATGCCAGAGGATGATTATATCTCTTTTTAATATATCAAGACAAATGAAGTAACAATTTTGTACCTTGATGATCATAACGAAGGATTGCCATATCACTGCACTTGATGAAGTTCTAGAAAATATATGTGATGATGACACCACATGATGACATGTTATATCTCTAATATGGACCATGATGATGACTAATAATTGGAAGAATACCCTCTATTCCTAGACTATGATGACTTATCTTACATTGAAAGACTGGATTATGATGATGACCCTATGTTGAAGAAGTTAAGTAATAAGGCAATCAAGAACATGAAGAGGGAAAATAAATAATGAAATGAAGGCAAGGACATGATCAAGGGCATAATGATGGTAGACCTACATTGAAGAATACAAGGACATGAATTGTGAAGACAACTAATGAAGGAATCATCCATGAAGAAGAAACCCATCTGTGAAAGAATGTTGTTGTCCTATATTTCTGCACTCATAAAGATCAGTCACATTAAAAAATAAATTTTCCTACCTTATCGGCATAATTATTCCATGATACCTACACCATGTTAACGAGAATAATTTTTCCTTTCCAACGAGCTATTACACGTCCCAAAATTCCAAGCGATCGGAAAGTTATTGATTTTTTAAGTTAAGGTATAATTTCTGGCCAACAAGCCGACCTGAACGTGTAAATTCAAGTCGGCCTATCTTTATGACATGACCATTCAATTCATGAAAGAAATGAGTATATATAAAATGGTTTCAGACCTCATATTGGCCAAGGAACTCGGACTTGACAAGACAATGAAGAAATAATGAGTTCACATCTCGTGAACAATACTTTGAGGAGTATACTCCCGTGGAGACTGCGGTTAAGAATTTCATCACTGAACACTGTGTTAGGGTGGTTGGAAGAGACAATTTCTAGAAAATTCAGTGTGGTAACAACCACAGTTCTAGAACTCCTCTCCTAGCTACGAATAGGGTTGTATTATGTTGATCCGGGTTGGTTTACCTTGTGGACTGGGCAGGGTCACATGCTATTGATTGCAGGCTGAGTAGATGGACTAGGCCTCAGACTGTTGGATAAGACTTCAGACTATTCTGTCTAGTCACCTGTGGAAGGAAAACCGATCTCAGACTTGGAGGACTGTTAGCTAGGAACTAAATAATAGCCTTGAGGAAGTGCGGACAACTACTTGTAGACATATAAAACTTCGGAATAGTGAATAGACCTGCAAGAACAAGTTTCTAGGCATAGTGTATTAAACAATCACTTATCTAGAAGCTCGATTTGGAAGAAACTTTGGACCTATGAAAATATTAGTGTAGCAGTTGATTTGGTGTGTGGAGTAGGGAAAAGTCCTGGTGCAATGTGATCTTCTTTGGAAAGTTGGTGTAATATGGTGTGAACATCTCAGTACAGTTAACATGGTGCAATAATTTTGATGCTACAGTAAAGTGTTTATGAAGAAGGGTAATGGTGCAGAATAAGGTAGATTGGTAAAGTGAAGTATTGGAATAGTTTGAATAGTCGGCTGGTGCAGCATGGTGCAAGAATATTGTTGTTGAATAGATGGTGCAAAATTGGTGAGTTGTGGTGAAGAAGTGTTGGTGAAGTACTGGTGACATGTGCTGCAAAAACATTGATGCAGAATTGATGAAGAAGTATGGTGAAAAATAGATGGTGTAGTATGGTGCAGATTGAGTGATGAAGAATGGGACAGTGGTGTAGTGTGGTGCAAGGATTGTCATTGTTGAAGTCTCGGTGCAACATGGTGCATTGGTAAGTGTGGTATTTTGAATAGTGGTATGATGCAGTGAAGGATTATTGCTCATAGGAAGATTAAAGCTTGGGTCTGAAGTTTATTGACCTGTGAAAAGAACAATCACCTGGAACCTGTGATGTGTGGATGAGTAAGACTTGAAGAAGCCTTGTAAACATCCTTGGAGACATGATGTTGTGTTGAAGTCATCATGACATAAACTTGGAGGATTTGATTGGGTACCATGAAGAACAGTGGTAACACCTTCTATATGACAAGGTTGTAATTGATGATGTAAAGTGGAAGACTACAATGAAGCTGAAGATTGACAGGGCTCGATGAAGAATATTTTGGGAGTCGTGAGTTACTACCAAACATACCTTGACGAAGTGTTGCAATGGGTTGGAGCCCAAGAGGGTGGATCCTCGAAAAGACAAGGTTGGTGCCTTGGAGGATAAGGTTGGAGCCCTAGAGGATCGGTGTCCTCAAGAAACTAGGTCGGAGCCTGTACCAGAGAATGGTTGGTTTCATAGGGGTTGGAGCCTCTAAATGCAAGGTTAGTGCCTTGAGAAGATAGGGTTGGTGCCCTAGAGGTCGGAGCCTCACAAAATTCCAAGTTGGTGCTTATCAAGAGGTTAGAGCCTAGGTGATTGAAGATCGGTGTCTTCATTTAGGGTTGGAGCCCTATATACATTGTACTTGATTTATTAAAGACATTAATAAAAGAATTTATTCTTATTATTTCATTTTGTGTTCTAAATTTAAGTGATCTAACTGGTAAAGTCACAATTGAAAAGAAATATTGATTCACCCCCCTCTTAGTATTTCCAACAATTGTTATCAAAGTAATTGCCTTCACTCAAAGCCTAACATCTTGAAGGTTGATCATTAGAACACAAATGGCGAAGCCAAGAAAGAAAGTCTCCAATCCTCCTAAAGATGTGTCTCCCTCAACCACCGAAATTGAAGTCAATCAATTTGTGAAGGCTCCATTGTTCAATGGAAAATTTGATATATGGGAGGCAAGAATGAGGAATTTCTTAAAGACTCAAGGTGTTGAAGTTTGGAAATCAGTGATTATTAATAGCATGATGGATGGAGAATTCAAGGAATATAATACAAGAGTAATGAAAGTAATCTTGAATAGGCTACCTGATTATATGAAGGCAAATTTTGAAAAATGTTTGTCAGAAAAAGGCATATGGGATAAACTTCATGATCTTCACTCAAAAAGAGCATTGACAATTATCTCTAGTCAAGAAAATTATGGAAAACAAGAAGGAAATCCAGAGCCCATCAGGGAAGCTGAAGATAAGAGTGATAACAACAAGGCTAAAGAAGACCTAGAATATGAAGAGAATGAAAACTATTTTGAAGAAGATCTCCTCACTAAACTTATGGTTGCCATGGAAGAAATTAACAATTTGAAAAAGGAAAATGACGAACTTAAGAAGAAAGTACAAGTTGGTGACCAAGACAAGACAAGGAAGGAAGTTGACCTTGTCAAGATTCAAGTACAAGAAAGAGATGAAGAGTTCACCAAGCTCAAGGAGGAATTTCATCAAAACAAAATAAATCATCATGAAGAAGTCATATCCATGAAAAATCAATTGGATAAGGCAAAGAAACAAGAAGATACCTTGTCAAACCACCTTGAATAAAGGCAGAAGAGATTGAACAAACTTGAAGTAGAGATTGGTCAATACAAGGAAGAGGTCTCCTCCCTTAGATCACAACTAGAAGAAGCAAGGAAACAAGAACATGAAGCTGAGAAGGCAATAGAAGCATTGCCATTCATAGAAGGACAAGTTGATACAACAGAAAAGGAGAGAAACACCATGATATGTTAACTAGAAGAAAATGATGATGACATAAACAAGTTAAGATAAAAAATCACTTGTCTTAAGGTCCAATCGTGTGAAGCAACCAAGATGAAGGAATAAATGGAGATCATTCTATCGAATAAGGATGAAGAATGCAAGAAAATGAAGGAATAAATTGTCTTTCTTAAAAGGGAAGTTGACTTGCTGAATAAGAACTTGAAAAGTTCTCAAACCCTAGATGACATCCTAAGTCATCAAAGGTCTCCCCTTGATAAATCGAGTCTTGGCCATGCAGCTGAAATGTCAAGCAAGAATGATGCAAACTATAATGCTTCAAACAACATGGAAGTGAGGAAGCCTGGAAGAAATGTTGATGCTCCCAGTTCTAGCAAAGGAAAGGAGAAGAGTCAGACAAGTATGGAAGAAACCCTCCTCCAAGAAGAAATGGTTATCATCAAAGGATCCCAAGGCAAAAGGACTTCAAAAGTACATCAAGGAAACCTTCTTCTCCCAGGTACCAAAGTATATTTCTTGGTTATTTCTATTCTTGTACAAACTTTGGGAACATGGCAAAAGATTGTAGGGCATATCACAAAGATAAATATAATGGTCCCCGCCAATCTCCGAGAAGCAATTTTACAAGAAGAAGTCATGAACTCTTATTCATGAACAACATAGAGTGCTTCAAGTGTCATAACATTGGACATATGTCACGTGATTGTAACTTTACTTGGGCCCCTACACAAGGAAGAACCATGCCAGAGAAGAAAGTTATACAAGTATAGAGAAGGAAGCAAATACAATCCAAAAAATATCTTGAACTCTCCAGCCAACAACACATGTTGTTGACCTGATGAATTTATCCTTGATATTACAAGTATTTGATGGGGAGACTCCGCCAAAGCATTCTTGCAGAAGCTATCCGTGAATGGGCCCTATGAAATCCTTGATGAGCAACATGGACAATAATCCTTTGATAGATCATCTCTCGCAAGCAATTCCATTGAAGAACATGATCCCTTATTCGTCCATGACCTATTATTAAAGATCTCATCCACTTGATCACTAATCTTTAATGAGCTAGAGAAGGTTGTGCAGACACGGGGAGTTCGTTCATTACATGAATGAATATAAGAACATCTATCATGGACCACATTGCTAGAAAAAGAACACCATGATAGGGGGATTAACATACCCATGAAGATATACTATTCATGAAGAAGAGAAGTAACTTGACAGGGGGAGTTCATTGGCACTCCATTTTCCATTGATGTCAAAGGGGGAGAGAATATTTGAAAGGGAAATAATATTTCCATCAATGACAAAGGGGGAGATTGTTAATATAAGTTGTCATTGATGTCAATAGTTGATCGTCAATATGGAAGTGACTAGGATGGAAAACATTATTGAAGATGCGAAAGGATGACTATAGCTCTTGTTAAGATATCAAGACAAATGAAGTAACAATCTTGTACCTTGATGATCGTAATGAAGGATTACCATATCACTGCACTTGATGAAGGTCTAGAAAATATATGTGATGATGACACCACATGATGACATGTTATACCTCTAATATGGACCATGACGATGACTAATAATTGTAAGACTACCCTCTATGCCTGGACTATGATGACTTATCTTATGTATGATGACTTATCTTACATTAAAAGACTAGACTATGATGATGACCCTATGTTAAAGAAGTTAAGTAATAAGGCAATCAAGAACATGAAGAGGGCAAAGACATAATGACATGAAGACAAGGACATCATCAAGGGAATAATTATGGTAGACCTACATTTAAGAAGACAAGGACATGAATTTTGAAGACAACTAACGAAGGAATCATCCATGAAGAAGAAGCCCATCTATGAAAGAATGTTGATGTCCTATATTTCTGCACTCATAAAGATCAGTCACACTAAAAAATACTTTTTTTCTACCTTAGAGGTAGAATTCTTCCATTAGACCTACACCATGTTAGAGAGCATAATTTTTTCTTTCCAACGAGCTCTTACATGTCCCAAAATTCCAAGCGATCGGAAAGTTATTGATTTTTTAAGTTAAGATATAATTTCTGGCCACCAAGCCGACCTGAACGTGTAAATTCAAGTTGGCCTACCTTTATGACGTGACCGTTCAATTCATGAACGAAATGCGTATATATAAAAGAGTTTTGGACCTCATATTGGCCAAGGAACTCGGACTTGATAAGACAGCGAAGAAATAACGAGTTCACATCTCTTGAACTATACTTTAAGGAGAATACTCCTATGGAGACTGTTGTTAAGGAGTTCATCACTGCAAAATGTGTTAGGGTGGTTGGAAGAGACAATTTCTAAGAAAATTTAGTGCGGTAACAACCACAGTTCCATACCTCCTCTCCTGGCTCCAGACAAGGTTGTATTATGTTGATCGAGGATGGTTTACCTTTGCGAACTTGGCAGGGTCACATGCTATTGATTGCAGGCTGAGTGCATGGACTAGGCCTTGGACTACTAGATAAGACTTCAGACTATTCTGTCTAGTCACCGGTGGAAGGAATATTGATCTCAGACTTGGAGGACTGTTGGCTAGGAAATAAATAATAGCCTTGAGGAAGTGCAGACAGCTTCCTGTAGACATATAAAACTTTGGAATAGTGAACGGACCTGCAAGAACAAGTTTCTAGGCACAATGTATTAAACAATCACTTATCTAGAAGCTCAGATTTGGAAGAAGCTTCGGACCTGTGACAGTCTTAGTGCATCAGTTGATTTGGTGTGTGGAGTAGGGAAAAGTCTTGGTGCAGTGTGATCTTCTTTGGACAGTTGGTGCAGTATGGTGTGAACATCTTAATACAGTTAACATGGTGCAAGAATTTTGATGCTACAGTAAAGTGTTTATGAAGAAGGGTGATGGTGCAGAATAAGGTAGATTGGTAAAGTGAAGTATTGGAATAGTTTGAACAGTGGTCTGGTGCAACATGGTGCAAGAATATTGTTGTTGAATAGATGGTGCAAAATTGGTGAGTTGTGGTGAAGAAGTGTTGGTGAAGTACTGGTGACATGTGCTGCAAAAACATTGATGCAGAATTGATGAAGTATGGTGCAAAATAGATGGTGTGGTATGGTGCAGATTGAGTGATGAAGAATGGAACAATGGTGTAGTGTGGTGAAAGGATTTTCATTGTTGAAGTCTTAGTGTAACATGGTGCATTGGGCAGTGTGATATTTTGAACAGTGGTCTGATGCAGTGAAGGACTATTTCTCATAGGAAGATTGGAGCTTGGGTCTGAATTTTATTAACCTATGAAAAGAATAGTCACCTAGAACCTATGATGCGTGGATGAGTAAGACTTGAAGAAGCCTTGTAAACATCCTTGGAGACATGATGTTGTGTTGAATTCATCATGAGGTAAACTTGGAGGATTTGATTGGGTACCATGAAGAATAGTGGTGACACCTTCTATATGACAAGGTTATCATTGATGATGTAAAGTGGAAGAGTACATTGAATCTGAAGATTGACAGGGCTTGGTGAAGAAGATTTTGGGAGTCATGAGTTACTACCAAACATATCTTGACAAAGTATTGCAGTGGATTGGAGCCCAAGAGGTTGAAGCCTCGAAAAGACAAGGTTGGTGCCTTGGAGGATAAGGTTGGAGCCCTAGAGAATCGGTGTCCTCAAGAAACCAGGTTGGAGCCTGTACCAGAGAAGGGTTGGTGCACTAGGGGTTGGAGCCTCTAAACGCAAGGTTGGTTCCTTGAGAAGATAGTGTTGCTTCCCTAGAGGTCGAAGCCTCACAAAAGCCCATGTTGGTGATTTTCAACAGGTTGGAGCCTGGGTGATTGAAGATCGATGCATTCATCTAGGGTTGGAGCCCTATATACATTGTACTTGATTTATTAAATAAATTAATAAAAGAATTTATTCTTATTAGTTCATTTTGTGTTCTAAATATAAGTGACCTAACTGGGAAAAGTCACAATTGAAAAGAAATATTGATTCACCCCTCTCTCAGTATTTCCAACAAGATTCCACATTCATGCTTGGAATATGGCACGAGGGTGATTGGATGAAGAGAGTTTTGGCTCAGCCATGTCTACGGTTAGGTGGAACTTGGTAGTCCCGTACCAGGTTGGATTTTTCATAATTAATATGAGGTTATTTCTCCTTGTTATCTCATGATTATTATATTGGTTTATATGTGGATTATATGGTTGTTGTTTCCTTGGTATTTCTGTTGTTATTATGTTGGTTATGAATATGTATTATGACAATGACTATGTATGCCTCCCGTCATGTTTTTACTTGTATATGAATGAATAATGTATCTATGGCCTAATGGATGAAACTACAACTAATGTGTTGATGCATCAATGCTTCTTAGCAATTCCAAGATAAGTATGAGACCCCTATGCTCATATATGTTGTTTGAACCTGTAGATTACATAATTGTGATATGTTTGACGAAATGCATGTCATGGCTAGTAAGAGTCCTGTCAAGCCCTTACTTAAGTAATTGCATTTGTATCATCATTCCATTGTTATCTTTTTGTTCTGAAGGTATCATTGAATTCTGAGCAGTGACTTGGTCTTTGGGCCTGAAAAAGTGGATAAAATCCCAGGGATGTTGGCACAACATTGAGCAAAATGGTCCCTGGACACTAGCATGTAATGTTGTGGGAGCATCTAGAGCCTTCTGGATGCAGGCATGCCCATATCATGGGAGTGATCGAGGGTTAATTGGTCTAAAATCTCAATGGGACTTAGGGGTTGGTTACATGAGAGGTTGGGATGGTTCCTGAGAGTCTTGTCACTGATGTGGAAGGCCTGTATGGTGTGTTTTCATCAGTTCCACTTCCTTAAGGTGACTGAGGAGGTCGAATCATATCATAGTAACTTCTCGTCACATGTTTACTTCAGTTGGTCGGTTACTTGGGTAGATGTGGGAGGAGGGTGTTACAAAGTGGTATCAGAGCATGGTTCACCCCTCAAATTGGATGGGTGGTATGTTGGTCATGCATTCATGTCAGTTGAATATGTGCTCTTTATGCTTGTAGTCCATGTGCTTATTGCATTTTCATGGTTTTGGTCATGGTTGTAGTGACGTCACCATATGAAGGTCGCCATGAGTGTACGATTGTATATGCATTTGTTATCCATGTCAGTGTCCATAGGTTGTTGTGCATGCATAATAGGTTAGATATGCATTTTTAGGTCATTGGATGTAGTTATGTCATCATGATGTAGTTGTTATGTTATGATTCTAATGTGTTGACTGAGATAGAGCAGGAGATGCAGACCATCAAGTGAAGTTGTAGCATTGGACTTGGAGGTAAGAGCACGTTGTCATACATGTTTGTATGTTGGGCATGCAAGTATGTAGGTTAAGGATTGTTATATGCATTATGGTTATGTGTATGCCTTTCATTCTATTGATTTTATGGTTACATACATGATATATGCTAATTGATTAGTGTAGTCATATGCACATTGTTTCGGATAGTCATGAATGATAGTAACATGTGGTTGTATGCATTGCTATTGTTGTTGTAGGTTAGATAACTTGATGATTATGTTATATGTATTTGACGAGTATGTTATAGGTTAGCTTGTTGTTGTTATATGATAGTTAGCTTGATGATTAGGTTATATGTTGTTGATGAGCATGATATATAACTTGTTGTTGTTATATGATAATAACTTGATGATTAGGGTTATTACATTAAGATCTTGATGTTATATGTACCATACTAAGTTGGATTGGTCTATGAAAATGGTTAGGGTTACGCCATTCAAATATGAGTTAATATGTTGTGACATTATGTCATACTAATCTATATTGATTGTGCATATGTGATTATTATGTATGAATGATAATTGTTTATGAGTTTATTATGTGAACATGTTAGTTAGTGACTATTATGGATATCATGACCTTATTTATGTTTGAGTTGATATGTTTTGAAGTTATATCGTGCTAACTAGATTGATTGTGCAGACAAGATAGCCTCCCCTGAGATACATTAAGGTATGAGTTTGATTATGTGTATATTTGGTGCTTGATTGTTTGATTATGTCGTCTATTTGGGGTTTGAGTGTTTGGTGTCTATTATGTCGTCTAGTTGATTTATCTAACATGGTACATTTATAGTTTATTTGAATGTTTAATTAATTTCATGATATGAGTATATGTTTGTAATATTGCATGAAGAAATGATCTTGTTTTAAGATGGTCGTACTAACACATATGTGTTGAGACAACTAATATGCCTTGAGTGTCAGTAGGTGATAGCTATAGCATTATGTATTATTACTGATGAATGTGAGGTTATTGTTGAGTATGATATGGTTGTTAGAATTGGTAAAGGTTGATTTCAAATTAATATGCATGATGTCTTGATCTTTGGAACGTGAGACTGACATGTGTAAGCAGTTGCAGGAAACATGCTTGGTATTAGCATGACAAGGTAATAGTTGATTTGTTTATATAACTATCCATGGGTGATGTGGCAGTGCATAGTAAGACTCAATTGTAGCAAGGTAAAAATGTAAAAGAAAGGAATTGGGCAAGAATTACTTTGGCTATGTTTGGAAACCCTAGTTCCAAACGAATGAGTGTTTTGCATACATGAAGTCTTCTTAACCTTGAATTTTTCTCACATTATGAGGATATGTTCTATATTCACAAAATATGTATTTGACAGGTATAACAGTTGGTTCTATTTATGGCTAGATTTGTCAAAGGAATTGGAGTCCCTTGAGAGATGGCATGGATGTGTTCAGTTGCAAGGTAACATTCTTGGCACAACAAGGTAAGGTAACTAGTGTATTGTTATGTCTGTTTGTGCACTAAAAATTGTGTGTTTATGGCAATATGATGTAAGGGATTGCATGGCAAAGAGACTTCCATGAAATCTTGGAGAAGGCTCAGGTTGAGCTTTATTTTGGAAGCACTGGGAACCATGGGGATTAAGTCATGGTGTTTGTTGTGAGCCTTGTACTTTTGGTCTTTCATGATTTGTTGTGCTTGATTGCAGTTTTTTTTTTTACGTCTTGTGCATGTCCATGCCACTTTGTTCGTGATGTCTTATTGTTATTGATTTTTCATGGTTTTCGTCTTGGTTGATTTTGGTTCTTGCCTTTTATGTTTTGAGGGTTTGGGATTTCGTTGGGGAAGGAGGAAGTAAGTTGAGATCAAAGAGAGATGAATGAAATCTAGCAGGTAATGTAAGACCTGAATGAAGTTTGGTGCATGAGTACAGGAAATTGAAGGCAAGAGTATGATAGTCAAATTGATTGGTTGGGTCCATTGGTGTAAATGGCTGATGGCACGACATTCATGGGATTGGTAATCAAGAAAGGTAAGGTGAATGGATTTGAGGCGTCATATGCCTTGGTTATGTTGGGAATTGTTGTTCTCGATGTTGCACGCATAAAGGGAGTTTTCTTAACCTTGACCTTATGATATCTGGTAATTATGTTGTTGTTTATATATGTATACGTGTATGTGTGTATGTATGTATGTCGTTGTCTGACAGGATCATGATTTGTTTATGTATATGTATCTATGTATTTATGTATCTATGTCACTGTCTGACAAGGTTGTCAGGGATCATTCTTGTGGAGGAATGATTGCGTATGCAGGCGAGTGGCATGACGAGGTTCCTGGTTTTATGGAGAATCAAGTGGGAAAAGTGATCCTGACAAATCTATGAGGTCAATATCATGTGGATATGAATTGATATTATGTGATTATACTATGTCTATGTTTATGTTATGACAAATTATGCTAAGGGACACATCAGCAAAATGAAAACAGTGTGGACTGTGGCATGTTGGGACAAGCCTGGATAAGACCCTAAAAGCAACGTTGCTTGGTAGAGACAATATGGTTTTGGATGTGTGGTACCATTGTTGTGCATATGTTCTATATGTCATACATGTTGCATCTGTGATGTTGTGTGCATGCAGTGTTGTGTATATATAGTCTGTGTACATGTTGTTTATGCAATGTTATATACAGAGTGGTACACAGATAGTGTTTTGTGAATGTTTGATATGCAGTGTTGGGTATAAATGGCACTATGTACATGTTGTATATGAAATGTTGTGTACATATTGTACTGTGCACATGATGGATATGCGGTGTTGTGTGCATATGGTGTTGTGCGCATGTTGGATATGCAGTGTTGTGTACCTAGGGAGCTATGTACATGTTGTATATGCAGTTCTATGTACATATGGTGTTGTGTGCATTTTGTATATGTGTTGTTATGTACATATGGTGTTGTGTGCATGATTGTACAAGTGGTGTTGTGAGCATGTGGTGTCGTGTACATGTTGTACATATGGTGTTGTGTGAGATGGTGTTGTGTACATTTCATCCATATGGCATTGTGTACATGTGGTGTCATGTACATGTCGTGCATGTGGTGTTGTGTACGTCTGGCATTATGTACACGTTGTACAGGTGGTATGATGTACATGTGGTGTTGTGTATACGTTGTGCAATTGGTTCTATGTACATGTGATGTTATGCACACGTTGTGCAGGTGGTGCTTTGTACATGTGGTACTGTGTGCATGTTGTACATGTGGTATTGTGTGCATGTAATACATTTTTTGTTGAAGGCATGCGGTACTATGTATGTTCATTTTGTAGTTGTGGTATCGTGACATGTGTATTTATTGTGTTGTACTCTGTTTACATATAAGTATTTTTTTGTACATCGGGTGTAGGAGTATGTATTGTGTTGTATTGTACACTGGGTGTAGATGTATGTGTGGTATATCAGGTGTGATGCACATTATGTGTATGTGCACATGGTTGAGAAGAAGGCCCTGGGTGTTTGTCAGGTGTGGAAACTGATTAGGTGTGCATACATAATAAAGACAAAGGAAGAAGCTAAGGATTTTATAAAGGATAAGTATCAGTATTTTATTTTATTTTTATTATAAATGTGATTTATGATTATGGCCTGTGATGATTACTTGTGATTTATGATTCTGGTTTATGATGGTTACATGTGATTTATGATTTTGATCTATGATGGTTGTGTTTTTGAGCTAACCTGATGTGATATGTTTATACATGATGATTTGGTCAAAGATGCTAGTTTGACTTATTGGACAGGAAGTGAGCATAATTGCAAGTGTACCTTATTGACGAGCCACCAATGAGGTGTGATTTGAGTTTATTTCAAATTATTTTGAATCTAATGATAATTATGTGCTTGGAATAGGAAGGCATTAACATGCCCAGTTGGGTGGTCGAAACTGACTGCAAGAATTAGCAGTGGCATCAAAAAAAATTGGAATAGGTAGCAATATGTTGTTAAAGCACTTCAGGAGTAGGGCCATTGTGGGACACTGGTACCCAATAGTTTCCATTGATTCCATGAGCATACTATGACTGGTATGATGGTTTTAAGGTAGGGATACGCCTTGGCTTTTTTATCTTCCGATGTGAGGAAGCCTTGCTAAGGGATGGACTACCCAGGATGGGGGTGCCAACAGAACTTGGAGGGTGTGTGATTACATGGAAGGGGGTGACCATATTTCTCGAGGGATTGTGTAGCAGAGAAGGGAAGATCATGGATATAATTTTTTTGGTCATTAGCATTGTCAGATGGAATAAAATGCACATTGGGAGTTTGCCCTGGAACAATGAGTCGGTAACTGTTCACTTAGAGGACAAGTGGCAAAGGATTATAACGTTGGACATGGGATGCATATTTGACCTTGTAGTGGATTTTGGACTTCCTAGGAAGGAGGTGAATCTTGGTATTACTTTGAGGGTGGAGGTGTGAGATTTTGGATTTCCTTTTTGCAGATTCAGACATCGTATCCATTTATTTGGTGGTTGAGCAAATGTGCATATATGTCTATGTGTGTATTATTGTAAATACTCTATCGAGTTGGATTTATAAAGCTCCATAGGTAGTATGATTATTTGTTGGGCGAATCAAATGTGTATGTGTGTATATGTGGTTATTATTGTAAATAAGTAATGAGTTGTGTTATAAAGCTCCAGTAAATGGTGTGTTTGTCTTGTTTTAGCAAATGGTCATTATAAATATTACGATGAGCTATATTATAAAGCTCCATGGGCAGTATGTTTGTTTTCAGTAGTCTTGCTCGTTATAGGTGTCATTGAACACCGAGGATGGTGTTCCCCCTAGGGGGAGGGTTCTGTAACAGCCTTGGTTAAAAATCCAAGTAAAAATATATAAGACCATGGTCATGGGACACATATTCCAAGATTAATGGTGGGAAAAAACATCCTAGTGGCTATTCATTTTGGTTATTATGTCTAAGGAAATTGGAGAAGGCAATGACAAAGGCTTTGGAAATGCATGAGGCATTAATTGGCATTTTATTTATGAAAATAAAGGAAATTAGGAGAAAAGGGAGGTGAGAGGTCACAGTTTGCAGGAGGAAAATGAAGGAAAATAATGGAAAATGAAGAAAATAGAGGCCTCATTGATAAAAAAATGTTTCTGAGGATCAGTTGGTAAGCTTTTGACAGGTTTTAGTGGAGCTCTCTTTTATTCTCTATCTCTCTCTCATACTCTTGGACAAATTTTTTTCCTGGAGCACTCTTGGAGGAGTGTGGCATACTTGGAGTTTTGGAGCAAGAAGGTAAAGGAATAGCAGAAAAACGCAAGGGGGCATTGGGATTAGAAGCTACATCAGGTTTTTCTTCCAGGTACCGAGTTGCATGTATGTTTTCTTCACTGGTTTCGTCATGCGTGGCACATGCATGTGGTTTCTCGGTTATTATCTGTCATTGGTATGGAGGATTACCTAGATTGACAGTGGATTTTTCTAGCCTTGCCATTTCCTGGATGGACATGGTGTTGTGGGTTCATTTCTTTGTTTTTCTAGTTGGTTCTCATGTTTCCTTTAGCTTGGGTTGAGTTATTAGTTCCTGGAGCCTTGGTTGGAAAAACGCTATAGAATCCCTATAATAGCTTGGGTTGAGTTATTAGTCCTAGAGCCTTGGTTGGACAAACACTCTCTAAGTCCTGTAACATCTTGGGTTGAGTTACTAGTCCTGGAAGCCTTGGTTGGACAAACGCTCTGGAAGCCCTTAGTGGGTTGAGTTACTAATCTTGGAAGCTCTGGTTGGACAAACATTTTGAAATTTTGAAAAAGTTGTGGGTTGAGTTACTAGTCCTAGAGCCTTGGTTGGACAAATTCTCTCAAGCCTAGCAACAGTCGTGGATTGAGTTACTAGTCCTAGGAGCCTTGGTTGGAACAAACAGTTTGGAGCCCTGGAAGGCTTGGGTAGAGACCAATCTGATAATGGTTTTGTGATGTCTGACCATGAGGTGGAATCATTGTTTGATGGGTTGAGACCCTGGATGGTTTTGATTTATTTGTTTTATGAGATCCCACATTCATTCTTGGAATATGGCACAGGGGTGCCTGGATGAAGAGAGATTTGGCTCAACCATGTCTACGGTTTGGTGGAACATGGTAGTCCCATACCGGGTTGGATTTTGCATCATTAATATGAGGTTGTTTCTCCTTGTTATCTCATTAGTATTATATTGGTTTGTATGTCAATTATATGGTTTTTGTTTACTTGGTATTTATGTTGTATGATTATGCTAGTTATGAATATGTATTATGACAGTGGCTATGTATGGCTCACATCATGTTTTTGCTTGTATATGAATGAACAATGTATCTATGGCCTAATGGATGAAACTATAGCTAATGTGTTGAAGCATTAATGCTTCTTAGCAATTCTCAGATAAGTATGAGACCCCTATGCTCAGATATGTTGTTTAAACTTGTAGATTACATAATTGTGATATGTTTGACGAAATGCCTGTCATGGCTAGTAGGGGTCCATTCAATCCCTTGTTCAAGTAATTACATTTGTATCATCATTCCATTGTTATCTTTCTATTCTGAAGGTATCATTGAATCATAGGCGGTGACCTGGGCTCTGGGCCTGAAAAATTGGCTCAAATCACGGGGAATCTGGCACAAAACTGAGAAAAATAGTCCCTGGACACTGGCATACCATGTTGTGGGAGTGTTCAAAGCCTTCTGGACACAAGCATGTCCATATCATGGGAGCATTCGGGGGTTGATTGGCCTAAAAAATCAGTGGGACTCAGGGGCTAGTTACCTGAGAGGTTGGGATGGTTCCTGAGAGTCTTGTTGTTGATGTGGAAGGTTTGTATGGTGTGTTTCCATCGGTTCCACTTCCTTAAGGTGACTTAGGAGGTTGAATCATATCATAGTAATTTCTCATCACATGTTTACCCCGGTTGGATGATTACTTAGGTAGATGTGGGAGGAGGGTGTTACAATATCAAGGTTCATGGATTAGAGATAAGGAAGTTATATCACTTCTCAATTATTTAATTCTTTTGACTCTCCTATGCTGACACTATATCAGATACTTCTTCCCTATCCATCTCTAGGGTTTGTTTTATCAGATATCACATGGAAATAAGAAGTACCACACAAACCTTATCATATGTGTCTTCAAATTTTTGACACTGACACAGTTATAGTAGTTTGATGTCGAGAGGATTCTAATAAGTCTTTCATGTGCTCCCTTCACTTGGTCCTTCTAAATATTGATGCAAGTGCTTGTTTGACATTGATATTAGTATTCTACTACTACTCTACCACATCATTTAATGGACTTCCTCATACAAGGTTCCTTTGTAGCAGGTATGATCTTGCTTCCAATTAATGCACTCCAATAGGTTCTCTCCACCGATCTGTCATCGTTAACCCACCACATGGATTCCAAAATATACCAATCACGCATCCATGATCCTCACACGAGTTCGATTTTCTTGCATCAAAGTTAGTGCATCAGCCTGTTATCCTAGCATTAACAACTTTCTTTCTTGCATTAATGCCCATCTTGATTTTATCAAATCTTCCCTTTATGACATTAATGCTACACTAGATAGCATTAAAGCCTACCTAGAGCAGTCTTATCTCCTTATAAGCAATTCTTTGAGCACCTTCTCTAGCTTATTATAAGATTTGTGTAGGTACTCTCTTGTGGATTTGTTCATTCTATACACCTAAAGTTGATTTCAAGCTCAAGGGACCACTAGTATAGGTTTCAGGTCCACTCAAAGTGAGCAACTATGTTTTTTAATTTGCTTTAACTATATATAGGTTGTATATTGTGTAACTTATATTGGTTGTTGCATGTAGGTATTGAAGATATAAGAGTGACTCTACGGGGATATAGGAGTCTTCGATGGAGGCAATGTATACCCAGACTGGGGATAAATCTACCAAACATATGATAACTCTCAGTTCAACACAATCAACGAAGATTATGAAACCATGTGCACTATAAATAAATCTAAAATATATTGGGTAGCCACAAGATTGCCCATAATGCCATACAATGACATAACTAAATGGGCCATGGCACAAGTTGAATTGAAGCAGGAAGCCATTGTTAACAACTAAGGTGAGATTGTGGCCTATTTGAAGGCAGATGTATTCAGCCAGATGAACCACCTCAATCCTCCCCAAATTAGGTTGAATAAGCAATTCCTTGACAATTTCTTCACCACGCACCCCAAATTCATCAAGGTTGTGAAAGGATGGTGGTTAGACAATGATTCGTTCAAGGAACACGCCAATAAGAAATATCCCACGCAACACTTGAGAGCACCATTTTGGCATCGGTAATGATCAATCGGCTATATGGTGAATTTAATGCCTCTCATATGAAAATCAAATGGTTTCCTTTAGTGGTTGAAATAGCTTCAACCACTCATATGTTTAATTGGTCTAATATTTTTTCAAATTTCTTGTTGAAATCCATTGTAAAAGTGAAGGAAACCCCATATAATTAGAGTACCTCATTCTATTTTTTGGTATACTTAATAGATGTGTTTTGCACTACCAATGAATTTTCGGACATGAACTGGAAATGGACACCTGAGTTGCCATCTATACATATATTTTTTCAGGATTTTTGGGAAACCCATTACCTCAAAATTTTCTATCAAATTTATGACCACTTCCTAGCCCAAACCCATGAAATTTTGTTTGGTTTTTCAGCCCCTAGGGTATCAGAAGAAGCAAGAAATTCTCTTGGAGGAATAGGAAATTGGTACTGTGAAGAACACTATACTATATATTCGAATTTAGGGTTGCTTAGTGCCCGATAACTTGATACCACAATTAGTCCCCTACCAACCCATGATAAAGGAAATTTCCTATTAGACTATGGGGGTTGGGATAGCATTGGTCTTAGCCAGCAACAATAAAAGGTCATGACCAGGCTTCCCTATCATAATAGGCCATTATGCTTTGATGAAATTTCCTCGAGCAATAAAAGAGGTAGATAGTATTAAGGTGTGCCAACTCCTCACAAGTGTTTTTAGAATACATGACCCCCACAATAATGTATAAGAGCATTTCAAATATGTGATATTTTCAACCACTTTTGAACATGATTCCCTCCCTGATGACTTAGTTTTCTAAGACATCCTCACTTATGAAGAAGTGAAATAGGGAATGGAAGAAAGAAAGCAAGCTAACATGTCACTCATTCAGTATCCTGAAGAAGCATAGAGAGAAAAGCAGAGGGAATAACACACTTCAGAGATAGAAGTAGTCTGAAAGGCTAGAGACAAAGAAGAGAAAGTTAAGGCCAAGGCCCTTGAAAAGAAAATACTTGAAGCTTAAATGAGGAAAGAATAGGAAAGGTTGGCTCAGAAATAAGCCACGATCATTGAGAAAATTAGTATTGATGATGAATACTATAGTAGGAGGCAGATGTATCATAAAAGGGTGCCAACAAGGGAAAAGAGACAGAACATCCCCTAAAATTATTCCAACAAAAGGAAGTCGTGGAGATAAGCCCTCTGATGATTATCCATGTACAAAGTCCCATCATCCCACAAAATCTGGTTGACTCTAACACACTAATTATTAAACAAACAAGCATTACACCCCTTGTTGACCCTCTTAAGGGCCTTAATGATGAATTCATCGAGTTGGGAGGATATTACTACAGTAAATCCAGGAAGGCATTTATCCACAATGTCCCTAGGAGGAGGAAAATTAGAGTTACCGATGAGGAAGCAGCTATTTTGGAAGACCCAAAGAAAGCTATAATCTAGAGTGTCACCGACCAAATCACTCAAAAGGCCGCAGTGGACACGACCTCTATTCTAGGAGCCTTGAGCATGGTGAATTAATAAACAACTTAAAGTTTTTCAATGGATGTAGATCAACTAACTCAAATGCTAGCATCACTACAAGAACAGGTGAAAGAGAAGAAACAACACATGGACATTGATTGGTAGGAGGAGCTAGAAAAACAATGTAAAGCATTATCAAAAAATTTCAAGACTGAATTTGAACAATAGATAACACAACTTAAGGAAGATCACCTTAATGAGTTGAAGAAATTAAATGAAAATAATAGGAAATATATCAGTGATAAGATTGAATAGGCTAAGAAGACTCAAATTGACCTCCAAGTATCGAAAGCACAAGATGTTAGAGTTAATAATGATTTTCATAAAATGAAAAATTCTTTCACAAAAAATTTGGAACAAGTCTAGGGCTAATTTGTGCAATTGGAGCAAATAGCTCGTGAAAGCCTCACCCAATCAGAAGCCCATGATAAAGCCAACAAAGCTCTCAATCAAATACTCAACTGGAAAAATGAGCATTGGGATGCTCCAAACTCATTACCATGATTGGAAAAAAAGGTAAAATATGAAATATTGGTCCTTAATCGATGTGTGGAGGTTGGAGCGTGAAGAAACTAAAGAAATGGTAGGTGGAGCCATCATATTGGCTGAACATGATTAACATAGTGTTGTCATTAATGACAATAAGTGTCATTGATGTCGAAGGGGATGCCTAAGGAAGTAGCAACATCATCAATGAAGTAGTATGATATTCTAATCTCTTGCATTCCCTCATTAAGTGAAGTCAAATAGGTTTGAATTTTATTGAGTCTTTTATGAATTTATGATGCCTTAATGAACCTATGGACAACATGATTAGATTGTCCTTGTCGATATCTTTCCAACAGTATATTGCACTCTAAAAAACTCCTCCTGGATAAGAAGTTATATTTATTTGAAGACCAACATTAAGTGGAGGACATAAATTATAGGGAAAAACCAATTGACACCAAATTAGTTAAAGAGTGTTCATCTTTAGGGTTGATCAATTACTATAAAATTAATTGATGGTTTCGAGTGCCCAAACCTACACATTGTTTAACTTAGTTAAATAATGTGCAACTTTCATCATATCCAATGGTGATCAAAAGAATGAGCGATGGATGAAGAGA
This sequence comes from Pinus tabuliformis, assembly GCA_031772625.1. Classification (NCBI taxonomy): domain Eukaryota; kingdom Viridiplantae; phylum Streptophyta; class Pinopsida; order Pinales; family Pinaceae; genus Pinus; species Pinus tabuliformis. The sequence continues at coordinate 87,535,442 of CM062807.1, read as the reverse complement.
AAATATGCACAACACTTAATCATCCCTAGCAGACCATTAAGAAGTTGACATGTGGCATAGTTTGATTCACTGAAAGTGATGATGCAGCAATGATGATGTGGACCCCTCAGTCAAATGATGCGTGGCTTTCCTACACATTCAACAATGATGTGGCGGCTCTGACACATGAAAATTGATTATAGGAAATGATCTTCCAAAGACATGGCATGAAATGTCATCAAATGGCCTTAGTAAGGTGACATGGCACCACTAGGGACTACCACGTGGCATAGACAAATGGAACATTGTGATTAGTGAAAAGGCTGAAAATGGGTGACACGTGGCACCCCTCACAGGATGCCATTTGAGGACATCATGCTAATGTCATCATGTGGATTACCTATGGAATGGTCGTATGGGTTAAAGAAATGAGTCGCATGGGATAAAATCTTAGTTATATGGACATGGTTATATGGTTCATATGGTTAACGCTTTGTCATATCATTAGTTTTGCAAGCATAAAAGTCATCCCAAGTTCGGCTTCCTCTAAGCCCAAGACCACACAAATAATATAAATATGGAGGCATGTTCATCGCTTGAGAAGCACCCAATCACCAACAAACACTTGTACATGAAAAACCAGTTCATCAATGAGTATAATGAATGATTGGTCTTGAGTTTGTTGGATGATATTTCTTATGAATAATTGTGTTTCTCTATGATCTGGATCACTATTGTTTAACGGAGTTAGCTATGGTGTAACTTGACTATGATTTTTTGTGGTGTTTTCATTGTCATGTGATTATAATCCAATTATAATGCGAAGTGTGAACCTAGTTACATACAAAGAGTTGGATGATGTTTTCATAGTTGAAATTCTATGATTTGGTCACAAAACCAAGTCTAAATCATTATGTAGGAGTTTAGTTTGACATGGTTCCATGAGTTATGTGCTCAGAAATCGTGGAGAAAGTTTTGGTTCATTGATTAAAATCCCCAAGGAGGTCATATTCCTTGGTTTCCTTTGATTTCTTTGTGGTTTGACATAATTGTCATGTGATGAGAAGCAATGACATTGGTATTTTACCTCTGATTGTAGTGGTATGGTCTAATTTCTGATGGGTGAGTCTCGCCAATGGAAGCTTGATAGTTATATGATAGTTGAGATTTCTGGGTTCAGGTCTTATGACATGGCTTGTACACAATGCATGAGTTGAACACGCTAGATTATTATGGTACACCATGGGCTAATAAGTTGAAGCCTTTATTGCATATGGCACCGTATATTATTATATGAGCCAAGTTCATGGTAAATTCTTATATAGCTATGTCAAATCCCACTCCAAGCTTGTAAGTATGTGGTTGGTCAATGCGTAGACTTTGGTCGACATTTAGTATATCGTGCATAAAGATTTAAGTGGAACAAGTCTGATATTTTGAAGTCAAAGTAGTCTCAATAAGAATAAGTCAAAAGGGAAATTTTATAAGCAACATCAAGTAGGTTAGTTCGTAGGGGATTTGTGTTATGATAGGCAAGACCTAGGTTTGAGCCTAGATGGTTGTCAGGTCGAAATTTGATATTTTATTATTCATAATTTTTTCATTTGGTCGAAAATTTAAGAGGCCGAAGAAGTGAAATTTGTAGAACCATCACTGGAAAAGGATCATTATGTAAAGTACACCCTAAAAATGGTATTTTGTATAATATTTAATTTAATGTTTGGTTTATATAGTTTTTGGGGGTTTCTAGGCTAAGAACAAGGCCAAATTGGATTTCAGAAGAAGCATGATGATCAAGGTTCAGTGATGAACAGTCCTAGAGGCATGAAAATATTTGAGGATGGTATTTTTGACGTCCATAATTGATGTTATGTATTTTTTGAGCTCATGAGAAAGTTGAAATTTTTTTGTGTATATGGAAAGAACAAGTTTTGAAAAAAGGTTTATGTGACCAAATTGTTGAACAAGATGGGACAGAGTATGGACAAGGTATGACGAGTTATTAACAAAAATATCACAACATAAATTTGTTCAACTCGGATTAAAGAGAAAGTGGATCCAATTTGAAATATTTTGAAAAGTGGTCCATAAGAAGTTGAAGAAGGAGGTGGGTGCCTCAATTGACCTTGGAGCCTATAGCTAGTCAAAGCTTCCTCTTCACTGAGGTTGGTGCCTCAATTAGGTCAAAGCCTACAACAAGTCAAAGCTTGTTAATCTTTGAGGATTTGGCCTCAATCAGGTTGTAACCTACAGTGAGTAGCTTCCTGCACATCATTTAGGTTGGTGTCTCAATTAAGTTGTAGCCTATAGAAAATAGTTTCTTGCGTATCCTGGGGGTGGGTGCCTCTAGCAGGTCGGTCCCTGAAAATCTATGTATTGAATTGAAAGAGAAAAAATTGTGGTTTTCTCTCATATGGGTTTCCACGTAAAAGCTCACGTCCTCTTGTGTTGATGTGATGGCTTCTTGATGCATTGTTGACATTGTTCTATTTATTGGCATGCTACAAATAGTTATGATATATTGCTACATAATTGTTAACTGATAAAAGGTTGTGAAATAACAAAAATGTTGCCACGTTGATTCACCACCCCCCCCCCCCCCCCCCCCCCCTTCTTAGTGTGATATTTGGTCTAACAAGTGGAATCATAGTAGGTACCTTCATGAACAATTTACCATTGGAAGGTAGATCAAAGGAGCTATGGCCAATAAAGGGAAGAGTAGAAGAAGTTATCTTGAAAAAGGAAGGGCAACAATCATGAGAGCAATGTATTCGATCCCAAAGAAGACACCTTCTACATAGTCATGGATGATGAAGAATCATGTATTGCAGTTTGTTTTAGTTGTGGTAAAGAAGGTCAATATACTTTTGTGTGTCCATGGCCTATCACACATAATGAGAAGATGTTCCCCATAAAATTGAGGCTTTTTACACAAAGGAAGAAGCCGAAAGAAAAATTTAAGAAGTGAAGCTTCGGTTAGAAAGAGACCTTGAGTGCTCAAGGCATTGATATGAGTTGTTGATTTGTTATGTACCCTAAGGTAGAACCAATTATTTTTCTATTTGAAGTTCTACTTAATGAAGAAGTTATGTGTTCAAAGATTATTATGACAGGTATGATTTGGTGAAGGATTTCAAATTTGGCATCCATGACAGGAATAAATTTTGAATGGATCTAGAAGATCAACCATAATGAGCTATTTGATGAAAAATTATATACAAGGTGGTAGTAGAAAACAATTTTTTGATCTGATAATTACTACCTAATGATATTCAGTCAATTTATTTCATGCCATTGATATCATTGAGAAATGGTGCACAAAAAAATATCAACAGTAAATGCAACGGAAATAGTAAATATGAGAGAAAGACAACCATGCACAATAGAGACAATATTTTTAACCTCAGTAACCCAACCTTGGGAGAAACCCAACAACTTTTCTTAGAATAAATTATTCTTCAACAAGGTTTACAAATCATCAATTTGTCTAGAAATTTGTGCCAAGTGCAAATCTAAATACTAGTAAAAACTTGGTTAAAGTAGTAGTAGGTCAACGTTGGTCAAACCATCCAAAATTCTCAAAATTCAACGTTAGTCAAACAATGAGACTGCGGTTAAAATTCGGCTGTGTGGATCCTCCTAATCTAGAACTAATCCAAGTCAATTCAATTAAAAAAAATATTATAGCCCATTGTCCAGTCACCTCATGATGGTTCTCAGCCAAACGATTCCCAATCCAATTGAAATAACTCATTAAATTGGAATTTTTTATTGATCTAAACTATTTCATCAAATTCAAATCTTATGTTTCATCAAATTTGAATATTTGAATGTTTATAGCTGAGGATGGTGGAATAAAATTACAAATTACACTTATTTGATAAACAGGGTGATAAGTGGAAGCCACCATCCTTAGAGTAGCCCATAGATGCTACTAAGGAAGTGCTTAATGATCCTGATGGGTTTGATGATGATGAGTTGTACATGTCTCCTAACCCAATAGTAACAATCAATAAGCTTGCGGTTAGAACGAACGAAGAACTTGCTCGCTTGATTGGCATTAGAAATAAAATTCATGAGATTAAAGATAGGATCAACATGTTCAACCAACATATTCAGAGATATCGGGTAATAACCATATTTTAAATCGATTTTTTTATGTCATAAGTTCAAGGATGAATGCTTGTTTTTAAACTTTTACATTGTTTAATTGGGGAAAAGAAACTTTCTTATATAGCATTTTTTGGCAGAGTTCACACCACAACATATAGAGACCACTACAAGGCAGCCAGAAGAGGAGTACAGGGAAGCCATTCCAACAACATCGACTAGTGCATGAGGTAAAGAAAATTACAATGTTATTTTTATTAATGAATAATAACAAAAAATATCAATTTAACATTTTTTTCTTGTTATAGGTGATGATCCACCCCTCTTGCGGCAACCTCGACAATGTCACGATTACACGACCAAGCCATAAAAAATAAACAAATAAAATAAAAAGAAATTATTATACTAGCTATATCATTAGAAACATCACGTACCATATCATGAAAACATATTTTTTATGATAAAAAAATTTGAGATGAAGTATTTAGTGTCTATGATTAATGAATGATTGAATGAATGTTATAAGATAATGAATAATTGTTATATGTCTCTTTATGCACATGGCGTTGTTTCATATTATGTAAATATATTTTTTATGATAAAATTTATTGAGATGAAATATTTTGTGGTTTTAAGGATGAATGAATGTTTTCTATTTGTTTTTTTATGTATCTTAATTTTTGCTTTCCACTATTTCCTATATAGTAGATAGATTTGGTAATGGGGAATTGAGAGTAATGTGAGGGGGGGAGGGGCCATGAGAGCTTCCACCTTCATGTGGTTGGACCTGTTCATTGGAGAATAAATTAGGATTTGGATAATCCTGGAGCAAAACACCCTCAATTTAACAGAGCAACAAAAAAGTCAATGTTGACTTTGTTGTTGTTTCATCGAGTGGATGGAGGTTTGCTCCAAGATTAAACTAATCCAATATTTTATTCTCGAAACCAAGAGGATCTCATTATGTATTCATGCACACACATATTTTTAATTATTATTTATTCAAGCAATTAATTTTAATATATTTCCAAATTTAATCTAAGTTTGCCTCATTGGTCTCATGAATATGTGTAGGAGAACTAGTTTCAGTTCAGATGTTGAAGTGGAATAACTATCTGAAGTAAAGAGATTAAAATGGTAATGGTTTAGGTGAGACAACAAAATTTGTTTGATATTTGTCTTGTATGTCTTGGCCAAGTGGGAGTTACATAAAGTTTTATAAGAAATAACAAACTTTTCCATGAAAAAAATTCCATGTAGTATTTGTCTTTCTTTGAAAATTGTGTTTTTATTTGAGTGAATGACTGTAAATTGTCATTTTTCATGCAGGGCAGTAGGAGAAACTCTTACTCTATTAATTGGGCATAAGGCACTGGAAATATTTTTCTTCTATTTTATTGATTATTTATCTCATCTAAATTCTCCTCCTTCCTTTGTTTTGCAGGTACTTTCATTCGTGTATCTGGATTTGAAAGATTAACTACAGTTGGAGTCATGTACATGGAAAAAAACTCATCGAAATACTACTCTACTAAAATATCCCACCAAGCACTTGGCTACCAGGTGCATGATTTAGTTTTGCATTACATTTGATTTCAAGTAATTTTTTATTTCTACATTGTAAATCTTCCAAGACCATAGACGTTGAGAAAAACTAGGGCGAACAAAATTAGGGTTTCTTTTATAATGTTTTTTCTTGTTATATTGAAAATTATTGTGATATAATGTTTTTTTTGTAAGCTACAGAAGGATCTATTCTATTATATGCATATAAAATATGTACAAGCAATAGGTGATCTCAACCCGCCCCGAAGGGAAACCGGGTCTGTTGATCCCCATCAGTCTGAGAAAGACAATTCAAAGCATGTAAACATACACCACCGAGTCTACAAAATGTATCTTGTTCTAACTACGAACAACCTTATGATTCTACCAACATACAACATTATGATTCTACCTACATACAACATTATAACAGTTCAGGAACATTATCAAAAAACCGGTTCTCCTAGCGATTGAATGAAGGATTAAAAAGAAGACTGAACAAAAAACTCAATCTACCATGGCTTCCGTCTTGAACTCCTCCTTGCGCTATTCATTAGTTATCTTTCTCAGCATAGTTTGAATTTCCTCTAACCTGGCATCCTGCATCTGGATAATGACATGAAGATTTTTCATCTCCCTTATTAGGTTAGGGATTCCTTGAGCTATTTCAATCATCTCTTCTGCTACCTGTTCCATTGCTTTTGCTATTAACCTTTTCACTACCCAATAAATATGCAGGGCTTGTTTATACAGAGATAACCGACCCCTAGTGTTTCCTGGGTCAGGTAAAAGAGTGCTCCAGTCCTCCATTTCAGGGTCAGAGGCTTCCTGCAACACATTGTTCTCCAGCTCCTGAATAATTTTCCTAATATCCTCATTCGTCCCTTCGTTATACGCCTTTTCCACGTCCTGAGCCATCTGCTCTATTGTTCTCCTTCCTCGTTTTTGGCAGTTTGTATGTTGCATCTCTGCTTCATAAGCATCTTCTTGCCAGCTTCTTCCCTAGCCCCTGCGACCTCTACCTTTGCCTCTACGGGAGGGTCTTCCTCTGATACTTCTATGGCTGCCTTGCCCGTCCTCGACCGTCGCCTTTCCCCTCTGTTCTTCCCTGCCTGCTTCCGTATCTCCCTCTTTTCGCCCTTCTTCCTACTTCGACTGTTCCCTCTCTTGATTGTTCACCCTCTCCGCTCTTCCTTTGGATGGCAAATATTTTTCAACTTCTTGCGGATTTCCTCGCACCTCAGTTCTTTGCCTAGCTTGCTCTTTATCCTTTTGAGCTCCTTGCTTGTCCTTATCCTGGCCCATTTGGCTCCCTTTCTCATCTATATTTCCTCCTACCCTCGTTCTTCTCTCCGCCATTGTCTCCTGCCCTCTCCTGAGTCGAATACCTGGTTTTCTTTGACTGTTATTCTCTGCCCTCACCACTTTCCTAATCCTCTGGGTAACTTCTGCTTTGGTTTCGCCAGCTCTTAAATATTTTCCGTTGCCTATCCTACGCTCCATCGCCCCGACTATTCCATCATTCTCCCCTGTTCTCGCCATTACTCCTTCTCCTCCACACCTCGGTTTTCGACCACCTCTGCATGCCGGCTTTGCATACCTGTGGATGATTAACTCAGGAGGTGGCTTGAGCTTCCACGTCCTGCTTGCCATCATTTCTCCATGTCGTGTCCTTTTCTTCACCCCGATCGGGGTTATTGTGATATAATGTTAGTTCATCATCATCATTATTATTGTATTAATCATCAAGAAAATGCCAATAAAGAAGATCACATTGCAAACAAGAACACTAGAAATAGGCTCTGGCACTCAGAGGTATCTAGACTAAAACAGGTGTAATATTTTTTGTTTTGACCTAGGTCCAGATGTAATATATGATTAAAAATATTCTTGGTATCCAGTAATCCTGAATAACATGAATAATTCTTTTAAAAATATGACCAGATGTGGATTGAATAATAAAGGGAAAATAATCATAATCGGGAAGGTTTTTGTAACAACCCTGGTGAAAAGTTCATGTAATAAAAGTCAATAAAGGAAATATAAGTCCATGGGTAATGGACATGTATTACAAGTTGAATGTTGGTCAAATATATCCTAGTGAGCATCACTGAATGTGTGTTTTGGCTGAGGAAAATAGGCAAAGGCTAAGGCTAAGGCATTAAAAAGCAAAAATAAATTTTTGGCACATTTGTTTATGAAAATAAAGGAAATTAGGAGAAAAGTAAGGTGAAAGGTCACAGGTTGCATGTGAGGAGGAAATTGAAGGAAAATAATGGAAAATGAAGAAAATAGAGGCCTCATTCATAAAAAGGATTTTGAGGATTAGTTGGTAGCCTTTTGTTAGTTCAAGTTTAGAGCTCTCTCATTATTCTATCTCTCTCACCCACTCTTGGTCACTTAGAGTTTTCTTGGAGCACTCTAGTTTGGAGCAAAGGAAAGGGAAAGCAAGGAAAGGAAAGGAAAAGAAAACAAGGATCAAGGACTGGAAATCAGGACTCAAGCAACTCTGGCGAGAATAATTGCAGGTAACCTTTTGCATGTGTGATTTGCTAGTTGGTTTGGACATGCATGGATTTGCATGTCAATGTATGGTTCTGCAGTTGTCGGTGGCATGGTTTTGTTGGGTTATGACAGTGGATTTCAGCCTAGCCTAGCCTTTTTCCGGATGCCATGGTATGTTGGGATGTTATTTCAGTTTTTGAGCTTTGGAATTGCCAAATGGATTTCAGAATCCAGGGCGGAGGTGGTCTCAAGGTTCATTCCCAAAGGCCTAGGAATCCCTTGACCAGTTTTGGCGGGATACATGGTAAAGCCTAAGGGAGCAGTCTCGGTTTAGGGCCTAGTGATTTGGGTTTGGATTGTGGTAAAGCCTGAGAGACAAGGAGATGGAAAATTCCTCAAGGATAGTGATGGATTCTGGATGGCATTCCAAGTTCTATTCGGTTGTGATCGGAGCACCGGTTTTGGTGTGATCACGGTTTGATGAGGGTGGAGGTGGTTTAACCTCTATATTCCCTTGGTTGTTCTTGGATTGGTTATTCTATGAGATCCCACATTCATGCTTGGAATATGGCACAGGGGTGACTAGATGAAAGAGAGATTTGGTTCAGCCATGTCTATGGTTGGGTGGTACATGGAAGTCCCAAACTTGGTCGGATTTGCCTATGATTAATAAAAGATAAGTTTTCTTACTTTTGCACTGATTTATATGTGGATTTAATGGTTTTCATATCTTTGATATTTATATGGTTTTATGTTGGTTATAAGCATGGTTGAATGACTGGTTTATGTCATGGTTATTTCATATATTTACTTGTAATTTTTAAATGGATGGATGCAAGACCTAATTGATGATGTAGTAGTTCAATGGAGAAGGAGGTGATCCTTCTGGTTATGTTTCATAAGTTCTTTCAGTCATTTATTCTCTATCTTGTATCCTAGACTTGTAGGTTACATTGATGCCAAGTGTTTAACAGAATGTCAGTCCTAGTTAGGGATGCTCAGTCCTAGTCCTGAGGGTGATTTTGATTAATCAGCATTGTTATCATGTTTTTAATGAATTCTGGAAGCTACAACAAGTTTTGGGTAGAGGAGAGGATTCTGGGCTAGAAAAGTGGCTTGAATCTGGGGGTCACTGGCACAAAACTAGCAATTTTGGTCCACAGTCGCTGGCAGGTAGGCCTATGAGATTGACTTCGGGTTTCTGGTCACTCTCTTACCCATAGCATGAGAGTGACTATGGCTTAAGAGCTGCAGAATAGAAGTGGGACCCAAGGATATATTGTCTAAGTGGCTAACTTGTCACTTGAGGGTTATGTTGATGATGTTGGATTATTGTATGTGATGTTCCATCGATTACACTTCCTTAAGGTGGCATAGGAGGTTGAATATGATCATAGTAGCATCTCTCCTCATGTTTACCCTAGTTGGCATGGTTACTTTGGGTAGACCTGGGAGGGGGTGTTAAAAATTGGTATCAGAGCATGGTTGCGCTCTCTTTGGGTCATATCTGGTGCTACAGATATGGGTGAATGTGTTGGTCATGCAGACATGTCAATCATGTGTGTGGTTCTTTGTTATGAAACCAGCTCACAAAAAGATAGAAAAGAAAGATCAACGCCTTAGAAATCAACCTCTTCGAGGGGGAAACCTCCTTTACATTACACAAATGAACAATTATTGGATGATACAAATGACCAAAACCTCCTTTCTATATATAGGAGTCTAAGGGGTCACAATATAATCAAAGTCAACATAACAATAATAATATAACGACACAACAATAACAATAGTGGGCTTCTATGGGGCACAATAATAACAATATGGGGACAATAGGGCACAACAATAACAATAAGGGCTACAATGACAATAGTAATGGGGGAATCACTAGTATTATAGGGACCTAACATGCCCCTCCCCTTCAAAAAAGTGTTGTCCTCAATGCTTGAGTAGTTCTGGATGCTTCTGTATAAAATTCTCATCCTCCCATGTGGAATCTTCAATGGGTAAATTCTTCCACTTGACAAGATACTCCGAAATTGATCGATTTTGCAACTGTCGAATTCTTGTTTCTGTGACTTCTTCAAGTTCCAATATGATTTTTCCTTCCTTGTCAAGTTTTGGCAATATTGTTTGAACTGGGAGCTTGTCACCAATAACCTTCTTTAAGCATGAAACATGGAAAACTAGGTGCACTCGGGAAGCTACAGGAAGCTCCAATTTGTATGCCATAGTACCAATCTTTTGCAACACCTTGTACAAACCATAATACTTTGGTGATAATTTATTATCCTTCTTAGCTTACTTGAGGGACATTTTTTTATATGGTTGTAGCCGTATAAATGCCCAGTCACCTATATCAAAACTTATTTCGTTGCGATGTTGATCTGCCTGTTTTTTTATTCTATTCTATGCCAAAGTTAGGTTATCCTTTAAGAGTTGGAGAACTTGTTGTTGATGCTCGATGTGATCTTCCACTGCTTGAACCTTATAATTTTCTCTTAAATATGATGTGATGGATGGTGGGTGATATCCATAAAGTGCCATAAATGGGGTCATTTTTGCTGCAGTATGGAAGGAAGTGTTATACCACCATTTAGCCAAAGGAAACCATTTGGTCCATTGTGTCTGTTTATCAGATACAAAGAAATGAATATATCCTTCCAAACATTTGTTTACTATCTCATTTTTCCATCAGATTGAGGATGATAAGATGAGCTATGAGCTAACTGAGTACCAAGACAAGAAAATAATTACGTCCAAAAATTTCCAGTGAAAATGGGATCTCTGTCACTTACAATAATATTTGGGTTTCCATGTAGCTTTTGAATTGTTTCCATAAATGCATTAGAAACTGTACTGGATTAAAATGGATGAGATAATGCACATAAGTGTGCATACTTGGTAAGTCTATCAACTACCACCATGATGACACTCTTTCCTTCAGACTTGGGTAAACTTGTGATAAAATCCATTGAAACCTCCTCCCAATGTTGACTTGGAATGGATAAAGGTTGTAATAGACCCGGGGTCTTAATTGTTTCAACTTTATTTTTTTGGAAAACCAAATATTCCACCACAAACTTTTGAATATCAGATTTAAGGCCATCCCAAAAATATTCCTTCTTAACCCTGTGGTAAGTTTTTAAAAATCCCGAGTGCCCTCCTAAGGGAGAGGCGTGCAATTCCATAAGACTCTTTTGTTTTAGTTGGGAATTCTGACATAGGTATAAGCAATCTTTGTACCATAACGAATCATTTTTCCAGCTAAATCTATCAAATGTACTAGGATATTGCTGTAGCTTTTGAATGAGTGCCCACACTTCTTCCTCATTCTTCCATTCATCCCTTGCTTCGTTTATCCAATCTGGTTGGATAATAGAAATGGAACAAAGCAATGCATCCACATCCTCATCCTTTCTTGAGAGTGCATCTGCCACAACATTTTGCTTCCCCTTTTTGTATATGATTTCAAAGTCATAACCCAACATCTTTGTGACCCATTTTTGCTTCTCTTCTGAAGATAATCTTTGTTCCAAAAAGTATTTAAGACTATCATGATCTGTTTTTACCTTGAAGTGTCTTCCCATTAGGTAGGGTCGCCATTTCTTAAGTGCATGTAGTATTGCCAACATTTCCTTCTCATAAATAGCTTTGTGTAAATACTTTCCTTTGATTGGATGACTTTCGAAAGCAATGGGTCTTTCTTCTTGCATTAAAATAACACCAATTCCATTTCCCGAGGCATCACATTCCACAATAAAGGTTTTTGTGAAGTCTGGCGTAGCTAAGACCGATGCTTGGCACATTGCCTCTTTAAGATGTTCAAAGGCCTTTGTTGCTTCTGGATTCCATAAAATGCATCTTTCTTTAATAATGTTGTTAGAGGTGCTTCTATTCTCCCATAATTCTTAACAAACTTGCGATAGTACCCTGTCAACCCAAGAAATCCTCGTAGATGCTTTATGGATGTGGGGATTTTCCATTCCTTAATGGCTTTAATTTTGGTAGGGTCTACCTTAACACCTTCACGAGATACAATATGGCCCAAATATTACACCTCTTGTACTCCAAAGAAACATTTGGATCTTTTTGCATATAATTGTTTCTCCTCCAATAGTTTGAGCACCCTATCAACATGTTGAACATGATACTTCCAAGACTTGCTATAGATTAGTATATCATCAAAAAATACTAACAAAATTTTTCTAAGGAAGGGTTTTAAAATAGAATTCATCAAACCTTGAAATGTAGAAGGTGCATTGGTAAGGCCAAAAGGCATGACCAAAAATTCATAATGACCCTCATGAGTTCTAAATGTTGTTTTCAGAATTTCTTCAGTCTTTATTTTGATTTGATGATATCCTGAATGAAGATCCAACTTGGTGAAGTAAATTGATCCATGCAATTCATCCAATAGTTCATCAATGATAGGAATGGGAAATTTATCTTTAATAGTGAGCTTGTTGAGACCCCTATAATTCGGACACATGCGCCATGATCCATCCTTCTTGTGCACCAATACTACTGTAGTAGAGAAAGAACTTTGAATAGGTTCAATTATACTAGCCTCTAGCATTTCTGGAACCATACGTGAAATTTCACTCTTTTGAGTGTAGGGATATTTGTAAGGCCTAATTCTTAACACTTCCTGGAACCAAATGAATAGCATGATCATGATCACGAATAGGTGGGAGACCTTTGGGAGTCTCAAATACCTTGGAATGATTGTCCAAGACTTTTTGAAGATCTAGAGAAATAGATGATTTCGATGCAGGAACCTCTAGCGAACATAATTGTGCAATTACACCTCATTGTTTGTTCTTTAGAAGCTTTGTCATTCCATCAGAGTTGATTATCTTTCCTGGTTTCCCAGCGATACCTCTTAATTCAACTTCCTTTCCTTCCGAAGAAAATTTCATGAAAATTTCTTGAAAATTAAAAGCTATTGTACCCAAGGATTGTAGCCATTGGACTCCTAGTACAACATTAGCACAACCCATTGGAATGGAAAGCATTGGGCTATTCAATACATATTATCCCATGGATAGATTGATATTATGGTTCCTCCACTTGCAACCATCCCTTGACACTCTGGTGCTGGATATAGGAAGCAATTAAATTCCTTGGCTATCTTACAATGAATAAAATTAGGGGTACTGCTCGAATCAATCAACACTATTACCTTTTTCTTCTTGATATGTCCTTCTATCTTAATAGTTTGAGGATTGGTAATTCCTGCCAATGGATTACAAGATATGGTCAGATTCATTTCTTCCTTATCTAGGGTTTGTTCATGGTGTATATCCTCTTCTTTTGACGTTTCTTGTTCCTTTTCTTCCTCCTCTTCACAATCTATGTAAAATAATTTCTTCTCAGCACACTTATGACCTTTAGTGTATTTGCTATCACAATTGTAACAAAGCCCTTTTGCTCTTTTTTCTTCCAATTGTTGAGGTGTCAACCTTGTAGGTTGTGGAAGGCTAGGGGAAGCAACACTTACATCCTTATAGTTATGAGTGGTAGGCTTCCTTGTTGCCATAATTTTGCATTCCATTTTTCTTGCCAACCTAAATGCATTCTCAATGAGTCAGGTTCCCAAAGGTGAACCTCATGTTGGATTTATCCTTTAAAGTCCCTATGAACACATCAATCTTATGCTCCTCTGGAATATCTTTTACCCTTATATCCAATTTTTGGAAGTCCTCAATGTGCTCCATCATTGAACCCTTTTGTTTGAGGTTTATCAATTAGCTAAAAAAAGTGTTGCTTTTTTATCCTCATAATGTGCTATCATTTCTTCTATAAAAATTTCCCAAGTGATAATTTGTTTATTAGAGCAAAGCCATTGATACCATACAAACTGATTTGGTTCCAAATATAAAGTTGCAATGCGTACCTTTTGTGTGTTTTTCACATTATGGAGATCGAAAAATTTCTCCCTCTGTAGTATCCATGTTGTAGGATCCTTGCCATCGAACTTCCTCATATCGATATTTGGATCATGGTGCGTCTTCAATCCAATGTTAGAGTCTATAAAATCATGATTAACATTTCTTTTGTTCTCATCATGAGTTTCCTTTACTACCCTTTCACCATTAGTAAGCATTTCTTGTAGCAACTTAGTCAAATCTATCTTCAAATCTTCCATGTTGCCTTTCATTTTTTCTTCTATACCATCCATCTTAGTGTCCATGCCATTCATCTTAGCTTCCATGCCATCCATCTTAGCTTCCACGCTGTCTGTCTTAACTTGCACGCCATTCATATTAGCTTCCACGCCATTCATCTTAGCTTCCACACCTTTCTTTAAACCATCAATCTTAGCTTCTGTTACCTTTTGTGAGAGTGAAATTTGTTGCACTTGGTCTCGTAATTTTGATATATCATGTTGCATTTCTTCCTCTTCTTCATGAGTCATGCTAGATCTTTCAGGTTGCTTACTAGGTGTTTCCATTTTCTTTCTTCGGGGCATCAATTAATGATAATTATGCTTCACTATGCCCTTTGAACTTCAAACTAATTTTTCAACCCAAACTTATGCAAAATTTTAAAAAGACTACACACCTTTTTTCGCTTTGTAGAAGCTCGATATTGAATCTATTGTATCTCTATAATTGTGGATCTCCAAGGTTTGAAATTTCTTCCTACGGTAGCCCTTTGAATCCTCTTTCCAATGCCACCAGTCTGATCAAAATTGGATTTTCCAAGAAATATTTATGCCCAATCTCCTAAGATGACCTGATTATATAATTTTTTAGTAGAGAGAACTTGTATGACGTGCCACGTGTCACTGTTTCGACCTTCGGATCTGAAAAATATACACAGAAAACTATAGTCTGTCATCTTTCTGTAACTTCTTACAAAATTTCAATCTAATGTTCAGAGAAAAATTTATGATGATTTTTCCAAGGTCACCTGTTTGGAATGTAATTCGAGAGTCTACAAAAACCCTAACTTCCTCAGATCATATCTTTGAAAATATAGTGAGCCAATATCTAAAATTTGGACCCGAGGTTTAGAACGATTTTAGCTCAAATAGGTTTTTTTTAGCTTCTGAAACGTCACAAATTTTTTTTTATAGCAAAAATACCACAATGACCTGTTAGGAGCAGCGAACCCCTAGAGTCCAAAGCTCCCAAATGTTATGAAACCAACTCACAAAAAGATAGAAAAAAAAGATGAACACCTTAGAAATCAGCCTCTTCGAGGGGGAAACCTAGTTTACTTTACACAAATGAACAATTCTTGGATGATACAAATGAACAAAACCTCCTTTCTATATAGAGGAGTCTAAGGGGTCACAATATAATCAAATCCGACATAACAA
This sequence comes from Pinus tabuliformis, assembly GCA_031772625.1. Taxonomy (NCBI): domain Eukaryota; kingdom Viridiplantae; phylum Streptophyta; class Pinopsida; order Pinales; family Pinaceae; genus Pinus; species Pinus tabuliformis. Next base: position 87,519,976 of record CM062807.1, on the reverse strand, counting down.
TAATAATATAAGGGCACAACAATAACAATAGTGGGTTTCTATGGGGCACAATAATAACAATATGGGGACAATAGGGCACAACAATAACAATTAGGGCTATAATGACAATAGTATTGGGGAAATCACTAGTATTGTAGGGTCCTAACATTCTTACACTTGCATTCCATGTGCTTGTTGCACTGCATCATATTGATCATGGTAGTAGTAAGGTTATCATGAGGAATTTGATGTCAGTTTTATGGAATGCATCGTCATGAGTATATGACTGGTTATACAATTATATGTAACTTGATTACATCCTTGTACATTGGGTCGCATTCTTGGTTATTTGATTACATGCATCAGTCTTGTATGTTGATTACAAGAATTGATCGCTTATGCTCGACTACATGCGGTTATGTGTATGTGTAGCTGATTAGGAATTGCTTATGCAGGTGGATAGTTGCATGAGGCAATTTGTATACAGGAGTAATGGTTGTTGTCATGCATGAGGTCATATCATGCATTCTTGATATGGCCTTGCATTGATAGTTGGACCTTAGTTAGTATGATTTGATGCACTTATTGATATATGTCTATATGTTATTCTGGTTATGTTGTACATGCATCACGTTTATTTGAAGATCTTGCAGACAACGTATCCTCCCCGAGTTATGCTAAGGTACATTGATTTATGGTGATTAGGTTTAGCTAACATAGTATGTGTTGTAGGAAAGAGATCAGATGGCTAGCAAGGTGGTAGACTATGTAGAATCTCCCTATGAATCAGATGGGCAACGTGGTATGGGGCACTCTTCTGACTTAGCATACACATTGAGAAGCTTGAAGGATGAAATGAGGAGTTGCAAAGTAGACAATGACAAAGTCATGCAGTCACAAGAGAAATAAGTAGAGGTGAATGTGATATTACTTCAAAGTTTGTCAGATTTGCAGCGACAGGGACCTCTTCGGATCAGCCATGGACATGAGGACATAACTAATGGGGCATATGGCAACAGGTCTCATAGTAGACATAGGTCAGATAGATCTAACACTATCAGAGATGGCAGGATGTTGGACACTCCGGATAGGAGGGGTGACAGACACAGGTATTACTCTAGTTCTGGTTCTGATAGACATCATGATCATCATCATTATCATCCGTACAAGAGGAATGATAGGGGATACTTTTCAGATGAGTTCAAGAAGGAAAAGCCACCTACCTTTGATGGAGAGATGAAGAAATCACAAGATGCGGAGGCTTGGTTGCTTGGCATGAGGAAATTATTTAGATTGCATGATTACTCAGAAAACATGAAAGCAAGGATAGCCATTTTCAGTCTCAAAGGTAAAGTGGATATTTGGTGGGAAGACATGAATAATGTCAAGGACATACATGAGGATGATTTAACTTGGCATGTGTTTGAAAGGATATTTAAGAATAAGTACTTGTTTGAGAGGTATTATGATGATAGAGCTAAGGAGTTTTATGAGTTGCGAATGGGTTCTATGACATATGATGAGTATAATAGCAGATTTTTGTAGTTGTTGAGATATGTGCCTTACCTCAGAGAGGAGAAGACCAAGGTTTAGAGATTCATCAGTGGATTTCCAGTTGCATCCAGAGACCATATTGAGTTCTATGAGCCTAGATCATTGGAGGAGGCCATCTGAAAGTTGAAGCATTGTTATGAGCAGTCGAGGCACAAAGTTGAGCCGAAATAATGCTTTAAGAGAAATGAAAAAGCTAAAGGAAAATGGCCACCAAAGCAGGGAAGACCTCAATATCCAAGTGAGAAAGATAATGCAGTTCCTTGCAAGAGATTCAATAGAGCTGAGAAGGGACATGGAGAGAAGTAGGCTAGAGGCGGTAGTAGGGAACCATTGTAGTGTTGGATATGTGGTAAGGCTCATTGTAAGAGGGATTGTCTGCAATATCGGAGTGGTGGTAGGCCCCAGATCTACAGTGCTTAGGAGGTGCATATAGTTGGTCATGTTGGTCATAGCATTCCTCAGATCTATGCAGTTGTGGACAACAAGCAGGCAGATCATCAGGCATCGATCATTGAGATGGATGGTAAGCTTTGTGATCAAGTTGTTTCTATTTTGATTGATCTCGGATCTAACTATAGTTATATTAATCCTGACCTGGTGGATAAGTGTGTTTTGATAAAAGAAGTGCATGCAAAATCTTGATTGGTACAGCTGGCTATAGGTACAAAGAAGCGAGTTCACCATTGGGTAAGAGCTTGTGCATTTGAGTTAAATGGTATGCCTACAACAGCACATTTGAATGTATTTCCATTGGGATCGTATAGTATTCTTTTGGGTATGGATTGGTTATACCTTCATAGAACCAAAGTGGATTGCTTCAACAAGGCCATTGAGTGTGTGGATGATAGTGGGGAAAAGAGGACCTTGCAGGGAAAGAAGAAGCCTACATCAGTAAGGATGGTTACCGCTATGCAGGCTAAGTGTAGTTGTAGAAAAGGTTGTGTGATGTTTGCAGTACACATTTCTAGTGACAAGGGTAAGGAGGTTGAGGATGCATAGGTGTTAAGTAGGTACCCAGTTTTGCAGTAGTTTTAGGATGTTTTACCTGAGGAAATTAAAAAGTTTCCACATCATAGGGAGGTAGACTTTTCTATTGAGTTAGTGCTAGGGGCAGCTCTAGCATTGAAAGCACCTTACAGGATGAGCACACCTGAGTTGGTAGAGTTGAAGTTGCAGCTAAAGGAAATGTTGGACAAAGGATACATCAGACCCAGTGTATCACCTTGGGGCGCACCAGTGTTGTTCGTAAAGAAGAAAGATTATACTCTAAGATTGTGCATTGATTACAAGGTGCTGAATAAGGTAATGATCAATAATAGGTACCCTTTGTCAAGGTTTGATGATTTGTTTGATCATCTAAAAGGAGCAGTAGTGTTCTCTAAGATGGACTTGAAATCGGGATACCATCAGGTATGCATCAAGGAAGAGGATATCTTCAAGACTGCGTTCAGGACTAGGTATGGGCATTATGAGTTTGTTGTTGTTCCATTCGATTTGACTAATGCTCCATCTACATTCATGTGTTTGATGAATAGTGTGTTATGTCCTTATTTGGACAAGTTTGTTATCATATTCATTGTGTCATTTCCCTTCTCAAATACATTTTTAGCAGGGTGTTACTACACAATTTTGGCTAAGGAAGAGAACCCATCATTTTCAACTTAGGGACTTAGGAGGCAATTCGACTTTATTTGGTTGCTAGTGGAATGTGGGGGCCACCCACATGGGAGTTTGAATTGGCTCATTTGAATAACTTAGAGGGAAAGTCGAATAGGTGGATGGAGGGGCTTGGATGAGGCCAGGGAGGCCCAAGGAGTTATAAGGAGGGAGCAACTCTCATTTTGGATTCATTCTTGCACCTTACAATCAAAATTACTTGATTGTTCACTTTGTTGTTTAGTTGAGTCAACCTGTTGTTTAGCCACGAATATATCAAGCAGTAGATTCAACCTCTACTTCGGGGGACAATCTGTGCCCGACCTAGAGAGGCAGTTTCATAAGTATTTCAAGAGTTTCAAGAGTGTGTTACAACACTACCATTCAACCACAACAAGGAGTGTGTATTTCTAGCTAGTTGGAGAATACGCAGGGGGAGTTTGGAGCTATCAGTGATCAAGTGTTGGCCGGGAGAGTTAGAGGATTGGGAGAGAAGCAAAGGGCTAGCCTTTCTTGTGAGTTTCGAAGCCAGCAGAGCCACCATCCCAACAGTTCAAATCACTGGGCTTGGGGATAGCACAGAGGGCCAGTCCAACAATTTTGTGGAGCTAAGGAGCAGATGCCATAGGCCAGAAGCCCATCTGAGAAGTCAGGGGATTGATACCAAAGGTCATCCCAACACTTTGGGTCCATTTCTGGGAGGATTTATAGGCATATTCTAGCAGGCCGAGTTTTGCAGTTGTAGCTCACGCTGGACTCCAAGGGGATCGAATTTCAGAATTCTAAACCAGCCAAATTCCTTTTTGGGTTTTTCTGGGTTTGGGGCAAGGATCACACTCCTAATTTTATAGAATTTTCTTGGTAGATATAAGGGGTCAAACAGAGGTCCCAACTAAGCCAACAACTATAGGAGCTAAGGGGAATGTGGGCCAAAATTTCGAGGTCGACATTTGGCCAATTCTTTCATGGGTTTTTATGGGTTTAGGCCCAAGAGAAAGGAGCTGAAATATCATAATTTCCTGAGCACGAGAAGCAATGATTCCAGCCTGTTAGAGTCGGTCTAGTAGCCCTCCACCAGAGATCAAAACTCTTTGCATTTCATGATTAGGTGTCCCATCAGTGTGATCATGTTGCATTCCGTTAGGCATGCCATAATCCTGGTGGAGAGGGTTTGTGTCTTTTTATTCCCCTCCTGTTTGGCACTGTTGGTTCAGGTTTGTTTAAGTTAATAAAATCTTCAAACGGTCATTCATCTTGCTTTAAGTTTCGAGGTCTTAGGTCTAGGGTTGAGTCAATTTTTGTCTTGAGAGGTCATAAAGGACCAACAGGCCAGGGGGATGTCCTTCATAAAACATCACTTTCAATAATTCTCACTATTGTACAACTATATTTTCACCTTGTTTTCAAAAACTCTGTTTTTGAAAAACAAAGGTCATTATCTCATTTTTGTAAAAATTGTCAAAATTTCAAATTCTTCAAATGTTGAAGCGCAGCCTTGGTCTCCTTTGCCAAAGCATCTTAGAAGCTATCCCTGCAAAAATTTTCAGAAGAAATCATCATTTCAACCAATTTTTCAAAGAAAGGAAACCAAAAGTCAGAGCCAATTAATTCAAAAAAAAGTGTCAACACTCAAACATTATAAAGTGGTTTTTGGGCAAATAAAAATCTAAAGGAAGCCTATAAAAGCACATCACTCCTCATTAGCAACTCATTTGCCTCTCACAAGCTAAGTGAATCCTTGCAAAGGTGATTTCAAGAGTCATTGAGCAAATTGGGCAGTTTCAGAGGCGCACTACGCATCAGGGAGGGCGCGCTACGCATCAGGGGCGCGCTACGCATCAGGCTGCCTTTCTCAGAGCAAAATTGCTCATGCGCTACGCGTCAGAGGCGCACTACACGTTGGGCGAGGCGCGCTACGTGTTGGGTTTTTCGCCCAACAAACTGTCAGCAAGCTACCAAATCCACTTTTCTCTCAAGCAAATTGCAGGTAGGCCTCTCCTCCATGGCTAAATTTGGTTTTGCAAGATGAATGAGAAATTAATATGTTTAAATGCCATGAACATGAGAAATCAAAACCCTACATTGCTATGGAAGATTTAAATACTTAATGGTGCTAGGGTTTCAAATTTTTTTTTTGTTGTCCAAGGTTGCCCATTTGTGATCCCTCTTTTCCCTTATTTCCATCAACATTCTCCTTCAAAGTTTCCCATAAAATTTCATAATTTTCCTCTCTAAAATCCCTAAAACTTACTACATTCCCAAACCCCATTTCCACCTTAAAGTCCCACAATATTATGATTTCCCATGTTGCTTTCCCTAAATTCCTTATTTTTGTTTATTGTCCCTAATTCCCTCATGTTCCCCTTTCCCTAACAATCCCCTTGTATTTATGTCCCCTTGGTGACAACATTTGACAAAGTCAAACAGCACTTAATTGGGTGCAAAGTCAGCATTACATTTCAGCCATCTTGCCTTCAAAACCATGTCAGAAACCGAATCAGATTATCAGCAGAGTTATGACAGTGATTCAACACCAGAGGTAGAAGTGCCAAGGAGGCATCACAAGGGTGGTAAAGGTGGTCGGCATGTCAGGGAGGAGCCCACTTCTTTGGCTCAATTGCAAGCTTGTCCACTTGCAATGACATGTTTTCAGTATCAATCATGCTTCGGATATTGTGAGAGGATCTCACAAATTCAACACCACAGAGAACTAGTCCACTTGTTTGTCCTACATTTGCACAATGGTCATGTGAACCTTGCAGGAGTGGATTTCACCCTATCACCTGAAATTGTTGCTCAAGCCACCGGGATATCAAATGTTGGGGAGGAGTGGAACAAGTGTCAGCAGCTAGACAGATTTCATTATCAACCATATATCAAACCCGGGTGCATGAGACACCTAACTGCTGTTTTTCCTTTCAGATTCCTAAGGGATGAGTATGCACCCTTGATGAGGCTCATTATGCGCTATTTCACTTGTGAGGGCAGATTTTCACGTTTATATTCGTACCATATCCGTTTGTTGATGCATTTCACCCGGGTACGAATGATGAACATTCCATTTTTCATGTGCCTAAATATAGAGAAGATGGTGCTCGTAGTGCAAAGGAAGAACCCCGCACAGCAACACAAAAGTATATATCATTATGCACTGATCGAGATCATAGTGATGCATCAGTTGGAACAGCAGGGTATTGCTTGGGAGGATTTCATTTCTCGCGACTTCTTCATGGTGCCACAACCACCTCCTGAGATTGTCCATGATGAGGGGGAGCCTTCAAAATAGTTTCACATTCCAGAGCCCGAGCATGTCAGCACTCCAGCATGTGTTACATATCAGAGAGGCTACAGGGCCTTATTTGCATCTACACGACGAGTATTATCTCCACACCAGGTGGAAGGGGTGTCGCCTTATTCATCAGCACAGCGAGTGTTATCTCCACACCAGGTGGAAGGGGCCTCGCTTTCGACAGCAGCACAGGTACAAGAGAGAGGCAAGCAGCCCATGATTGATGAGGGACCATCAGGTGATCCAGACATAGACATCATTGACCTTGACATCAGTTTTCCTAGCTCGGAGCCAAAGGAGATCATTCAGAAACTAAAGGCTGAAAATCACTTGTTGCAGCAAAAGTTGGAAATGGAAAATTGGACAATCACATACTTAGAACAGCGCAACAAGCAGTTAGAGGATGAACACACTCTTGATGAGTTGCGGAGGATCCGAGAAGACCGGAACTTGGCTCGCAAGAGACCAGGTGATTTGACACCTATTGAGCAAGGGTCTATGCTCATTCAGGTGAACACTCATTTAGAAAAGTTTATAGCCAAGGCAAACATGGACAAAGATATGCTCCGCCACATGAAGAATCATTATTGGGCCCGCATGCATGTGTGCAAAGCAAAAATGAAGGTACTCAAAAGACGATTAGCCAAGGCACTAAAACGGAGGAAAAGGCCCGATCCACTTCAGATTTTGGCTTAAGCCACCTTGAAGGAGCATGGTGCTCAATGATACACTCCCAGCTCAAAATTCAGAAAATTTGGAGCAATTTTGGTCAATTTTGAATTTTTTTTGTTAAAAACAGGTTTTTTCCCTCAACGCGTAGCGCGCCGCGCGCTACCCTGAAGTTGGGGAGGTCCATTTCACAAAAAATTAGCATTTTTGGATTTTTCATGACAAATTACACTTGCTTAGCCACTGCCAAGACATTTCATTGAGGTTTGGGCCCTCAAAAGGTCAAAAAACAAGAAAAAAATGACCTTCTGCCACTTTTTGGACACACAGGAAGCAGTCTTGGGAGATTGCATTTTTGGAGGGGCAAATGGCCACCCAATTGAGAAATTCCACTTAGGCTGGAGAGTATACATCCAGACCTTTCCAACAAGCCCACTTGTGCCTCATTTGGATGCCGGGAAGTGCCCCAAAAGTAGGCTCAAAGGCGCACTACGCGTTGAGAAATGGCACGCTACGCATCAGGACATTTTCTCAATTTTTCATCTTCAGCTCAGGAAAACGCAGCATTTTACCAGTTTTGACTTTTGGTGGGATTTTTCACCCTCCTTGATGTAATTAATGTAATTTTAAGTTGGCATGACACTTATTTACCTATTCTAGAAGATTCATTCATAAAACGGCAAAAAATTAATGAATGAATTGGTTTCCTAGCTTATAGATGCAAGTTGTTTTGATTGCCTAGATTGTAGTGCTCAGTTTAGAATTGGTTGAAACAGCTCCTAGGATGATGAGATCGACCCCTAGAGGCAAGGAAATGTGTTAGCTTGCCTATATTATGTATCTTCTTAGTCATTTTCATGGTTGGACTCTTGAGGGATAAGCTTAGACTGTATTACTCTTTGTATCTCTGCAATTTTGGCAAAGGAAAGACCAGGGTTTTGCAGCACTATTTGGGATTCTTGTGGTGATTTGTGTTGATGGTGTGTTTCTCTCATGTACTTTTAAGTTTGTTATGTGTACCATTTTCCTACTCTTCTCTTCTGCAAATTAAGTAAATGAAGTGTTAAGGTAGAATTCATGGTTTCTATGCTCTGCCTTTAAGTTTGCTTAATATCTATGTTTTCATCTGTTTAAGGAGAACTCTCGATGGTTTCTTGCTCTCCTTAACTCCTCACCGGTCATATCTATCCATTCACTTATTTCAAAGGCATCAAGACAATCTCCTACCTTGCCCCAAAAAGACCTCTGCAAAAACTGTGTCTCATCCCCGCACCCAAAATTGCCTTGCTCAGTTTTCCAACAAAACCCTAAAAATTTAAAATCAAACTTTCCCTATCAGTTTACTAGCCTAAAATCAGTGTTCTTTATTGGTCATCTCAGCCCTTTGAAGACCTTTTGCCGAGATAGACCCGGAGAGAGCCCTCTCCTATCCCCGTAGGGCTAGCTATGAGGCTAAGTGGTTTGATGTTGCCTTGAATTTTGTCTTTTTCAGCCTGAGGCCAAATTCAAGCGCTAACATATTGGCGACCATACTGGGGAGAACAACTTGTTTGTGGGTTGATGTGTTTATTTCATAAGTCTTAGACGGAGCCTGAAGTTATGCCAGGTAGCCTTCGAAACGCTTTTGCTTTGCATAAGCGGAAGTAGATAAACGCTGCTTCAGACAATCTCCGTGAGCTTGTGAGTACAGCACTTCAATTGCATTTTACCCTAGTACATTTGTAAACTTTGAACTTTTGATGATAAGTTGAGATTTTTCATAGGCTGATTGGCTATTTGTTCCTTGATATCCAAGCTGGCTTCCGATCTTAGTCATATATTCAAATCTCACTCATGTCCAGCTGTTTTTAAGTATCTTGAAAACATTGATTTTGACGAGAGCTTTGAGTTGTCCCTGTTCAAAACCAAATCCGAAAGTGCACTTGATTCTCTAGTTCCTAACCCTGATTTTGCTGCTTCCCTTGAAATTGAGAGACACAATAAATTGGTCGAAAATTTTATTCTAAGACACCTTCAGATAGATATCCAAATCACTAATCTTGCTGATTTCTTCGAAACTATATCTGGCAATATTGGATCTACTATCACGGCTTCAGTTCTGCACGAGCAGACTAATCCTCCTTTTATTTCTATATCCCCTATAGTCACACATCCTGAATCTACAGTCAATTCTCCCTCTTCATCTCATATCGCTTCTCCTCCGCCTACACCTCCCTATACCCCTCATACTACAGCTACACCTACTCCACCTACTACTCCTAGACCCAATCTACCTAAAGCAATGGCTGCCCGGTTTGCCCCTCTTGCTCTTCCTCAAAATCTGCATGATATGCCAGCTGATTATCAGAGTAAAATTCCCATGTTTGATGGCACTCCTCAGGGTGTTTCCGCTCAGCAGCATATAGACAAAATGACAACTTTCTTTGATCTATATGAGATAGATGAAGAAGATGTAACTATGCGTTTGTTTGTGCAAACATTCGGAGGAGAAGTAAGAAAATGGTTCAGAGGTTTGACAGCTAGAAGCATACCCACATTGGATGAACTTCAGAAGCAGTTTCTAGATCGATGGGAAATCAGAAAGGATCCACTTCAGATCAATGCCGAGTACAACAATCTCAAACGTAATCATGGTGAGTCTGTCCAAGATTACATTATCAGATTTAACACAGTTTACAATGCTATTCCAGATGATTTAAGACCATCTAGAAAATCAGCTCTTCTCAAATTCCCGGATGGCTTTGATCCGGAGATGGCTTATTCATTGCGAGATAGAGATCCACCTACCTTGGAGGATATGTAGAAAATCGCTGTTAGTGTTGAAGTGAATTTGAATGATAAAAGAGCAAGGATGAAAGCCGAAAAATGAGTGACAATCAAAGAAGAAGCTTCTACATCAGATCAGCTCCTTCGCAAGGTAGAAAGGGTAGAAAGGCTGCTCGAAAAGACGCATCTCGACAAGCCGGAACCGCAGATTCGCAATCCTAATTTCCGAGGTCCGCAGCAGCCACAATACAGAATTAAGCAGCGTGAAACAAGGGCACAAGAATCAGCAGTTCAGCAGCAAATAAAACCTCCACTTCAGCAGAATTTTGTTAGCCAAGAATCCGAGGATGAAGGTGATACTATCGGGGAGGAAAATCATTTTTTCACTCCTGATGATCTGCCTACCTATATTACAGAAGAAGAAGAATTTGTGAGAAATTCCATCATCCATCAGGATGAGAATTATATCTTATCAAATGATGCAGCGCTTGAGGAAGAATCGGAGGAGTACCAAAGAGGATATCTCAATGCTTTGTCCGCTCAGCAGAAACAATTAAGAAATCGAGTTGTTCCCATAAATCCCATTCAGAAGAAGAAAGATACTTCAGCAAAAAATGATTCAGCTTCCCCACAGAGAAAAGGAAAAGAGATAATTGATCCCCCAGCAAGTCAATCATCTTCAGCAGATAAGGTAAATCAGCCACCAAGCACAATGAGGGATAAAGTTGAAAGAAGAGAAGTCTCGGCCAAAGAAGGTGAAAAGGTTACAACATTTAGTTTGGAGAATGAAATTTCAAAGCTAAAAGTGTCTATTCCATTGACTGAAATCATGAAAAACACCAGCTACCGAGGTCAAATTTCCAAAATTCTGAATATTGATCCAATGCTTGACACGGTAAATGTAGAAGATGATCAGCCGGAATTAATTTTTGGGCCTGCTTTAGATGGCGAGTCTCCTGAAAGTGATGTTCCTCCCTTCTATATCAGTTTGAGGTTGCACGAGTATGTTTTGCATAATGCTATGTTTGACTCGGGTGCTTCGCATAATTTGATGCCGAAAGCAATCATGGAAAAGTTGGGATTGGACATCACAAGAAGATATCATGATTTGTATTCATTTGATTCCAGCCGGGTAAAGTGTATTGGATTGATCAAGGACATGGTGGTAAGCCTAGATCAAATTCCAGCTAAGAATGTCTTGATGGATGTGGTTGTGGCGGATATTCCTCCGCGTTTTGGTATGTTGCTTTCAAGGTCTTGGGGAGCTAAGTTGAAAGGTACACTTCAGCTAGATTTTTCTTATGCTACAATTCCAGTCTTCGGTCGAATGAGAAAGTTATATAGGAGCAAAAGATGAAATACATGATAACTAGCAAAGAAAATCCAATAAATCATCCTGTAAATTATGTACATACAGATTTGGAGTCGTTTGTTTTGTTTGCTGATAATTTTAATGAGATAGATAGTCAGTTAGTTCAGGCAGAGGATATACCAGAGATTACTGAAAATTTTAGAGAAGTTCTACAAAAGGAAAGAGAAGAAAAGCCAGCTGCCATGAAGCAAACAGCTGAAGCTAAGGGGCAGCAAACAGAAAAAACAGAGGCGACACAGTTTCAGCAGTTGGACGAAGATGAAGATGGTCTTTGGACCATGGATTTTGATGGCGCTATGGGCAGCGATGGTGCAGGTATTGGTGTGTGGATTCGAAGTCCTTTTTCTGCCCGAGACAAAGTCCCAAGCAAGGTGAGAGTGTGTTCTTATAAACTAGCATTCGATTGTTCAAACAATGAGGCAGAATATGAGGCTCTCATTGCTGGCCTTAAAATTCTTCGTAAGCTGAAAGCAAAGAAGATTGCAGTCTATGGTGACTCCGAGTTGGTGATAAAGCAAGTTAAAGGTGAGTTTCAGGCCAAGCATCCTCGCATGAGGGCATATCGAAATTCTGTCCTAGATATTTTGAAATTATTTTCTGAACATACTTTGACATGTGTACCCCGCATACAAAATGGTGTTGCTGATGCATTGGCCAAGGCAGCAAGTAACTTAAAAATTCCAATGAATTCCAACAACAAATTTGAGATTTATGTGAAACACCGCCCCACAGTTCCGGATAATCAATGATGTTGGCAAGTCTTCCAGGATGATGAAGAAATCAAAGATTTTCTGCAAATTGAAGGTGAGTTTAAGGACATCTCCATAGATACTGAACCAGATGAAGTAAATCAAATGGATGTGCTGCAACTTAAGGACAATTTTATTCCTAAAGGATTGATTCCTTTGGAAGAGCTGTTTGATCAAGATGATGTAGCCTGAAAACCGACATTGAGACCAACTGAAGAAGGTGTTGAAGAGGTAAACATTGGAGCAGCTGAGAATCCCAAGATGGTAAAGCTATCAAAGTCATTGTCACCAAAGGTAAAGAAGGAGTATGTCAGATTGTTATCTTCATTTTCTAATTTATTTGCATGGGATTACTCAGATCTGAAAACATATGACACCAATATCATTCAGCATACTATTCCTATAAAGCCAAATCAGAAACCTTTCCGTCAAAAGTTGAGGAGAATCAATCCTAAATTGCTGCCATTGATAGAAAAAGAAGTGAATAGGTTGTACAAGTCTGGGATCATAGTGCCTATCAAATTTTCTGATTGGATATCAAATTTGGTGCCCGTAAGAAAGAAGACCGGTGAGATCCGTTTATGCATTGATTTCAGAAACTTGAATAAGGTGTCTTTAAAGGATAATTATCCGCTGCCCAAAATGGATCATATTTTGCAGTGAGTAGTTGGAGCATCAAGGATGTCGCTACTCGATGGCTATTCTGGGTACAATCAGATTTTGGTGCATGAGGATGATCGTGACAAAACTGCATTCACTACTCCATGGGGAACATTTCATTATGCAAAGATGCCGTTTGGTTTGAAAAATGCAGGTGCCACTTTTCAACGTGCGATGGACATGGCCTTTGCCAACGAGAAAGATGTTTTTTTGGTTGTTTACCTTGATGATTTAACTGTATTTTCGAAATCTGATGAAGAACATTTATATCACTTGAAAATTGTTTTTCAAAAGTGCAGAAAATATGGTATTTCGGAATTTAGACTTCTGTGATCCATAACATTGTTTAGATAATCTTCGGCAAAATCACTAATTTGACTAGGGTCATTGGTCAAAATTAGCCGTTGGAGTCTCTGCACCTCTATTTAATCAAGCTTAGCCAGATTGGTTCTTCAACTTGTCCTGACGATGAACCACACTGGTTGGTTCGAAACGCGTCGACAAAAGATTGGTTATGTGATTTTGCCGAAGATTATCTAAACAATATGGTATTTCGCTGAATCCAAAGAAGAGTCTTTTCGCCATGAGTGAAGGCAAGCTCTTGGGCCACATCATTTCCAAAGACGGCATCTGTATAGATCCTACACGTGTTGAAGCTATTCAGCAACTTGAGCAGCCTCGGAACAAAAAAGAAATACAGTCCTTTAATGGTAAGCTGAATTTTCTGCGTCGCTTCATTCCAAATCTTGCTGAGCATCTTAGAGAAATCACAAACATGCTGAAAAAGGACAGCCAGCTAAAGTGGACCGAAGAGGCGGTAAAATCTTTCAATTTGGTAAAGTTGGTTCTATCTTCAGCCCCTACTCTAATCAGTCCGGATTACACACAAGACTTTATTTTGTTTTCATTTGCCTCTGAGCACACATTGGCAGCTGTACTAATGCAAAAAAGAGATGGAGTTGAGAAGCCTATTGCTTTTTTCAGCCGTATTATAAGAGACGGAGCATTAGAGTATAATATCATTGAAAAACAAGCACTTGCGCTTGTGAAGGCCTTGAAGGATTTCTGTGTGTATATATTGCATTCCCACATTATAGCATATGTTCCTAACGCAGCAGTAAAGGATGTTTTGGTACAGGCAGAACTGGAAGGAAGGCGGGGTAAGTGGATTGCTGCATTATTGGAGTATGATGTGGAAATTAAACCCACTAAGCTGATAAAAGGTCAAGGTCTTTCCAAATTGATGGCTGAAACAAATCTACATGTCCTAGACATCAATTTGATAGCTGCCATGTCCGATGAAGATGAAGAGAATTCAGCACAACAGGTATCTGACATCTTTATTTCTTCTCCTTGGTATGCTGATATTATATATGTACTTCAAAATTTGTCTTCACCTCCCGGGATGCCTCGAAATAAAAGTAGGACATTGAAGTTGAAAGCAGCCAAGTTTTGCATCCTTAAATCTGCACTATATTGGAAAGACCCCGGTGGAATATTGCTGAATTGTTTGGTCGAGGAGGAAGCCAAAATAGTTGTGGAAGATTTTCATAAAGGTGACTGCGGGGGTCATTTGTTTTGGAAGACTACAGCAAATAAGATCCTAAGGGTAGGTTTTTATTGGCCTTCATTGTTTTCAGATGTATATAAAGCTGTTAAGAATTGTCACGAGTGCCAAATTTTTCAAGGGAAACAGAAATTACAGCCATTGCCTCTCAAACCAATTGAAGTCAGCACACCATTTCAGCAGTGGAGCTTGGATTTTATCGACGAGATTCATCCGGCATCATCAGGACAGCATAGATGGATATTGACAGCTACAGATTACTTCACAAAATGGATTGAAGCCATTCCCACCGGGCAGGCCACGGATGCGGTAATTATTTCTTTCCTTGAAAATAATATACTGTCACGTTTTGGTTGTCTAAGTAAGTTAATTACAGATAATGCAGCAGCATTTAAATCAAAGAGAATGGTTGACTTTTGCTACAAATACAATATCAGCTTGGGGCATTCTACCGCCTACCATCCACAAGGAAATGGGTTGGCAGAATCTTCAAATAAGTCCTTGATAAATATCATTAAAAAGTTGCTGGAAATCAATAAGAAGAGCTGGCATAAAAGGTTAGTGAATGCACTATGGGCTGATAGGGTAAGTCAGAAAAAGTCAATTGGCATGTCTCCTTTTGAGTTGGTGTACGGGACAGACGCAGTGTTTCCTACTTCGCTTGCTATTCCGGTAGTCAAATTGCTTCAAGAAGCTGATAGTGAGGAAGATCCCATGTAGAGGCGGATTAATCAAATGATTCATTTACAACAGACACGGGAGGAGGTTCTTCACAATACTCTCAAGTTGCAAGAGCGCATAAAGAAGATTTATGACAGGAAAGAAAAACCATATGACTTCCAAATAGATGATGTGGTTTTGAAGTGGGATGCTCGGAATGAAGACAAAGGGAAGCACGGAAAATTTGATAATTTATGGAAGGGTCCCTATAAGATCGCAGCATATCGTGGCCAAAATTCTTTTCTTCTCAAGGAAATGAACGGAGATGATTATCCCGGAGGGTCGATCAATGGTCGGCTGCTAAAGAGGTACCATGTCTGAGCATTTTCTGTTCTTGTCATCATCATTGTACATACCGTTTTACTCTTATTTTATAGCATGTGTGTACTAATCTTTAATCCTCAGTCTGGGGCCCACGGTGAAGGCTATAATTCTGAAGATGAAGATTGGTTGGTTTGAGGTTTGTCAACGTTTTTTTATTAGTCCATTTTCTGTCCACAATTGAGTTAGTTTGGGTCCAAGCTGTGTCCAATTTTCAGTCAAATCTGCAGTCACTAAAACTGTCAAAGTTTGTGTCAAATGAGTAAAATAATGACTCCATCACCCAATGGTTTAACGCACTGATCTGCTCTCCCAGAGGTCTGAGGTTCTTGGCATCTCCAAGGATCTACCATCCCCATTGGAGCCAATGTTAGAGTCGGTTTAGTAGCCCTCCACCAGAGATCAAAACTCTTTGCATTTCATGATTAGGTGTCCCATCAATGTGATCATGTTGCATTTCGTTAGGCATGCCATAATCCTGGTGGAGAGGGTTTGTGTCTTTTTATTCCCCTCATGTTTGGCACTGCTGGTTCAGGTTTGTTTAAGTTAATAAAATCTTCAAAGGGTCATTCATCTTGCTTTAAGTTTCGAGGTCTTAGGTCTAGGGTCGAGTCAATTTTTGTCTTGAGAGGTCATAAAGGACCAGCAGGCCAGAGGGATGTCCTTCATAAAACATCACTTTCAATAATTCTCACTATTGTACAACTAAATTTTCACCTTGTTTTCAAAAACTCTGTTTTTGAAAAACAAAGGTCATTATCTCATTTTTGTAAAAATTGTAAAAATTTCAAATTCTTCAAATGTTGAAGCGCAGCCTTGGTCTCCTTTGCCAAAGCATCTTAGAAGCTATCCCTGCAAAAATTTTCAGAAGAAATCATCATTTCAACCAATTTTTCAAAGAAAGGAAACCAAAAGTCAGAGCCAATTAATTCAAAAAAAAGTGTCAACACTCAAACATTATAAAGTGGGTGTTGGGCAAATAAAAATCTAAAGGAAGCCTATAAAAGCACATCACTCCTCATTAGCAACTAATTTGCCTCTCACAAGCTAAGTGAATCCTTGCAAAGGCGATTTCAAGAGTCATTGAGCAAATTGGGCAGTTTCAGAGGCGCGCTACGCATCAGGGAGGGCGCGCTACGCGTCAGGGGCGCGCTACGCATCAGGCTGCCTTTCTCAGAGCAAAATTGCTCGTGCGCTATGCGACAGAGACGCGCTACGCGTTGGGCGAGGCGCGCTACGTGTTGGGTTTTTCGCCCAACAAACTGTCAGCAAGCTACCAAATCCACTTTTCTCTCAAGCAAATTGCAGGTAGGCCTCTCCTCCATGGCTAAATTTGGTTTTGCAAGATGAATGAGAAATTAATATGTTTAAATGCCATGAAAATGAGAAATCAAAACCCTACATTGCTATGGAAGATTTAAAGACTTAATGGTGCTAGGGTTTCAAATTTTTTTTGCTGTCCAAGGTTGCCCATTTGTGATCCCTCTTTTCCCTTATTTCCATCAACATTCTCCTTCAAAGTTTCCCATAAAATTTCATAATTTTCCTCTCTAAAATCCCTAAAACTTACTACATTCCCAAACCCCATTTCCACCTTAAAGTCCCACAATATTATGATTTCCCATGTTGCTTTCCCTAAATTCCTTATTTTTGTTTATTGTCCCTAATTCCCTCATGTTCCCCTTTCCCTAACAATCCCCTTGTATTTATGTCCCCTTGGTGACAACATTTGACAAAGTCAAACAACAGTTAATTGGGTGCAAAGTCAGCATTACATTTCAGCCATCTTGCCTTCAAAACCATGTCAGAAACCGAATCAGATTATCAACAGAGTTATGACAGTGATTCAACACCAGAGGTAGAAGTGCCAAGGAGGCATCACAAGGGTGGTAAAGGTGGTCGGCATGTCAGGGAGGAGCCCACTTCTTTGGCTCAATTGCAAGCTTGTCCACTTGCAATGACATGTTTTCAGTATCAATCATGCTTTGGATATTGTGAGAGGATCTCACAAATTCAACACCACAGAGAACTAGTCCGCTTGTTTGTCCTACATTTGCACAATGGTCATGTGAACCTTGCAGGAGTGGATTTCACCCTATCACCTGAAATTGTTGCTCAAGCCACTGGGATACCAAATGTTGGGGAGGAGTGGAACAAGCGTCAGCAGCTAGACAGATTTGATTATCAACCATATATCAAACCCGGGTGCATGAGACACCTAACTGCTGTTTTTCCTTTCAGATTCCTAAGGGATGAGTATGCACCCTTGATGAGGCTCATTATGTGCTATTTCACTTGTGAGGGCAGATTTTCACATTTATATTCGTACCATATCCGTTTGTTGATGCATTTCACCTGGGTACGAATGATGAACATTCCATTTTTCATGTGCCGAAATATAGAGAAGATGGTGCCCGTAGTGCAAAGGAAGAACCCCGCACAGCAGCACAAAAGTATATATCATTATGCACTGATCGAGATCATAGTGATGCATCAGTTGGCACAGCAGGGTATTGCTTGGGAAGATTTCATTTCTCGCGACTTCTTCATGGTGCCACAGCCACCACCTGAGATTGTCCATGATGAGGGGGAGCCTTCACAACAGTTTCACATTCCAGATCCCGAGCATGTCAACACTCCAGCATGTGTTACATATCAGAGAGGCTACAAGGCCTTATTTGCATCTGCACGATGAGTATTATCTCCACACCAGGTGGAAGGGGTCTCGCCTTCTTCATCAACACAGCGAGTGTTATCTCCACACCAAGTGGAAGGGGCCTCGCTTTCGACAGCAACACAGGTAAAAGAGAGAGGCAAGCAGCCCATGATTGATGAGGGACCATCAGGTGATCCGGACATAGACATCATTGACCTTGACATCAGTTCTCCTAGCTCGGAGCCAAAGGAGATCATTCAGCAACTAAAGGCTGAAAATCACTTGTTGCAGCAAAAGTTGGAAATGGCAAATTGGACAATCACATACTTAGAGCAGCGCAACAAGCAGTTAGAGGATGAACACACTCTTGATGAGTTGCGGAGGATCCGAGAAGACCGGAACTTGGCTCGCAAGAGACCAGGTGATTTGACACCTATTGAGCAAGGGTCTATGCTCATTCAGGTGAACACTCATTTAGAAAAGTTGATAGCCAAGGCAAACAGGGACAAAGATATGCTCCGCCACATGAAGAATCATTATTGGGCCCGCATGCATGTGTGCAAAGCAAAAATGAAGGTACTCAAAAGACGATTGGCCAAGGCACTAAAACGGAGGAAAAGGCCCGATCCACTTCAGATTTTGGTTGAAGCCACCTTGAAGGAGCATGGTGCTCAACGATACACCCCCAGCTCAAAATTCAGAAAATTTGGAGCAATTTTGGTCAACTTTGAATTTTTTTTGTTAAAAACAGGTTTTTGCCCTCAACGCGTAGCGCGCCGCGCGCTATCCTAAAGTTGGCGAGGTCCATTTCACAAAAAATCAGCATTTTTGGATTTTTCATGACAAATTACACTTTCTCAGCCACTACCAAGACATTTCATTGAGGTTTGGGCCCTCAAAAGGTCAAAAAACAAGCAAAAAATGACCTTCTGCCACTTTTTGGACACACTGGAAGTAGTCTTGGGAGATTGCATTTTTGGAGGGGCAAATGGCTACAAAATTGAGAAATTCCACTTGGGCTAGAGAGTAGACATCCAGACCTTTCCAACAAGCCCACTTGTGCCTCATTTGGATGCCTGGAAGTGCCCCAAAAGTAGGCTCAAAGGTGTGCTACGCGTTGAGAAATGGCGCGCTACGCATTAGGACATTTTTTCAATTTTTCAACTTCAGCTCAGGAAAACGCAGCATTTTACCAGTTTTGACTTTTGGTGGGATTTTTCACCGTCCTTGATGTAATTAATGTAATTTTAAGTTGGCATGACACTTATTTACCTATTCTAGAAGATTCATTCATAAAATGGCAAAAAAATAATGAATGAATTGGTTTCCTAGCTTATAGAGGCAAGTTGTTTTGATTGCCTAGATTGTAGTGCTCAGTTCAGAATTGGTTGAAATAGCTCCTAGGATGATGAGCTCGACCCCTAGAGGCAAGGAAATGTGTTAGCTTGCCTATATTATGTATCTTCTTAGTCATTTTCATGGTTGGACTCTTGAGGGATAAGCTTAGACTGTATTACTCTTTGTATCTCTGCAATTTTGGCAAAGGAAAGACCAGGGTTTTGTAGCACTATTTGGGATTCCTGTGGTGATTTGTGTTGATGGTGTGTTTCTCTCATGTACTTGTAAGTTTTTTATGTGTACCATTTTCCTACTCTTCTCTTCTGCAAATTAAGTAGATGAAGTGTTAAGGTAGAATTCATGGTTTCTATGCTCTGCCTTTAATTTTGCTTAATATCTATGTTTTCATCTGTTTAAGGAGAACTCTTGATGGTTTCTTGCTCTCATTAACTCCTCACCGGTCATATCTATCCATTCACTTATTTCAAAGGCATCAAGACAATCTCCTACCTTGCCCCAAAAAGACCTCTGCAAAAACTGTGTCTCATCCCCACACCCAAAATTGCCTTGCTCAGTTTTCCAACAAAACCCTAAAAATTTAAAATCAAACTTTCCCTATCAGTTTACTAGCCTAAAATCAGTGTTATTTATTGGTCATCTCAGCCCTTTGAAGACCTTTTGCCGAGATAGACCCAGAGAGAGCCCTCTCCTGTCCCCGTAGGGCTAGCTACGAGGCTAAGTGGTTTGATGTTGCCTTGAATTTTGTCTTTTTCAGCCTGAGGCCAAATTCAAGCGCTAACACAGCCCTTCGAAGTCAGCAGATAGGATAGTTTTCTAGGGCAGCGTAGTTCAGTATGGTGCAGCAGTTGTAGCAGCCTTCAGTTCATCATTTTCTCACTTGGGTTTTGTCATGATTTTCCATTGAGACAAGCCCAAGTGCACCATTATATTTTACTATTGTATTTTCTCCTGAAGGAGTAATAAAATGGCTCAACGGTTCTCTATTTCCAGTGTTTCCATTGGTGCTTAATGTATATTTCGTTTTCCTGATTGTTGGATTGTTTGCATGCTTGTATATCACTTATATTCCTATTTAGGAACATTACAGTGGTATCAGAGCCATAATCTTGGTTCAGCCTGTGGGAAAGATTATAATCAAACAACATGGCGATCACCTGGAATGAGGTGGTGAGGATACAACAAATGATGATTTATGTGGGGAAGAAGTTGATTCATTCCTCAGTTGGGAATCCAGACATGATTGCAATTGATGTGGAGTTATTGGGAGAGAACTGGAGGGCATACCAATCATTGGGTTATGGTATTCATGTGTCCCTCTCTTTTTTGGAATTCTATGAACTAAGGGGTATGCAAAAACCAATGGAGATTCAGTGGGATTTTGCAGGGATGATGAGAAGTATTAAGGAAAAAGATGAAAGAGTAGTTGAAGGGGCCATGGTTGGCAAGGAGACAGTTGAGCATACACCCATTGATGAGGTGTCATTCATTGATGAGGTATTCTGGGTTGTGACTGAGTTCTCAGGTGATAACAATGCACCACAGGTTGATGAGGTGCCGAAAGATAGCTCCACCGTTGTTGAGGAGCCGATAGGTACAAAGGCATCTAGATCTATGACGGAGTTGCCAGACGACAGTCAACGATAGCTGACTGGTGAGCATATCATGCATATTATGTTGTCTATGGAGAAGCAGTCGAAGGCTTATGTCGAGCCCGTGATGGAGGAGGATGTGCAACCATCCCTTGGGCTAGCCATTGATGAGGGGAAGCATAGAGGCCGCGCGTTGGGTTTTCAGCATAGTTCACTTCAGAGGCCCACTAGCGGGGTCTATAGCATTATCAACCCACCCTTATGTGTTAGATTTAGGGAGTCTGAGTTGTCTAGATGTACCCAAGGGGGTGGACAGGTTAGCAGGACTGAGTTGAGCATGATACCACATCAACTTGGAGGGATTGTTCCTTCCACAAAGGATTACACATTCGATCTCTCCTTTGGGATTGGATGGCAAGAGGTATTGAGATGGTACTCAATGGAGTAGGTTAGGCGGTTGGATACATCCATGGCCACATGTCAGCAGAGGCCATGGATTACCAAAGGACTCAAGGGCTAGAATGTTTTTGGGATTCAGGTGGGATTTCCCAGCACATCATAGAGCTGGTAGGTGATGGTAGTAGCTACGTGATGGACTTGATGCTTGAGTGCACCCACATTTTTAGATCTCCGTCAAAGCCCCAGTCAGCACTAGTGATAGGATGGTTTGGCAGGTGAGCAGATAGATTTCATGAGCTGTCTTGGGATATTGACAGTGCATGGAGTCACATGGTGACTGGCTTACTTGGGCAGGAGCTGGTTGGAGGAGGCGGCATTGGCAGGCTATCAGACAGGGCTTGGTATGGAGAGAGTGCTCTCTTACTAACATATGGGATGAATGGACAATTGATGATAGGCGCGATAGTGTCATTTCCATTAACATGCGGGGAGTCAGGCCACTTAGGTCTTTCATAGAAAATGAGGGGATGTAGCCCACATCATGGAGGGTGTACTAGCAGAGAGGTGGATATTTTGGCCCATGAAGGATAATGTATGTTACAGGGTGGCAGGACAATGGGAAGTGGTACACAGGACTACACAGAGTTATGTCATAGGGTGCAATGTTATGTAGGGATGCAGTCTGATGCATACAGACCCAATGTTAGGCCATATCATCCAGTGACATGCGGATCTATGAAGCGAGGAGTAGGGGATTATAGAGGAGCATGGAAATGCAGGGTGGTGTGTCATAGTATGTTGGACTGCATTGTGGAGTGGGAGTGCCTCACATCGCATTGAGTACATGTGGGGAGTGACAGGTACAGTGACACAGGCGAGACACAGGCCAATATAAGATGGCATAGCCATAGCCAAGGGTATCCAGCGATGTACAGGGGTAGGTTGTGGTGTACAGTGGCATGTCGAGGAGTACTGGGATGATCGGGGGTATGCATGGGTATATAGTGTCACACAGTGAGGTCTTAGAGTGTTTCCTCCAGGGAGACCCTTGGATGGAAAACTGGGCATACCTTTAGGCGTAGTTCACCCAAGATCGACGGGGACATAGATGAGTGATACTTGATGGTATTCGCAGGGACTCACACACCCAACCCCCTTCTACATCCCTCATGGGCATAGTCGATTTTGTTGTTGAATTTCTGAAGTTTGGTCATGAGCAGCGAAGGACAAGGAGCTCACCCAAGATATTTGGGTGCCACTCAGCGCACCAAGGGGGAGACTTTTCAGTAGTGGCATTGGGTTCTTGCGTTAGTTGATAGCCACAGATTGGCGGATGAGGTGATCATCTACAGGGGTGGCATATCGTTTATCACCGAGCCTACGTCTAGGGAACTAGTCACAAGGGAAACATGTGTCACTCTTTTCTCAGGGCATGTCGGGACCATGCATGAGCAGAGGTTACTGGGTATGACTAAGGTAGTTTCCCAGTATGTGTCTAGGCTCCAGACTTTATATTGGCACATTATCGAGAGAGTGGATGGAAGACCCAGGGGAGATTGTTTGTATGGACAGAAGGGATCCATATACCCTGAGTCAATTACGAGTACTGGATACCCATATTTTGGTTGCATTCAAGGGGTAGCTCTTTGGCACACATGGATTCCAACAATCATCGGTACTACATAGTGGCAGGCACATGGCAGATTAGCATGCATTGGATTAGCCCACGATATATGGAGCCTATATAGTGATCACATGCAGGGACTAGAGACGAGGGCTGGAGGGACTCCATTAGTTGACAGGGCTATGCCGCAGCCGGTCTGGGTATGGGATACAGGGATTTAGTTGATCGATAGATCACTCGTAATGAGCGGAGTTGTGGTAGAGAGTGATATAGTTTTCTCTTGGGATGACACATGGGGATTCACAGAGGATTTCATCATATGTGGAGGCAAACATTCTCTATTGTTGCATAGGTTCGGAGTTAGATTTGGATGGGTAGACCTTGGTGCCATGGAGATGCCCAGGCAAGATGTGTCTCGCCTCTTTCAGTATTCCACCATCGAGTTCCAGGAGAGGAGGATACTGACTGCGCACGATGGGGAGTATGACATAGTCATAGTAGCGCAACGTCAACATGGCGGCACCATTATGGGACTAGCAGGGAACTGGGGCATCATAGCTCTTCACAGCTCAATAACCTTGAGGGATGTGCCGATTACTGCATGGGGAGATCATACATATCTTCCATTGGGCTCTAGCGATTCACTAATGGAGTAGGGGACTTCTTGTACTTTCACCGGGCAGGATAGTGAGTGGAGTGAAGGGAGCCTCATGTTGGATAGGATTGTCTGGGATCCTGGTATTAAAGGATTCTTTCATATCAGGATAGCGCAAAGGTCAGGCATGATCCAGTGGCACATGTGGGAAGCTGGCACATTTTACAGTGACAGTGGGGAGCAATAGATAGAGAGGATGCTTTCCCAGGCATTTCTTGAGGACAAGCTATTTTTAGTGCATGGGAGAGCTTGCCGAGTGAGGATGCCACCTGGGAGGGTGAGCACATTTTGGAGCACCCAACTTTGAGGTTGCTTAAGGGAAAGGAACATTTGGGAGGGGAGGACTATCATGTCCCTTCTCAAATACATTTGTAACGAGGTGCTGCTACACAATTTTGCACAATTTTGGCTAAGGAAGAGAACCCATCATTTTCGACTTAGGGATTTAGGAGGCAATTCGACTTTATTTGGTTACTAGTAGAATGTGGGGGGCACCCACATGGGAGTTAGAATTGACCCATTTGAATAGATTGGAGGGAAAGTCGAATAGGTGGATGGAGGGGCCCAAGGAGGGAGCAACTCTCATTTTGGATTCATTCTTACACCTTACAATCAAAATTACTCTATTGTTCTCTTTGTTGTTTAGCTGAGTCAACCGACTGTTTAGCCACAAATCTCTCAAGCGGGAGATTCAACCTCTACTTCGGGGGACCATCTGTGCCCCCCCTAGAGAGGCACTTCCATAAGTATTTCAGGAGTTTTGGGAGTGTGTTACAGCACTACTGTTCATCTATAACAGCGAGTGCGTATTTCTAGCTAGCTGGAGAATACGCAGGGGGAGTTTGGAGCTATCAATGATCAAGCATTGGCTGAGAGAGTTAGAGGATTGGGAAAGCATCAAAGGGCCAAAATTTCTTGGGATTTTCGGAGCCAACAGAGTCAGCTTCCTAGCAATTCGAATTACTAGGCTTGGGGACAGCGCAGAGGGCCAATCCAGCAATTTCATGGAGCTAACGAGCAGGTGCCATAGGCCAGAAGCCCATCAGGGAAGTCAGGGGATTGATAGCAGAGATCATCATGCATGACTAAGCACCTTCACCCAAGGAGAGCACAACCACGCTCTAATATCAATTTGTAACACCCCCTCCTCCCAGGTCCACCGAAGCAACTGTCCAGTTGGGGCAAACATGTGATGAGAGAGGTCACTATAAGGGATTCAATCTCCTTGGTAACTTTAACAAAATGGAATCGAAGGAACACATAAAAAAAACCCATCCACATCAGCAACAACACCCCTAGGAGACATGTCAGCCACTCAAACATCCTACCCCTAGGTCCCACTGATGTTTTAAGCCTTTTAACCCAAATTCGATCTCATGTTATAGGGAATATAGTGACCAGCAACCCAAAGTCACTCTCATAGGCCTATGTGCCAATTATGTGGACTTTTCTCAGCAAACCTGTGCTAGCGACCTTGAGATTTGAGCCGCTTTTCTAGCCTAGAATTCCATACTCTACCCAGAACTTGCTACAACCTCCAAAATCAATCAAACACATGATAACAATGCTAATAAATAAAAATCAACCTCGGGACTAGGCCTGAGCATCCCCAACCGAGATTGACATTCTGTCAAACACTTGGCATCAATGCAACCTATAGGTCTAGGATACAAGACAGAGCATAAATGACCGAAAGAACTTATAAAACATAACCAGAAGGATCACCTCCTTCTCAATTGATATATTTTATCATAAATTAGGTCTTGCATCCATCCATCAAACAATTACAAGTAAATACACAAAATAACCATGACGTGAACTAGTCATTTAACCATGCTTATAACCAACATAAAACCATATAAATATCAGACATATGGCATCCATTAAATCCACATATAAACCAGTTCAAAAGTAAGATAACTTAGCTTTTATTAATCACAGGCAAATTTGACCAGGTTCGGGACTTCCACGTACCACCCGACCATAGACGTTGTTGAACCAAATCTCTCTTTCAGCCAGTCACCCTCATGCCATATTCCAAGCATGAATGTGGGATCTCATAGAACAACCAAGGGAATCCATAGGTTAAATCACCTCCACCCTCATCAAACCGTGATCACACCAAAATCGGTGCTTCGATCACAACCGAACTAAACTTGGAATGCTATCCAGAATCCATCACTATCCTTAAGGAATTTTTCATCTCCTTGTCTCTCAAGCTTTACTGCAATCCAATCATGGATCACTAAGCACTAAAATGAGACCAGTCTCTTAGGATTTACTGCAATTCAAACCTGGATCACTAGACCCTAAAGTGAGATTTCTCCCTCGGGTTTTACTGTGTATCCCACCAAAACCAGTCAAAGGATTCCTAGGCCTTTAGGAATGAACCTTGAGACCACCTTCGCCCTAGATTCTAAAATCCATCCGGCAAACAAAAGCTCAAAACTGAGATAAACATCCCAACATACCATGGCATCCAGAAAAAGGCAAGGCTAGGTTGAAAACCATTGTCATAACCCGGCAAAATCATGCCACAAATAGCAAGAGAACTATACACCAACATGCAAAGCCATGCATGTCCAAACCAGTTAAGAAATTGTACATGTAAAAGGTTACCTACAAGTATTCTTACTGAAGCTACCTTATCCTTCTTTCCTTTCCTTGATCCTTTCTTTCCTTCCTTTCCCTTTTCTTGTTTTTCCTTCCTTGATCCAAAGCTAGAGTGCTCCAAGAAAACTCTAAGTGACCAAGAGTGAGAGAGACAGAGAATAATGAGAGAGCTCCAAACTTGAACTGACAAAAGGTTAGCGAAATCTTGCCCACTAATCCTCAGAAGCCTTTTTATTAATGAGGCCTCTAATTTCTTCATTTTCCATCATTTTCTTTCATTTTTCTCCTCACATGCAACATGTGACCTTTCACCTTAATTTTCTCCTAATTTCCTTTATTTTCATAAATAAACGTGCCAAAAATGCCTTTTTGCCTTTGCCTTAGCCTTTTCCAATTTTCCTTGGCCAAAACACACATCTAGTGATGCCCACTACTATATCTTTTCCCAACATTCAGCTTGGAATAAGTGTCCCTTAATCGGGGTCTTATTTTGCATTTATTAACTTTTATTACATGAAATCTTCACCACAGTTGTTACATCGTTCTTGCCTTTAAAAAGATTTAGGAAAATAGTTTCTAATGGAAGTAATAAACAAGACAATAAAGGAGAGGACTTTTTGTTTGATTCATATTTGAACAAACTTGTACATGTTGAATCGAATGTAGGTAGAGGAGCCATCGAGAAACCCTTAGGTATGTTGCAAGAATCGAATGTATAAGGGAGTAGACCCATCGAGAAAACTCACAGTCTATGTGAAAACCATATGAAATGACATGCAAAAAATGTATTATATTTTTTTTTACACATGTCACCGTCGAATATCTAATGGCATAGGTAGGTCATTGAATATTCAACAATTTTCAGATAGAGTACTCGACAATCGAATCGATGGACGGAAGCATCGGTTCCTTAACACTTTCGTAATACAAAACCCATATGTCACCTATCTGACGCTTAAAAATCTACTTAAAAGCATCAGAGCGAAAAAAAATTTATCGCACAATTTAATTCTTTTGTTGATTACCCGATGCCTCAATGTCAATTTGTGCCATCGGTCAAAATGACCTTTGTGTTGAATATCGTTAACATATCCAACGTGTCATCGTTGGTTTGAAAGAGTCAAAGTGACAACACTTTTGTTGCACAATTTACTTATTTTGTTGATTACTCGACACCTCAATGACGGTTTTTTTTGTCAAAAAAATGGCCTATGTGTCGAATATTTCACTGCAAACTGTTGCGAGACCTGTCAGATATTCGATGTTGGGTCCATTGAATATTTAATGATTTGTATTGTCACAAACCGACCTATAAACATCAGCTTTTTAATGGAAATTTTCGACTTTTATGTGTCAGATAATTGACAACTTTACCATCGCATATCCAAACAGTGACTAATCTTTTGAGTATTCGACAAAATTCTAGTGATGATTTGATAAACACCAATGTATCGGATAGTCAATACCAACAAGTCGCATATCTGACTAATAGCCATCATATTTTTGCCCCATTTGTACTAGTGTTGGTTTCATAAGAAATATATAGGTGATAAAATGTTTCAATGAGAGGCATAGTCCTAAAATGGATAAGGATATAGATCCAAAAGGAAAACATCCCAACTTCCAAATCCTCTCGCTTAGACCATTTCTGATTAAGCAGCAGCTTGGCCCTAGCACCTTTAGACTTGAAAGTTTGGATAGGAGGTCATAGGATCTCTCGGTAAATGGTTAGTTATTAAAGCATTATTTCATATGACCATAGGTGTGGTCTTGTAGTCATGTACGTAGTAGGTTTCTTTTCCTTTTTTGTTCCATCGTTGTAAATACAATATGTTTCATAGGATTTTCCTTTAGTGAATTACCTCTGCAGATCCCTCTCCAAGCTAAACCTAAACACTCAAAAGGTCTCCTACTAGGAGAAACTCATCATATAATCCTAATTAACCTGACTTATAATACTCAAATGGAATTTATTTTATTTTTGAAACCAGTCTTAAAATTTCTCCCTACTTAGTGGAACATTCACCAATTTCCATGAGTTCCAATCATATGAACAAAGTCAATGTACCATCGAAACCCTTCCAATGTTATTTGAGAACCTTAACCAATTGACATAAATTGCAAAAAATGAAGACCAAGCTTGCATTATGACATTTTTCCCATGAGCACAATCCACAAACTTGGGCACTTTCAAAGCAAAGAAACTCCATAATACTAGAAATCTTGTGCCTTTAAGGGGATTTTGGATACACCCCCCACCTCACTAGGTGGTATTACAAAACATATCATAAAACCTCCAAAAAAGGGTACTATATATATATATATATATATATAGATATAGAGAGAGAGAGAGAGAGAGAGAGAGAGAGAGTCTCACATATGGTGACTGGGACACGAGTCCAAGTAAAAAGGGTTTAAGAAGCAACCTATTGATCAGTGGTTGTCATTGATGTCAACCCAAGCAGCACCACGGGCTACCCCGATCTTGCATGGGAATTTTTACTTGAAAAATTACTCTATTCTGAGTCAAGGATCTTCTATATTGATTCTACTCGTCAAGATATTTCTGCTAATATATGGCACACCAAGTAATTCTTCACAGTTTGAGAGATATTCATGTTTGAAGTTAGTAACCACAGTTAGTGGGCTAAAACCCTATGGGGTTGTGGCATGGCACTCATAATTGGTTGTGGTCATTGAATAGTCAATAATTAATAATAAAAAAATTGCTCCTAAAATCCCTCCAACTTTCACTTGTTGAGACCCTCTCAACTCAAGACATTCATATAAATAATGACCATCATATCCTCCTCTAGTAGGGATTTTGTGGCTTCAAACAGGTCATCATGTAATTTTTGCTATAATTTTTATTTATAAGAAGCTTTAGAACCTGAAATTAAAACCCATTTTAGCTGAAATCTTGATGAACCTCATGACCAAATTTCAGATCTTGGTTCGCTATATTTTCAGAGATATGATATGAGGAAGTTAGGGTTTTTAAAGGCTCCTGAATTCCATGTCAAACATGTGACGTTGGGAAAATCGTCATAGCTTTCTATTTGATCATTAGATTCAAATTTTGTAAATAGTAGTAGAAAGAGAACAGAGTGTATTTTGTTGATTAGCGTTTTTAGGGTCAAAATTCGTAACAGTGACACGTGGAAATTCGTACAAATTTGATCTACTGAACTAGTCTATAATCAAGTTAGTGTGGGAGATTGGGCATAACTATTTCTTGAAGAATCCAATCTTTATCAGACCTATGGGGTTGGAGAGAGGACTTAGAGGACTACTAAAAGACGGAATTTTAGACCCTGGAGATTTAAAATTACATAGATACAATAGATTTAATATAGAGCTCCTAGAAGGCAAGAAAAAGCATGCAATCAAGTATCACTGCAGTAAGGACCACACATCAACAGTCAAGGGTAAGTCTCCTACAGCAAGGTATGTATGATTAGTGGTTACATTTGAATTTTGAGTATCAGCTATGACATATGTTTTTTTAGGACAATGTAATTATATACAAGGTATCGGTTATATATCTATGTCTCTATATGTCACAGTGAGTTTTGATACCACATTTTGGATGTCCTATTCTTGATACTACACATTTGATGCTACACCAAGTCTGCTAAATCTATATGATGTTGTAAGTTCATGTTACTTGTCTTGTCATAGTTGATAGAATGGTCTCTGTTGTTGTACTTAGAACTTGGCTCATCACAAGTTTAGAGTATGTCATCAGTTTCTATTGTATATATCTTTAAGTCAGTTTTGGATATAATCTTTCATAGAGTCCATGCCTATATCAAGAGTGGGAGTCTTTATCTACTGCCGCAACAAGTCAACAACAAAAGTGACAAGCATTCTTTAGGTATGCATTGTAATTTTAATTTGTATTTATTCATTGTTATGCACTTACATGTGTTTTGCAGGTAGAGATAAGTTGAAGGGTATTTTGTTTTGTTTTGGGATTAGTTTCACCGGGCAAATTTTGCATGCAGGTAGAAGAAGATTCAAGTAAAACTTCAAGCAATAATTCAAGAGAAGAAGTATCAAATGAAAGGAAGCATTATAGCGGGACATCCTTGAAGACATGACAACCATTCAGATATCGTGAAGTATTGTTAAGGCCAAGAGTCATTATTGTAAAGTTGTAAAAGTGTCATTTGTAAAAGAGTCATAATTGTAAAATTGTAAAAGAGTCATTTGTAAAAAAGTCATCATTGTAAAGATTGTAAAAGAGTCATTATGCGAGAGTCAAAGAGGTAGTGTTGGGAGGTATAGGAGTCACTATTGGGATGATGTCATGGTTGGGTTGCAGGTCATAGAGTGATTGTGTATTTGGTCAAGTACACGAAAATCATTGTACATCTTATTGTATCGTGGATTGTTGTCCCTGGTTTGGGAATCCATAGTCTTGTCTTATTTCAGTCATTATAGGGTGGTAGGGAGGTGCTAGGTAGGTGTATGAAGTCGCCTACAAGTCGATGCCTGTGAAAACTTCAGGGTGGTAGGGTGGTGCTAATGTGAGTTGTGGCTTTCTAGGGTGTTGGGGCATCCATTCAATTAATTACTGAAGAAACCAAGGCATTGGGGCATCCTTCCAGTGGGAGCTGGAGAAGAATTATTTTCTAGAATTCTAGGAAGTTGTTGTTTTCATTTCAGTTGGGGCTGAAGATTAAATAATTTATTAGAAAAGTGTTTGGTGGTTTTTGACCCAGAGGGGGTTTTCCACCTAAAATTATTGTGCCTACTGTGTTCTTTTATTTACTGTTATTACTGCAAAAAAATTAATAATAATTTAAGATTAACTCATGCTCTAAAAATATTTAAAAGTGCTAATTTATAAGGAATATTGATTTAGCCCCCCCCCCAGTATTTCCAACACAACCCTATTTGGGATAACGCATGTCTATTGATAAGAGGGGTCTACTCATGGTAGTTCGAGATGAGGAACACACATCGACATCCTGCCCTGAAAGCACTATGATTTTTCTGATGGGTCAAGTTTAATATTGCTAGATGCTAGCATGAAAGAAAAAACCTATAAATCCCACATTTTGGTTCT
Source organism: Pinus tabuliformis (assembly GCA_031772625.1). Classification (NCBI taxonomy): domain Eukaryota; kingdom Viridiplantae; phylum Streptophyta; class Pinopsida; order Pinales; family Pinaceae; genus Pinus; species Pinus tabuliformis. The sequence goes on along the minus strand of CM062807.1, from coordinate 87,488,705 downwards.
TGAATGATGGTTGAAGGGTTGGCTGGTGGAAAGTTAACCTATAGTTCAAATATTCCATAAAAATGTATAGTTGGTGATGAAGGACACAAAAGGAAGAATTCTTGAACTAGTATAAGCCTATTTTTACCCCAAAGGTACTTAGTTTAAATACCAGGTTAAAGTCATGGTAGAAATAATTGGATTTTCCCCATCAAATTACTAATTGTTGTGCCCAACAACCCCACCTTTCATAATTAGAAGGATCAAGAAATCATGTGGGGTCGCCCTTTACTTCCCTAAATTCTTCTTCCTATCGGTCTCAAGCTGCAGTTGTTCACACCCAATTGAGACACCCTTCGTATAAAGGTAAACATTAGGGAATCACTCCTTTATATGCTAGCTACTTTCATCAAAGCTCGGAAATTTTCACATATTCAATGTTACCCTTGTCAATTCTCCAACATTGATGATGCTTCAGAGTTTTTTTCATTTTTCCTCTAACTACACTCTATATGAAGGTTCGAGGATCAGAGATACCAACACTGTAACAGAGACTTCTTCCTTATACATCTCCAGGGTTTGTTTTATCAAACGTCAGATGTTAGCAAGAAGTGCTATGCAAACCTTGTCATATACATCTTCAAATTCCCAACATTGACACAGTTATAGTAATTTGAGGTCGAAAGGATTTCGGTAAATTTTTTAGGTGCTCCCTTCATCTATTCCTTCTAAATATTGATGATTGTGCTTGTTTGGCACTCATCTCGGTATTCCACTACTACTCTACCACATCATTTAATTGACTTACTCCTACAAGGTTCCTTTGCAGTAGGTATGGTCTTGTTCTTTAACAAGGCACTTTAATAGGTTATCTTCACCAACCCGTCATCATTAACCCACCACATGAATTTTGAAATCTACTAATCACACATCCATGATACCCACATAAGGCTGATTTTATTGCATCAACATTAGTGTGTTAACTTGTTCTCCTAAAATTAACAGATTTCTTACTTTCATTAATGCTTGTCTTGATTATATCAAAGCTTCCCTTGATTGCATTAATGTTATGTGGGGTAGCATTAAGACTTACATATAGTAGTGTTATCTCCTTATAAGCAAGGGTTTGAGAACCTTCACTAACTTATCCTAAGATTTGTGTATATTGTTAGTGTAAAGATTTTGGAAAAGAGTACCAAAAATGCTTCACTTAAGTCAGTGGTGACAAGTGACCCTAACAACAAAATGTGGCCGCTTTATGCTTTAGATCTACAAGAAAATGTGATAAAACCTTGCAATAAAATATATGATGCAAGCCCAAAACATATAGAAACAGTAAAGAAAAGTGAAATAACCCAATAGAAGGACTTCAAATGAATAGTATTTGATTAAAACACCTGTAAATGAAGATTTACAACATGGGTTTGTAGATCCCCCTCCATGGGATGGGTCCTTTTGATGTCCTTGTGCTTCAGTGATCTTGTTCTTCTCTCTCAAATATGCAGAAAACCCAAAAGCAAGATGAAACTCAAGTGGGAGCTCAAATATTGTGAGATGATAATGGTGATGATGATAATGATCATGGTGAAGAATGAATGTAAAACCCTCTTATTTATAACAAAGTATTGAGCTAAATTAGGAATTGGAAAATAATAAAATATTATTGACCAAATCAAAATCTAACTGTTAGGAATACTTTATTATATTTTTTGGAGAGGGAAAAGATATTCAAAATGGTCAAATATCTTTATTTAGAAAATGGTTGAAGTAATTAACAAATAAAATGATTTATTAATCATTTTGTGAGGATTAAGAAAGGTGTGAATTTGAATTAATTATTAAATAATGGTTTAACGATTATTCCAAAAATAAGAATAAGGAATAATAATTATATAGTGATTTATTTAATTATTCCATGGTGATTAAGTCAAAGATGCTAAGAAATAATTATCAAATAATTATTTAATAATTATTTCTAGAGAAAATTAAATAAATAATGATTTATTCAATTATTCTCATGGGGTTTTTGAATTTTAATCAGAAATAATTTAATAAAAATGGTTTACTAAATTATTTCCTATGGTGAAAGTGAATTTACTATGGTAAAATTAATCCTACATGTAGTATTTCAATCCGCCTAGTATGAAATGGCTAGGTGATCATTTTTACGTGATAACATCTATACTCTCTTATGGCTATGTTTGTTTTGTTCACTCAAAGCTCATTTCAAGCTCAAAGGACCACTAGACAAGTTTTAAGTCCACTCAAAGTGAGAAATTGTGTTTTTGAATTTTCTTTAGTCATACACAAGTTGTATATTATGTAAATAGTATTGGTTGCTACAGGCAAGAATCAAAGATATAAGAGAAAAAGGGTGTCTAAAACACATCAGGGAAAAGGGGAAAACCTCAACATCGTTGAACCCATCATGCTAGATCCTCCTTCGAGTGAATTTTTCTACTAGGATATCAAAGTCTTTGATGAAGGTGTGGTGTATATGCAGACTAAGGAGAAATATATCGCACATATGTTAACTCCTAGTCTGACTTGTCCGACTAGGATTATGTAGCCATGTGCAATAAAAATAAATCTAAAACATGTTACGTAGCCATAAGACAACCCTATTTTCCATACAAGGAAATGACTAAATGGGTTTTGACACAAGTTGACTTGAAGCATGAAACCATTGTTAACAATTTGAGGTGAGATTGTGGCTTCTTTGATGGAAGAAGTATTCAACAAGATATACCAACTCAATCATCCCCAAATTATAGTGAATAAGAAATTTCTTAACAATTTCTTCACCACGCATCCCAAATTCATCAAGATTACGAAAGGATGGTGGTGGCACAGTAATTCGTTCAAGGAACACATCAATCAGTAATATCCCACACATTGCACCCGAGAGCACCATTTTGGCATGATCAACCAGTTGTATGGTGAGTTTAACACCTCTCATTTCAAAATTGAATGATCACCTTTAACAGTTGAAATAGTTTCAATTGGTCATATGTTTAATTGGTTGAATATTTTGTCAAACAACCTATTGAAATCCCTCATAAAAGTGAAGGAAAACCCATCTAATCAGAGTGCCTCATTCTATATGTTGACATACTTAATAGATTCTTTTTGCATTGCTAATGTGTTTTATGGCATGAACTAGAAATGGACACCGAATTTTCCATATATACATATCTATTGTCAAGATTTGTGAGCAAACCATCACCCCAAATTTTCTATGAAATTTGTGACAACTTCCTAGCCCAAACCCATTAAATTTTGTTTGGTTTTCCATCACCTAGGTTATCCGAAGAAGAAAGAAATTATCTCGGAGGAATAGGTAACTCATATTGTGAAGAACACTATACTTATATTTGAATTTATGGTTGCTCAACGCCCCCTCACTTGATGTTGCAATTGTTCCCTGATTGGCTCATGATAAGGGAAATTTCCTATCAAACTATGGGGGTTGGTGTTACACAGTAATTTGTCACTATCCTCATCTCAGTCCCTCTGTTGTGTCATGTATCAAATACACATGTCCATATCTTCCCACTTGTGCAAGAAGATTAAGCAAGTGCTCTCTAATGCTGAAGATTGACCCTGTTTGCCTAAGTTTCTGCATCGTCGTTAGTAAACCCTTAAAATCTGTGACTGTTCCCTGTCGTGAACTGTATCGTTGCGACGTCGTTGTAGGTGTACACCTATTTCCTGCGACAGTCAGATTTTAGGGCTCGGCGCGAGGCTCCCAGCTATTTATTACGATGATTCATCTGAACACATTGCTCCCTTGCGATGTCGTCGCTAAGCCCTAGTTCATGACCCACGATGATTTAGATTTGGCGAATTAGTTCAAACAGTCGACCATCTGGATGTTTCTAGAGCTGGTTGTTGGGTCAGTGTGGGTCTCTTTTCCGCCTCTAGGATGGTGGTTCCGTCTCTTGTGCAACCTCCCTTGGGGATAAGCTCCCTCTCCCTCATTTCATGGAGGCTCCTTCTCCTATAATATCACTCACCATTGCTATGATCTGCTAGTTCTTTAGTTGGGCAGTGCTAGTTAGTTCTTTTGAGTTTGCTTTGAAACTAAGTAGATAGCTTTGATATGAGTGTAACAAGTGTGGGATTGCTAATAGTTTGGTAAGAGGTTATGGAGTGCCTTAACCTTGTATTAGAGCTTGTGAGTGAGAGAGACATTGTCTATTTGGGAGACCCATTCTTGAGAGTGAATGCTTGAAGAAACATACTGGCTGAACCCTCCGAGAAGGCTTGCAACGTCAAGACTTGGTTGTAAGCTTTGATTTTGATTCATTTTAATAAAATCAATGATGATTTCCTATATATTGTGCACAATTTACTTGATACCTTATGATTTCTTGACTTTATAAGTGAATAGATCATTGTTGTTCTCGTTACATGTTCTGTTGTTTTCTTGTGGTGTTTCAGGTTGATTTCTCATTGAGGAGAAAGAAACGAAAGCTGGAGCAGTGCAACGGAAACTCCATCAACCACCAGTTTGAGGTAGGCTTTCAACGATGACTATTTAAGGGAATCGATTGTTTTTTTGTTTTTGCTGTGACTAGACCCACTCTAGGGCTAGAGGGGTTGCCTCTATCCGTAGAGGGAACACTTTCCTTTATCACAAGTCGGCGACTCCGCTAGGGAGTCCTTTGTATGTTTTCTTCTTGTTCACCCTTGATCTGTTTTTTATTTTAGTGTCTCTTGAATTTTGGGGTTAAACCATTAGTTTTTTGGTTACCTAGGTCAATCTGGGAATTCCCCTTACTACTTGGAAAGATTATCTGGTGTCATTTAGGTGATTTTACTTTGTCTTTTGCTTAAGTAAGATCATCACTGAAGATAGCCTAACAGTCGCGACGATGTCGCTGATGTTCTAGCTTTGTACCCGCGACTATTTGGCTTTCGTCTCAGGTTTCTAGTTTAATTCCCGCGACGATTCCTGAAATCGGACCGTCTCTGAAAACGGGTGTACTTTAGCAACTAGTCTCTAGTTGACAGTGTAACACCTGCGACGACATCTCTAGTTGACAGTGTAACACCTGCAACGACATCTCTAGTTGTCAGTGTAACACCTACGACGATTCCTGTAAAGTTGTTTTTACAACTTTACCTCTTGAATCCACTAGTCTTGTTTATCCCCTACTGTTTCCTCTCTCCCATCAGCTTGTTTTGATTGCTTTTGGTTAAGGTATTGTCTCTTTGGTTTCATTGAGTGAGTCTTGTGTTTTTAGACCACGTGACCTAGCTCTCTTAAGCATTTTAGACCATTTGCTTGGGTTAATTGTCTATCCAAGGTTCATCCGCAACCATCCTATTGATTTGATTGAAGCTTTTGCTACTTGTTTCTCTTACTGGTTGATTTTAGTGTAGATTATTGAACCAAATTTTTATGTTGATTCGATTCTTCACTGCCAAGCATAGATCACAATTGTTTGGATCGATCAGTTCACACTTTCTTGTTTGTCTCTTTAAATTCAAAACAAAACAAAAAAATTAAGGGATTGCATTCATTTGATATACGAAAGTGAAAGTATATGTGGATTTCAAATTTTCATGTTTGAGAAATTGAAAAGAGAACTCTAAATCTTTCATTAGTAGTATTGATGCATCATGAGATTAGTGTATTGATGCATTGTGTTTCTTAGTGTTTGCATTCGCTTGTGTTTTCTTGGGAATGAACTTTCTACCCTCCTTTAAGTAGGTGTTCATCGAAATGAAAGATGCTTTACTCATTCTAGTTGCATCCTAGGGTTTTTGATATACATATGGTAGGGCCTGAAATCTGAAACCTAATTCAAGATCAACTCTAAAATTAATTGAATGAACTTAACAACGCATTGGAACTTAACGCACATTATTTAGAGGTCTAGGCTAGAGACGTGCTCCAGCGTCGTTAAACCTAGTCACTATTGCTTTCGCTTAAGGTTGGGTGATTCCTCCTTCTATGACTCAATAGCTGCCTAGTACGGACTTGTGCTCCCAGTACCGTCGAGTATATATCGGGAGACCCCACTAGGTTATCATCCTACATCCATAGGAAGCTGTGTCTGCCACCTTGCGAACCGTAACGCACCGAACACAGCATTCGAGAAGATTGACTGCCATATGGAAAGTCCTTGGTCATTTCTCTTTCATTTGATCACCAAGGTGTATATGCAGTTTTATGGTTTGTCTGGTTAACCTTTTTCCTAGTTCTCCAGAGTAGTCACTTTCGTTCCTTTTCGACTCCTTAAAAGAAAAGGATCATTTGAGCACTTGTCCTTTCAGGCTCATTAAACCTCGAAAGAGATAGAGTCACCTTTTCGTCCTTTTCTCAACTCTTGAAACATGAAAAGGTCCAGTTTTGTTCCTGTGTCATAAAATTTACTACCCACGAAATATTCCTAGTAACAATTCAAGTTCTTGGTTATAGTATGAGTGTTTTTCAGGCTCGTTCCCGATGGAAACTTTCCCCGAGTCTACTGGCCAAGGTCTTCCCCCAGATGGAAATCCTGGTTCATTTCCACCTTTTGGAAATGTCGGTGCTCCGTATATGGCAAAATTTTCGTTGCCTGGGTTAACCATCGGTTTGCCCGTTTGGTTGTTTTCAACCTCGTGGCCCCGAGTGTCATGACTCCTATTCCACCATCTCCTTCGTCTAAATCACGACATGTTGATTCCAAGGTTGAGCTTGCGCCTTCTTCCCCTGTTTCTTCATTTTCATCTCCTACTTCGCATGGTGAAAGTTCCACATCTAGTAACTAGGAGACTAAGAAGAAGAAGAAGAAGTTTGATAAGCGCGAGGCCACCTGTGCAACTATTACTCCAAGTACATCTCAGGTCAGAACACCTCCTGCTCCTCTATGGAAGGTTAAGTTTCCTTATAAATTGTGCAAGGGTGACCATCTTCTTCGTGATTGTCCTGGCATTCCTAAGATCTTAGAAGTATGGTTTCACGATCTGGCTCGTCCCTCATCGTCCTTTGAAGCTCATGTCGATGTTCAATCCTCAACTGGCAGCACTCAGAAGAAAGGGAAGATTCGATTCCCCTGTAGACTATGTGAAGGCAACCATCCCCTTCACCTTTGTTCGCTCATGGATAAAGCTTCCACCATTTTGGAAAGTCTTACAGCCTCTTCGCCTCCACTTCTTGTTGGTTATCAGAGGCTCTCTTCAAACCCTCTCCCGATTGACAAAGAGATTAACTTAGATTCTTCTCTTGTCCGCCCTTCTCTTCCCAAACCTGGCTGTGCTCAGCCTATTCCTGACCAACCATTGGTCGGAGAGAGTGTTGACTTGGATTCACCACTAGTGGTTCACTCTGTTCCCGAAGAACATCATGATTATACTGCTCATGTTCTTCTCATCTCATCAGATTCTCCTGAGTCTGAGAACGACCCTCCTATCCTAGCTAATTCAAAGAGTCCTTCTTCAGTTCCTGTAGAGCATGGGGGCAATCATATGATACCCCCACCAAGTAGTTCGGTCATTTCTTTCGACTAGAGTCACTTGACTGCTTTCCGCCTTCCATCCTATGTGCCTTTCCAGATTACAGTACATGCCTATGATAAGGCAATACCTGGAACTGTCTTGGATGAGGGTGCGTCAGTTAGCCTCATGCCTTTCACTACTTGGCAAGATTTGGGCTCCCCACAGCTTGTGCCTGTTACTCAAAATCTGTTAGCATTTGATGAAGGAACTCGTCAACCTTTCGGGATCCTTCCCAAGTTCCCTGTGACTTTGGGAGGCAAAACCGTCTATATAGATGCAATGGTTGTCCAAGGTGCTTTAGATTTCAGTCTTCTCCTTGGCCATGACTATATCTATGCCATGGGGGCTCTTGTTTCTTCACTTTTCCGTGTGGTCTATTTTCTGCACGATGGAAGAATGGTGACCATCGATCAACTATCGTTCTTTAGTCACTCAATGCCTCCTGTGCCGCTGTCGTCCCCTATCGGTTCTTGCTCGCAAGCAGTACCTTCCCCACCACAAGTCAATTATGTGGCTACCTGTTCTGCCTCCGCATCTATTGATGATCATGCAGATGGTCTCGTACATCATGTACTGGGGGCATTGGAACCCGATCTGTCATTGGTGCCTAATGACATGTGTTCCTCCAAGAGCATGGTTCTTCCATCCAGTGAAGATCTCTTGGGCATCATGTTTTCGTATGGCCCATGAACAAGAATCCCGAGGGGTGTTACACTAAAAAATGTCACCATGACTATTTACAGTTAGTATGGCTCAATCAACAGTCATGCTACCCTCTTAGGCAAGTATTATGCCTCTGCTATCCATCTCAAACTCAAAGAAGAGAGAAAGTCTTGTAAAAAATGTGTTTATCTCTGGGGACGCAGATTCTCTCAAGCCTTACCTGCGGGGACGCTCATAATGTTCACAAAGGCTGCGTCCTTGGACGCTCTGTATTTAAGGGACAGGTGCGTCCTTCTGTAAAAGGAAAAATGCGCAAGTTTCATCTTAAAAAAGTTACTTGTGGTTACTTCTAGAACTTTCTAGAGGTCGGTTTGATGAAATGGATGCGCCTCCAGCTGGTTCATGTATCCCTATTAAGGAGGAACTTATCCCATCAATAAGGGAGCTATCCCACCCAAAGAGGGGGATTATCCCATTGATGGTGGACCTGAATAACCTCTTTATAGCACTATAAATAAAGGCATTGAGCCAGAGGTAGAGGAGGTTGAAGCTATACATTTTCTTTGGGTAAATGCTGCAGGAATTAGGACTCCCATTTAGAACCTTGTAAGGAGAGATTGTCTTTGCTTGATTCTACTTGGAAGTGGGTGAGCTTTGTCAAAGTAGAGGAAAACCCTTGATGGACCCTGGGAGGAACTTGCACAACACCAAGGCCAGGTTGTAAGAGTTTCTTTGTTTCGTTATTAATACAAACTGGTTCATTTTTCTCAATAGCTTGTGTTAATGAGTTATTTCATGTGTTCCTTGGTCTGCATGTTGAATATATGTTTTATTATATGAGATGCAAGTGCTTGGTAATTGTTTGATTGTTTGTGGTTGCAGGAATTGATGTGAAGGAGGAGCTCATCCGGATTGGCAAGGACGGACTACAACAACAGCGTTTTGGAATAAGGTAAGCCTAAACACTTGTAGTTTTCATGTTTTAAAAGGTGTATTTAGAGAAAGATCGCTCCATTTTGTCTTGTTTGTCGCTAGAGAGTTTAGACTCCTAGGGAGGTCCGTTGTGTCCGCACAAACGACTTTTTCCGCCACGACAAATTGGCGACTCCACTGGGGAAGCCATTAATGTGAAAGTCTTTTCCTTTGTGTGAACTTTGCTCTGAGAAAATCATTTTTATTTTCTGGTTTTTGACTGTGAGAATTAGTATTTGGGTGGCTTAGCTTTAGATTTTGTTAGATTTGGTTTTTCTTAACTTTTCCAGAAGGACGCACCCTCTGAGTACTGCACAGTGCGTCTTTGGACGCGCTGTTGCCGTTTGTACAGAGCGGGCCCGTGCCTGTTCTAACGGGTTGCCTGCGTCTTCCTGTAAAAATTTAGGAAAACTCCATTTTTGCTTTAATTGCTTTTAGATTTTGTTTTTTCTTAATATTTTCTGCCCAGATCCTTTAGTACCCTGTCAAAAATTTTCACCTGAACTTGTTTTGTGAGCTTTGAGTGTTTTAGTGGATTTCAACAAAGTTTAGGCCTAGGGTTTGATTTTTGAATAGGTCCTGTAGTGACTTTGACGGTAGAAAGTTGCCCAGCCTTAGATCTCTCTGGTTTGTCAGCCTTCTTAGAAGTCGGGCCTGTCGTAAAGTCTCCTTGTGTGAGCAGCTTGCCATTTAAGTTGTCTTTTGGGTCAAATTTCAAATTACTTGTTTATAAAGTGTTGATTTCCATTTTACAAAAGAACAAAAAGATTAGAGTTTTGTTTTGACTAGTTTTTGGTTCTGCAATAAGCTAGTCCTTGATTTGATTGTGATCAAGTAACACATCTTAGAATAATCATTGTTGGCTTTGCCTCATTAGGATTAACTAAGGTAATTTCCTTTTGATTTGTTTGTTTTTTTTGAGTGAATTTTCATAGATTTCATAGTTTGCAATTGATTTTTATTAAAATAGATTTATGTTTTTCGTTAAATAAGAAAAATACAAAAATATCTCCTTTTAAAAGTTTTGTTTCAAGTAGCATTTAAAGTTTTTGGAAGAAAAAGAGTTTTTTCGTGCAAGTAAAGAGCGGTCATGTTTTTATGCTTGGAAAAGACAAACAAATTGTTTCTTTGATTGTCTTTAATTAAGAAGTTGCTTTTATAAAAATTGCATTCTCTCAACTTTTTAGTTAAGCAATTCATCGAAAAAGTAAAGTAGTGGGTAAATCATCCTAGGTGCATTTTGTAGTGGTTTCGAGTCGAGTCAACACACCACTGGTTTCACTTCCATCACCTTTTGGCTTAAGAAACAACCTTAAAAGTAACGCTTAAATTAAAATCAATCTAGTAATTTTTATTTTTCTAGGGCTCTGAAACACCAACATAGCTTAGGCTAGGGTCTTGGAGTAGGTGAGTACTTAACTCTCCAAGACTACAAAACCAAACAAATAGTTTATCTTGAGTAGAATAAATCCAATTGTTTCAATTGCACTCTGGGAAAGCTCCTCTTAAAGGAGAAGCATGAGCTCGTGTCCGAACCAGTGAGGGGATCATTCCCCCCTCGTTGGGAACGACGCCAGACAGTACGTATTACAAACGGTAAACCTCGGATTAACCATTGTCGAGGAGCCAGGGGTCACTTATCGGTAAACCTTGGATTACTGTCAAGGAGCCGGTAAGGGGATTGAGCTTGTTACTCTGCCCTTGCGTGCTGTCGGAGTTTAGACTGTTCCCCCAGGTGTAATTGTTGTGATTGGTAACTTTAGTGACCATAATCTTTAGGGTTCTACCGAGGTGACGGTGGAGGGAAGGTCCCACTGTACCTGGAGCAGACATCGGTTATACTCACTTGGATTTTCCGGGGGGTTCACTTCACTTCGAGACGGTTAAAGTGGAGGAACTTGTGCCGGTCTATTCATTAAGCAGGTTGCCGGGGTAACTGTTCCACCCGCCATTTCTGTACTGAATCCTGCGAGGTTGGGCCTAATCACCAACTAGCGCTTTTGGTCCGGAAGACTACTGTTTGTGTTTGGTTTGACGCTCTAGATTCTTTAGGCGTGTGCTTCAAATTTGTTTGCTTCTTTAGAAGACTTTAGGTGGTTTGATTTGAAATTTTTACTTTGTTTTCGTGTGTTGTAGTTAAAAATATTTAATTGTGGCGGAATTACCGAGACAGTCCCGTCGACTTCGGGGCAAGTCTCCTGAGATTGTTACCGGAATAGATTTGTTAAGAAAACTCCGTAAATCGCGGGGTGAATCTCCTGAAGACATTCTGGGTCAGTACGAAGGGTTAAAGGTCCTTGTAACTCCTCCTAGTGACAGTAGAGTAGGTTCACCTGAAGAAGGAGAATCTTCCTTGGTAGTCCATCCAGATTACCAAAGTTTAGAGACAGGTTATAATCCCGAAGCTGTTTCAGTTTCTGAGCTTGTTGGTAGTTTTTCGTCTGCTAGTTATACAGGCGAAGAACCAGAAATATCTGAACCTGTTACTCCAACTTCTAGTGTTCCAGATTCACCAAGAATAGAAAGAATTATCACTGAAAATCTACCTTCTGGTTTGATTGCTATAGAAGAACTTGCTCCAGAAGAAGATATAGGTGTCTCTCACCTTGAAGGTCAACTTACTATTGATCTAAGGGAGCGTGAATCCATCTTTTACAGTCCGCCTAGAAGTACTTCTTGGTACCTTGCGTTAACCAATTTTTTAGACAACTTAGTAGGTTTTTCTACACCTCGTACTCCTTTTCCACCTGGAGGTATTTATACTCCTGTAAATATGTCTGGTCAGTCGTTCGTGTTTACTCAAAGTCCTGAATCTTTTTTACACGGCGGTCCTTCTGTTCCCACTGGGTATCAGTCACTTTCTGGTACCTTTGCGGGGGCATCTCCTCAACCCGTTGATCATGGGTTATTTGCTGGAAACAGTGGTAATATACCATTGGGTGTAGGAGACATTTACATGATGTCAGGTTCAGTTCCCGTTTCCCAACCTCAAGGTGGCCAATTAACGCCTGGGGGGCAACCTCAAGGTACACAAATCGTGTCTAGGGGGCAACCTCAAAGTCAGTATGTACCTATGGTGCAATACGTGCCTCAAGGTCAACCTCAGCCTCAATATGTACCCCAAGGTCAACCTCAGTATCAATATCAACCTCAAGGATGGCAACCCCAAGGATGGCAACCTCAAGGGTATCAACCCCAAGGTTATCAACCTCAAGGGTACCAACCTCAAGGTCAAGGTCAACCCCAGTATCAGTATTTACCTCAAGGTTATCAACCTCAAGGTCAATACTCAAGTCAAGGTTATCAACCGCCTCAAGGTCAGTCATATGTTCCAAGTATGGGAACTGCACCTTACAATTATCAATCCTACCCTCAATCTGGTTATGGATCTCAGTATCCTCAACCTGTTACGGGTCAATACCCTGGAATGTTAGTGTGGGATCCATCACAGGGTCAACAGGTGTTGCAGCCAAGTGTACAGATGGTTCCTCAAGCTAGACAACCCGTAGTTTCTGGTCCAACCCAGCAACCGCAACCTGTCCAGCCAAATGTTCAAACTTCTGTAACTTCGGTAGTTACTCAGCCGTCAATTGCACCTAGTACTCCATCTCAAACGGCTGCTGCAACTACCGCTACATCTACCATACTTACTTCTGGAGTATCGACGGCTCCAGTTTCTACTGTCCCTGTTACCACACCTCAGACATCTTTACCGTTGTCTGGATCTACGATTCAAACCACGGTCCAGATGCCTGTAGGTCAGCCTGGTATAAGTACGGTTGTCACTACTCAACCTCAATTTGTTCAACCTCCGTACCAGGGACAGTACCAACATGGGCAAGCTGTCCAACAACCGGTTTACCAGTATCAACCGTATCCTGGGTACACTTATCAACAACCTCAACAACCCCAGTACGGTCCGGTTAATCCTGGTTTTCCAGGAGGATATAATATCCCAAATGCGACTCCTGTTCCTAGTTATCCTGGATATCCTCCTCCTGGGGCTGGTATTGTGACCCAGAGTTTTAGAGATCCTAACCGGCAGTTACCGTTTATTGCAACTTTGGATTTACCCAACTTGACGCGCCTAACGAATGATCCAATTCAATATCTTCAGTTCTGGCCGCCAATGCCAAATAAGTTGCCCAGTGATATACCCAAGTTCGAAGGTAAGTCTGGAGAGGATCCGTCCAATCATGTGATGACTTACCACCTCTGGTGTGCTTCGAATTCTATCTCAGATGATTCCATCCGCTTACGTCTTTTTCAACGTACACTCATTGGTCTCGCGGCCAAGTGGTACATTGAGTTACCACGGGCCTCTTTTTACAACTTTAGCCAGTTAGCTACCTCGTTCTTAACTCACTTTCAGTTGCCGGTCAGATACGATAACGGCACGGAGTTATTAACTTCACTAAAACAATCGACGTCCACGTATATTTCTGATCACATTCATGAGTGGAGACGTCGAAGGAGATTAGTGAAAGTTTTTATCCCGGACCAAATCTTAGCTGAATGGTTTGTCAAATCATTATTACCGAAGATTACTGAAGATGTAGCTAAGGCCGGAGTAGTTACTGAGGAGCAAGTCATTGCTCAGGCACAATACCTTGACTTAGTTTACACTCAGTCGGGTACGTTACACGAGAAGATTCTGGATCTTCCAAAGTCAAATCAAATCGCTGCTGCTCCTTCGGGATCTCATGCCGCTGATGGTATGATTGGTATCGTGACTACGAAGAGCAAGAAGAAGTCTTCCAAGGCTTCAACTACTCCAATTATCACTTTGCCTGATTCTCCGACAGGAGAGTCTTCTCCTGAACTCACCGCCGACATTCACGCTGTAGAGTCATCTACGGCCAAATCAAAAAACGGTGGAAAGAAGAAAGGAAAGAAGAAGGCTAAAGCAGACAAGGCTCCAAAGGAGAAAACTGAAAAGTCGGAAACCAATGACGAAAAACGCAAACCTCGATATCCTTGTCTTATTTGTGAAGAGGATCATTTTACGAGAGATTGCCCTCATCGGGCCGAGGTTGTGAAAATAGTCAAAGGTTCTCCCACTCCTGCTGTGTTAAAGAATCCATTTCCAGAGCAGGAGAATAAGATGATAGGTTCTTCTTCGAATGCCAGTGAAGAACCCATTTTGATGATGTCTCATGTGAGGATTGCGACTCGATCGCAAGATTATGGTAGTAAGGCTCCTGTTGATGGTAAGGAAGCAGAATCTTCTCACTCTAACCCATCAACCTCAGCTCCTGGTTCCGATCCACTACAGATCGAAAAACCTAACCCAGACTTAGTGATTAAGCCGCCCGCCAAGGGTGTACTTCGAAGGTCTGCTTTCAATCCACATGCGAGAGCAGCCCAGAATTACAACATTGTTGAGGACTTAGCTGTTTCACCTTCAGCAATGTCGGCACTCGAAGTGCTGCAATCATGCCCAGCACAACGGAAATTGCTTTTGTCGGCTATCGGAGCTGTCGATGTTCAGGACCCGAACCTAATGATCTTTGATCTAGAAAATAGTACGCCACGTCTCCCCCATCAAATGGCTTTCCAAATTCCAGTGATAGTCAAAAACAGGCCTATTCATCGGACTGTGATTGATGAGGGAGCTTCTACGTGTATTATGTCGATTCAATGTTGGAGATCACTTGGTTCTCCTTCGTTGAACCAATCCCCCACCATCCTTAAGGCCTTTGATGGCCGTGGGTTCCGTCCGTTTGGTATTCTACAAGAATTGCCTATAGGGGTAGAAGGTAAAACCGTTAGTCTGGATGTGGAAGTGGTTGATGCCCCTCTAGACTACAACCTTCTTTTGGGTCGAAGTTGGTCATATGCTATGACAGCGGTCGTTTCATCGGTCTTCAGAGTAATTAAGTTTCCACATAACGGTAAGATCGTGACTATTGATCAGCTGACATACTTTTCATCCGACCCAGCCTCTTCAGAGAGTATCCAGCATGTCGGTAAGACGACAATCCCTTATAGGGACGTTGGTGTAGGTTTAGTTAAGGATTCCGGTTTACTGGGAACTTTTCCTCTCCCTCCACTCAGCGCAGATCCTTCGTTTGCAACAATTCATATGATTACATCAGAAAACATTATTTATGATGATCCTTGGTTCGTCCCATCTGACTCTGAGATAGACTCACTCGGTAATGCTATGCCTTTGAGTCCGTATGAAATTGCTTATGAAGCTCTCATGTCTTTTACCGACTTTCATTCAACCGAAGTCGACCAAATGAATGTGGTCAGTGAAGAGTCACTTTTCACCTCACCCTTAGAACGGATAACGTTTCCCGAAGTCGTGTCATCTGACGAACAACTTCGCGAAATCCTAAGTGTAGACGATCTACCATGGGAGGATCTCCATCACAGATCTTCGTTTTTACCTAAGGATGATGCATTTGAAAATGATTTTTCATCTATCTTTACCGCTGAATATGTCAAAGACGCTCAGGATCCAACGAAACATTCTGATTCAGAGTTGAATTTAGGGAATATTTCTCGTACTATTCCCATTGATATTTCAGTGAAGCCCGGAATCGAGGAAAACATTCATATAGGTGCCGCTTGTACAAAAGATGAAATCCAAACTTACAAGGCCCTATTCCAAGAATTCCGCGACGTGTTTGCCTGGTCTTACGAGGAAATGCCGGGAATTGATCCTGCCATTGTTGTTCATGAAATAAAGACCTACCCGGATGCTAAACCCGTCCGGCAACGGTTGCGTCAAATTCACCCTCGAAAAGCGGCTGCGATTAAAGCAGAAGTCGAAAAGCTGTTGAAAGCAGGTTTCATTTATCCGATCCCGTTAACGGATTGGGTATCGAATATTGTTCCGGTCAATAAGAAACAAGGAACAATAAGAATCTGTATCGACTATAGGGATATAAATCGAGCTTGTCCAAAAGACAACTATCCTACGCCTTATATCGATCAAATTATTGATGATTGTGCCGACAGTGAAATGTTTTCCTTCATGGATGGTTTCTCGGGCTATAATCAAATCAATATTCTACCTGCCGACCAACCAAAAACGGCATTCATTTGTCCATGGGGGACATTTGCTTATTGCAAATTACCTTTTGGGCTTAAGAATGCCGGGGCTACTTTTCAACGGGCGATGTCTTATGCATTTCATGACATCAAGCACATTGTGCAACCCTATCTCGATGATTTGCCTGCTCATTCTTTACATCGAGCTGATCACCTTGTCCACCTACGAGCAATCTTTATGAGGTGTAGGCATTATCGAATTCGGTTGAATCCCCACAAGTGTGTTTTCTGTATAGAAACAGGTCGATTGCTGGGATTTGTTGTTTCAAAAGCCGGCATTCGCGTCGATCCCTCGAAAGTCGAGGCTATCATCAAATTGCCTCCTCCTTCGAGTTTGCGCCAACTCCAAAGTTTGCAAGGGAAAGCGAACTTTTTACGCCGATTCATCCCAAACTACGCCGAGGTCACTAAAGGTTTTACACGGTTGTTGAAACAGAACGCACAATTCTTTTGGGACGAGATTGCCCAACAATCTTTTGATGCACTTAAACACGCGTTGACCCATGCACCGTTATTGCATCCTCCCAACTACAACCAGGACTACTTCTTATACCTCGCAGCTTCGCATTCCACCATTGGAATGGTGTTAGTTCAAGAAGATGAATTCGGAGCGGAGCATGTGATATATTATCTTAGTAGGACCTTGAATCCCACTGAGCTAAAATATTCGCATGTGGAGAAATTGGCCCTGGCAGCCGTTCAAGCTGTCCAGCGTTTTCGTCACTACATTCTTCTCCGTAAAACTACAGTTATTTCGGATTGCAACCCTATGATTTATATTTTGACAAAACAATTGCTAGGGGGCAAGTACTCTAAATGGATCGTTATCCTGCAAGAGTTCGACTTGGAGTTCGAGAAGTCCAAGTCTAAGAAATCCTTAGTTTTTGCGGAATTGATGTGTGATTTCCCGAGTGCTGACACAGAGACTGTGGCAGAGGAGTCCATTGCGGACGAATCTTTGTTTCTTATCAGTACTGTAGATCCGTGGTACGGGGATATAATCATCTATCTCCAAACCCAAACCTTTCGGCCTGAAGCTTCCAAAGCGGAACGTCGAAAAATTCGGTTTCAATCCCAGCCATACAAAATTATTGGAGATACACTTTATCGCCGGGGGGCAGACTTAGTTTTTCGACGTTGTTTAACTCACGAAGAGGCTGAGAGGGTTTTGAATGATTGTCACTCTGGAGCATGTGGCGGTCATATGTCTGGGTATGCCACAGCTCAGAAGGTGTTGCGCGCTGGTTATTTCTGGCCGTCTATGTTTAAGGATTGTATCATTGCAGTCAGGAAGTGCCACAACTGTCAAGTGTTTGATCGCAAGATGCGCGCTCCACCTGCTCCTCTCCACCCTATAATTGCCGCTGGTCCATTCGCCAAATGGGGTATTGACTTTATTACTTGTAACCCTCACTCGGCCGGGGGGCATGCGTATATCATCCTTGCGGTTGATTATTTTACTAAGTGGGCCGAGGCGATGCCTACATTCGACGCAAGCGGCAAAACAGCTGCAGTTTTCGTATTCAATCATATCATAACTAGGTTTGGTGTCCCACAAGCAATCATTACTGACCATGGGAGCCATTTTCGAAACGTCATGATGACTGAGCTTACAAGCCAGCTTGGTTTGCGCCACGATAGCTCTACTCCTTATTATCCGCAAGCCAACGGTTTGGTTGAGTCTATCAACAAAGTTCTAGTTATCATGATCCGACGAACCATTGGTGTTCATCGGTCGAATTGGCACAACATGTTATTTTCAGCGCTATGGGCATACCGAACCTCAGTGAAAAATTCAACAGGGTTCACTCCTTTCCAGCTAGTTTATGGCTTGGAAGCTGTGTTACCCATTGAATGCGAAATCCCATCACTTCAAATGGCTGTCGAATTACTTCCAGCTACTTCCGAAGAGGAGAAACGTTTATTGTACTTGGCTAAATTAGATGAGACTCGACGTGACGCTACATTGGCAATCGAGACTCACGCGAAACGAATGAAAGCTCAGTATGATAGAAATGTAACCCCTCGAAGTTTTTCGGAAGGAGACCTAGTACTATTATATGATCAAGCTAACGATAAGCTAGGTGCCGGAAAATTCGTTCCCATGTGGCATGGGCCCTACATTGTAAAGCGAAAGCTAGCAAAAGGGGCTTATGAGCTAGTTGACTTTGATGGGGACTCTTTGGGTAAACCCAGAAATGGACTTTACCTAAAGAGGTATTATGCTTAAATGATGGGTATGGAGAAATTTTTAGATAGGTTAGATTTTCTTTCTAGCTAGCAAGTGTGTTAGTTTAGTCAGTGTGCTTAGCTTAGAGAGTGTGGTTTTTCGTCGTTATTCTGGCTTATCTTGGTTTTACTCTTGATATTGCAGATGTCGACGCCTCTCCAAACATACATTGGATTTGCTGATGGTGCTTGTCGTAGTACACGGAATATCTCTTCCGCAGCTTGGGTTATCTATTCGCCCTCTGACGAGTTAGTTTCTATGCATGGGGTAAGCCTCGGTCAAACAACGAACAACATTGCAGAATACAGTGCAGTGATTGAATTATTATCCGAATCTATTTCATTTGGAATTCGACGTTTGATAGTGAGGTTAGATTCTGAACTTGTTGTATTACAGCTTAATAGAGTTTATGCCATTAGAAATCCTGTGTTATTAAGGTTGTTTTTGAGAGTGCGTCTCTTGGAACGTGAATTTGATTACATTGAATATCAACATATTCCAAGGTCTTTGAATACATTAGCAGATGCAATTGCTTCTCGAATGTTGGACAGACATTTACGATAATCATGCAAGTAAATTTAAAAACATTTCATCACATATGTTAAACAAGATAAGCCGGTAATAGTGATATATATAGATAGAAGTGTGTCAAAAAATATATACATCGTCTTCGATCATAGGTTGAAAACACCTTATGATCGGCAAAATGATAGTACAAAAAGTCAAAATGTCACATGTGACTACAAAAGTGACTAGTCAATCACTGGTGGTGCTCTCTGTATGACACCACTGCGCGGGCTACCTTACGCAAAAATCTCCTAAACGGTCCAGGGACCGCGACTACGAAGCGCTGAAGCCTGGTAGGAATGTCGTCCATAGTAGTCTCAGGTATATCTGCCGTGAGACGCTCTAGATCATGCTCCAACTCAGCTAGTACTTCTGCAGCCGCGTCCTGTGGGGCCGGTACCGGTGCAGCTGGATGTAGTCTATCAAAAGGCCGGAGGTTGGCTGGACGCTGTGGACCAACATCTGCATTTTGAAAATTTTACTGTTAGTTTTGAGACGATATATATGAAAAATAAAAAAAATACATAATTAAAAAACTTGTGAAAAATAAAGTACCTCTGTCATCCCATTGTTCTCCCGGTGGAAGAACCATGTCCGGATCACCTCTAAAATCCACTCCGGCATACGGAAAGTCCTGTATCGAAAAAACCTGGTCCTCTAACCAGTGAAAGTAACTATCTGAGAATCGAACCACTGTCGCACCCTCGTCAGGATGCCGGGCCATCACCGCAACCCATCGTATCAGCTTTGGCTCCCGAGGACCCAAGATATCAACAGTGAGTTGCTGAGGGATCAGCATTGGAACTCTCTCCAAGGCAAAGCTCACGACTAGAGGCCCATATCCAAAAGTCTTTAGTCGTCCGTTCTTTGCCTTGGTCAGTTGGCTCTTCATATGAGCCGACACAGCTTCACACCAGTTGAAAATGGTGCCTTGGTAACAGTCAATTGCCATCCGCATTTGGGATCCGGAAGCAATGTGTAAAGCGGCCGCGCCGCAAATTCTGGTAACCGTGAACGCTATGACTTTGAGTTCACGCAGAGTGATGTGTTTTATCTCTATGCCTTTCGAATGGTGAGCCCCAGGTGTGCACCACTCGTCGCGGAGACTATCAAGGGATTGGCCACCCGGCCTAGTCCCCGCAAGACTGAGTTGCTCGCCTCTGTTCGGCAAGCCAGTGAGAAAGTATACATCCGAGGGCTCTATCTCGAGCTGGTGCCCTCCTATGTAAAAGCATTGTTCTTGAACGTTCCATCGCTCAACCAGCCATTCCAAGAATCTTACCTGGCCCCTCATGCCCGGTATGGTCCAATATTTGTATAACCCGCATGCTCTTAGGGCATCCAGGGAAGGTTGATGATTTATTGCAGCTTCATCATCCTCTACATGCTCTCTTTCTCTCCAATCTAACATGGTTAATGCCCTGCACATCAGAAATAGTCATTAGAAATTGATTTGGGATTTTTAGATAGTTTTTTGAGGGGGTTGGGGTTTTGAAATGCGCGTTTCTCGGAAGACGCACCCCGACTTTACAGCACAGGGCGCCCGGACGCGGCTGGCCTGAAGGCGGGCTGCGTCTTCCGACCATTTTCCTGTATAGGAAAAAGTCGGGGGACGCAGGTCACCCGAAGGGCACCCGCGTCCGCCGAGAGGCGCATTCCAAAACCAAAACCCCCCCAAAAAATGAAACTAAGACCTAAAAATTAATTCTAAACGGATAGAAATGCAGAGTAGGATGTGTAAAATACCTGGATAAGACGGCGTTCGATTCCGACGGTCGGATTTTCCGCAGCGACCACGGGAAGTTTCTTGTCAAAAGCTCCTTTTTCAACCTCAACAGTCAAACGGTAAAAATGACATGGTAAAAGGTCTTTTTATAGGTTTTTTGGATGAATTAGTTCATTTTTTACCATGAAAAGATATTTTTCGATGTATTTTTGCCTATTTTAAACAGGTATGAGTAATGTGTTGCTTTTGTGCAGGACAAAGGGATTTCGAGGGAAATTGTCATTTTTCACAAACAAAAATATCAGAGTCATCTTTTAAGCCCTTTTCTGACTCCTAAAACATGAAAAGATCGCCGAGCGTTTCTTTTACACTCGTTAAAACGGAATTAAAAGACGGTCCCCTTTTAGCTCTTTTCTGACCGCAAAATCAGGAAAAGATTGCCGGGTTTTTGTCGTTTCAAACTCGATAAGGAAATAAAACGACGTGTCCTTGATCGCTTTTTACTTTTCAGGTCAACGACACTATTATGAAAGTACTCCTTGGTCGCAAGATCAAGCGGTTCCCCCAGGTATTATTTTATACTTTTTCGGGCTTGAGGGACACAAATATACGAAAAAGTTCAACGTGGAGTCTCCTTTAGTTTTTTCAGACTCTCTAAAATTGAAAAACGCCGAGTTTCTCCTATACTGGGCTCGTTAAACTTTTACAGTAGAGGACCTGTTCAATTACAAACAGGAACGAACCACTCCTTCCTAGGGTTCGAATTTAAACTAGGTTGGACTCGTCCGAAGGATGAGCTTATAATCAAGCATATGTTATCCTCCTCAAGCTTGTTAAAAATAAAGAGGTACTTGCCAGAAATGGTGGGGGAAAAGAGAGAAGAATGAACCTGTTTGTTACCTTTTGTCTCAAAAGAAACTTTATTACCACTCTTGAACACGACACTTTTTCATTCACCTGGGTTGGGAAATCTTTTACCTCACAGTTGATCAAACCACTTTGAAAGTCTTTAACCGGGTTCCGGGGATTAACTTTGAGTTATTCGTCACCAAGCCATCTGTCGTGTCGTTATGTGTTCAAGAGGTCTGCAAGCAAAACTTTCATCTGCAAAATACTTGTCATCCATTTGACCATCCCTGAGTCAGTCCTTACAGCAACATTTCTTCAACTTGAACAATGATTTCGTGTTGCGGGCTTGCCTGCAACGGGTCGCTTTCTATCGACATCGACACATTATCTAGAAAGATGACTTAGGAATCGACAGTACCTTGAAGTCTGCATGCATCAATGGCAGGTTTCTCGCCTTTGACGTCAGTTTACATCATTGACTTTCGATCAAAGGATTCCGTGAAGTGTTCGACATCAAAACATCTATTCACATTTCACGGGTTGTGCTTGGTACTTTGAGAACCATTGACATTACTGGTGGTCTCTCTCACGCTTGTTAACAGTTTACATCATCGACTGGTAATCAAGTGGTTTCTAACATGTTCGACATCAAATCATTTAATCACATGGCTAGAATCGTACCAATTCGGGAAGTAGAAGTGAAGACCCTGGATCTAGTTTCTACCATCCAGGCTGCGAGGAGTTTTGTATTCATTATCTATGTAGACTAATCATAAACAGATGGCTGCGTCCATACTGTGTCTACAAAAGTCTATAAAATGATGTACTGCAAGATCATTCCTGTATCAGAGTAGTTAGTCCATTAGTTAAAGTTTTGAATCTGAGTATGGGAATGCCTACCTCAGTGATGATATAATCTTATACATGTATTTTGTGTTGAAAATTGCAGGTTCCAACCAGGTCATCCACAAGACAATCCTTGAAATGATAAAGCGCTTCACCCTTCCTAGAATTACAAAACCCTAATCTATTCCAGGCTTCGCACTTTAGGGGGCAATCTGTTACACTAAAAAATGTCACCATGACTACTTACAGTTAGTATGGCTCAATCAACAGTCATGCTACCCTCTTAGGCAAGTCTTATGCCTCTGCTATCCATCTCAAACTCAAAGAAGAGAGAAAGTCTTGTAAAAAATGTGTTTATCTCTGGGGACGCAGGTTCTCTCAAGCCTTACCTGCGGGACGCTCACAATGTTCACAAAGGCTGCGTCCTTGGACGCTCTGTATGTTAAGGGACAGGTGCGTCCTTCTGTAAAAGGCAAAATGCGCAAGTTTCATCTTAAAAAAGTTACTTGTGGTTACTTCTAGAACTTTCTAGAGGTCGGTTTGATGAAATGGATGCGCCTCCAGTTGGTTCATGTATCTCTATTAAGGAGGAACTTATCCCATCAATAAGGGAGCTATCCCACCCAAAGAGGGGGATTATCCCATTGATGGTGGACCTGAATAACCTCTTTACAGCACTATAAATAAAGGCATTGGGCCAGCAGGAGAGGAGGTTGAAGCTATACATTTTCTTTGGGTAAATGCTGCAGGAATTAGGACTCCCATTTAGAACCTTGTGAGGAGAGATTGTCTTTGCTTGATTCTACTTGGAAGTGGGTGAGCTTTGTCAAAGTAGAGGAAAACCCTTGATGGACCCTGGGAGGAACTTGCACAACACCAAGGCCAGGTTGTAAGAGTTTCTTTGTTTCGTTATTAATACAAACTGGTTTATTTTTCTCAATAGCTTGTGTTAATGAGTTATTTCATGTGTTCCTTGGTCTGCATGTTGAATATATGTTTTATTATATGAAATGCAAGTGCTTGGTAATTGTTTGATTGTTTGTGGTTGCAGGAATTGATGTGAAGGAGGAGCTCATCCGGATCGGCAAGGACGGACTACAACAACAGCGTTTTGGAATAAGGTAAGCCTAAACACTTGTAGTTTTCATGTTTTAAAAGGTGTATTTAGAGAAAGATCACTCCATTTTGTCTTGTTTGTCGCTAGAGAGTTTAGACTCCTAGGGAGGTCAGTTGTGTCCGCACAAACGACTTTTTCCGCCACGACAAATTGGCGACTCCACTGGGGAAGCCATTAATGTGAAAGTCTTTTCCTTTGTGTGAACTTTGCTCTGAGAAAATCATTTTTATTTTCTGGTTTTTGACTGTGAGAATTAGTATTTGGGTGGCTTAGCTTTAGATTTAGTTAGATTTGGTTTTTCTTAACTTTTCCAGAAGGACGCACCCTCTGAGTACTGCACAGTGCGTCTTTGGACGCGCTGTTGCCGTTTGCACAGAGCGGGCCTGCGCCTGTTCTAACGGGTTGCCTGCGTCTTCCTGTAAAAATTTAGGAAAACTCCATTTTTGCTTTAATTGCTTTTAGATTTTGTTTTTTCTTAGTGTTTTCTGCCCAGATCCTTTAGTACCCTGTCAAAAATTTTCACCTGAACTTGTTTTGTGAGCTTTGAGTGTTTTAGTGGATTTCAACGAAGTTTAGGCCTAGGGTTTGATTTTTGAATAGGTCCTGTAGTGACTTTGACGGTAGAAAGTTGTCCAGCCTTAGATCTCTCTGGTTTGTCAGCCTTCTTAGAAGTCGGGCCTGTCGTAAAGTCTCCTTGTGTGAGCAGCTTGCCATTTAAGTTGTCTTTTGGTCAAATTTCGAATTACTTGTTTATAAAGTGTTGATTTCCATTTTACAAAAGAACAAAAAGATTAGAGTTTTGTTTTGACTAGTTTTTGGTTCTGCAATAAGCTAGTCCTTGATTTGATTGTGATCAAGTAAAACACCTTAGAATAATCATTGTTGGCTTTGCCTCGTTAGATTAACTTAGGTAATTTCCTTTTGATTTGTTTGTTTTTTTTTGAGTGAATTTTCATAGATTTCATAGTTTGCAATTGATTTTTATTAAAATAGATTTATGTTTTTCGTTAAATAAGAAAAATACAAAAACATCTCCTTTAAAAGTTTTGTTTCAAGTAGCATTTAAAGTTTTTGGAAGAAAAAGAGTTTTTTCGTGCAAGTAAAGAGCGGTCATGTTTTTATGCTTGGAAAAGACAAACGAATTGTTTCTTTGATTGTCTTTAATTAAGAAGTTGCTTTTATAAAAATTGCATTCTCTCAACTTTTTAGTTAAGCAATTCATCGAAAAAGTAAAGTAGTGGGTAAATCATCCTAGGTGCATTTTGTAGTGGTTTCGAGTCGAGTCAACACACCACTGGTTTCACTTCCATCACCTTTTGACTTAAGAAACAACCTTAAAAGTAACGCTTAAATTAAAATCAATCTAGTAATTTTTATTTTTCTAGGGCTCTGAAACACCAACATAGCTTAGGCTAGGGTCTTGGAGTAGGTGAGTACTTAACTCTCCAAGACTACAAAACCAAACAGATAGTTTATCTTGAGTAGAATAAATCCAATTGTTTCAATTGCACTCTGGGAAAGCTCCTCTTAAAGGAGAAGCACGAGCTCGTGTCCGAACCAGTGAGGGGATCATTCCCCCCTCGTTGGGAACGACGCCAGACAGTACGTATTACAAACGGTAAACCTCGGATTAACCATTGTCGAGGAGCCAGGGGTCACTTATCGGTAAACCTTGGATTACTGTCAAGGAGCCGGTAAGGGGATTGAGCTTGTTACTCTGCCCTTGCGTGCTGTCGGAGTTTAGACTGTTCCCCCAGGTGTAATTGTTGTGATTGGTAACTTTAGTGACCATAATCTTTAGGGTTCTACCGAGGTGACGGTGGAGGGAAGGTCCCACTGTACCTGGAGCAGACGTCGGTTATACTCACTTGGATTTTCTGGGGGGTTCACTTCACTTCGAGACGGTTAAAGTGGAGGAACTTGTGCCGGTCTATTCATTAAGCAGGTTGCCGGGGTAACTGTTCCACCCGCCATTTCTGTACTGAATCCTGCGAGGTTGGGCCTAATCACCAACTAGCGCTTTTGGTCCGGAAGACTACTGTTTGTGTTTGGTTTGACGCTCTAGATTCTTTAGGCGTGTGCTTCAAATTTGTTTGCTTCTTTAGAAGACTTTAGGTGGTTTGATTTGAAATTTTTACTTTGTTTTCGTGTGTTGTAGTTAAAAATCTTTAATTGTGGCGGAATTACCGAGACAGTCCCGTCGACTTCGGGGCAAGTCTCCTGAGATTGTTACCGGAATAGATTTGTTAAGAAAACTCCGTAAATCGCGGGGTGAATCTCCTGAAGACATTCCGGGTCAGTATGAAGGGTTAAAGGTCCTTGTAACTCCTCCTAGTGACAGTAGAGTAGGTTCACCTGAAGAAGGAGAATCTTCCTTGGTAGTCCATCCAGATTACCAAAGTTTAGAGACAGGTTATAATCCCGAAGCTGTTTCAGTTTCTGAGCTTGTTGGTAGTTTTTCGTCTGCTAGTGATACAGGCGAAGAACCTGAAATTCTGAACCTGTTACTCCAACTTCTAGTGTTCCAGATTCACCAAGAATAGAAAGAATTATCACCGAAAATCTACCTTCTGGTTTGATTGCTATAGAAGAACTTGCTCCAGAAGAAGATATAGGTGTCTCTCACCTTGAAGGTCAACTTACTATTGATCTAAGGGAGCGTGAATCCATCTTTTACAGTCCTCCTAGAAGTACTTCTTGGTACCTTGCGTTAACCAATTTTTTAGACAACTCAGTAGGTTTTTCTACACCTCGTACTCCTTTTCCACCTGGAGGTATTTATACTCCTGTAAATATGTCTGGTCAGTCGTCCGTGTTTACTCAAAGTCCTGAATCTTTTTTACATGGCGGTCCTTCTGTTCCCACTGGGTATCAGTCACTTTCTGGTACCTTTGCGGGGGCATCTCCTCAACCCGTTGATCATGGGTTATTTGCTGGAAACAGTGGTAATATACCATTGGGTGTAGGAGACATTTACATGATGTCAGGTTCAGTTCCCGTTTCCCAACCTCAAGGTGGCCAATTAACGCCTGGGGGGCAACCTCAAGGTACACAAATCGTGTCTGGGGGGCAACCTCAAAGTCAGTATGTACCTATGGTGCAATACGTGCCTCAAGGTCAACCTCAGCCTCAATATGTACCCCAAGGTCAACCTCAGTATCAATATCAACCTCAAGGATGGCAACCCCAAGGATGGCAACCTCAAGGGTATCAACCCCAAGGTTATCAACCTCAAGGGTACCAACCTCAAGGTCAAGGTCAACCCCAGTATCAGTATTTACCTCAAGGTTATCAACCTCAAGGTCAATACTCAAGTCAAGGTTATCAACCGCCTCAAGGTCAGTCATATGTTCCAAGTATGGGAACTGCACCTTACAATTATCAATCCTACCCTCAATCTGGTTATGGATCTCAGTATCCTCAACCTGTTACGGGTCAATACCCTGGAATGTTAGTGTGGGATCCATCACAGGGTCAACAGGTGTTGCAGCCAAGTGTACAGATGGTTCCTCAAGCTGGACAACCCGTAGTTTCTGGTCCAACCCAGCAACCGCAACCTGTCCAGCCAAATGTTCAAACTTCTGTAACTTCGGTAGTTACTCAGCCGTCAATTGCACCTAGTACTCCATCTCAAACGGCTGCTGCAACTACCGCTACATCTACCATACTTACTTCTGGAGTATCGACGGCTCCAGTTTCTACTGTCCCTGTTACCACACCTCAGACATCTTTACCGTTGTCTGGATCTACGATTCAAACCACGGTCCAGATGCCTGTAGGTCAGCCTGGTATAAGTACGGTTGTCACTACTCAACCTCAATTTGTTCAACCTCCGTACCAGGGACAGTACCAACATGGGCAAGCTGTCCAACAACCGGTTTACCAGTATCAACCGTATCCTGGGTACACTTATCAACAACCTCAACAACCCCAGTACGGTCCGGTTAATCCTGGTTTTCCAGGAGGATATAATATCCCAAATGCGACTCCTGTTCCTAGTTATCCTGGATATCCTCCTCCTGGGGCTGGTATTGTGACCCAGAGTTTTAGAGATCCTAACCGGCAGTTACCGTTTATTGCAACTTTGGATTTACCCGACTTGACGCGCCTAACGAACGATCCAATTCAATATCTTCAGTTCTGGCCGCCAATGCCAAATAAGTTGCCCAGTGATATACCCAAGTTCGAAGGTAAGTCTGGAGAGGATCCGTCCAATCATGTGATGACTTACCACCTCTGGTGTGCTTCGAATTCTATCTCAGATGATTCCATCCGCTTACGTCTTTTCCAGCGTACACTCATTGGTCTCGCGGCCAAGTGGTACATTGAGTTACCACGGGCCTCTTTTTACAACTTTAGCCAGTTAGCTACCTCGTTCTTAACTCACTTTCAGTTGCCGGTCAGATACGATAACGGCACGGAGTTATTAACTTCACTAAAACAATCGACGTCCACGTATATTTCTGATCACATTCATGAGTGGAGACGTCGAAGGAGATTAGTGAAAGTTTTTATCCCGGACCAAATCTTAGCTGAATGGTTTGTCAAATCATTATTACCGAAGATTACTGAAGATGTAGCTAAGGCCGGAGTAGTTACTGAGGAGCAAGTCATTGCTCAGGCACAATACCTTGACTTAGTTTACACTCAGTCGGGTACGTTACACGAGAAGATTCCGGATCTTCCAAAGTCAAATCAAATCGCTGCTGCTCCTTCGGGATCTCATGCCGCTGATGGTATGATTGGTATCGTGACTACGAAGAGCAAGAAGAAGTCTTCCAAGGCTTCAACTACTCCAATTATCACTTTGCCTGATTCTCCGACAGGAGAGTCTTCTCCTGAACTTACCGCCGACATTCACGCTGTAGAGTCATCTACGGCCAAATCAAAAAACGGTGGAAAGAAGAAAGGAAAGAAGAAGGCTAAAGCAGACAAGGCTCCAAAGGAGAAAACTGAAAAGTCGGAAACCAATGACGAAAAACGCAAACCTCGATATCCTTGTCTTATTTGTGAAGAGGATCATTTTACGAGAGATTGCCCTCATCGGGCCGAGGTTGTGAAAATAGTCAAAGGTTCTCCCACTCCTGCTGTGTTAAAGAATCCATTTCCAGAGCAGGAGAATAAGATGATAGGTTCTTCTTCGAATGCCAGTGAAGAACCCATTTTGATGATGTCTCATGTGAGGATTGCGACTCGATCGCAAGATTATGGTAGTAAGGCTCCTGTTGATGGTAAGGAAGCAGAATCTTCTCACTCTAACCCATCAACCTCAGCTCCTGGTTCCGATCCACTACAGATCGAAAAACCTAACCCAGACTTAGTGATTAAGCCGCCCGCCAAGGGTGTACTTCGAAGGTCTGCTTTCAATCCACATGCGAGAGCAGCCCAGAATTACAACATTGTTGAGGACTTAGCTGTTTCACCTTCAGCAATGTCGGCACTCGAAGTGCTGCAATCATGCCCAGCACAACGGAAATTGCTTTTGTCGGCTATCGGAGCTGTCGATGTTCAGGACCCGAACCTAATGATCTTTGATCTAGAAAATAGTACACCACGTCTCCCCCATCAAATGGCTTTCCAAATTCCAGTGATAGTCAAAAACAGGCCTATTCATCGGACTGTGATTGATGAGGGAGCTTCTACGTGTATTATGTCGATTCAATGTTGGAGATCGCTTGGTTCTCCTTCGTTGAACCAATCCCCCACCATCCTTAAGGCCTTTGATGGCCGTGGGTTCCGTCCGTTTGGTATTCTACAAGAATTGCCTATAGGGGTAGAAGGTAAAACCGTTAGTCTGGATGTGGAAGTGGTTGATGCCCCTCTAGACTACAACCTTCTTTTGGGTCGAAGTTGGTCATATGCTATGACAGCGGTCGTTTCATCGGTCTTCAGAGTAATTAAGTTTCCACATAACGGTAAGATCGTGACTATTGATCAGCTGACATACTTTTCATCCGACCCAGCCTCTTCAGAGAGTATCCAGCATGTCGGTAAGACGACAATCCCTTATAGGGACGTTGGTGTAGGTTTAGTTAAGGATTCCGGTTTACTGGGAACTTTTCCTCTCCCTCCACTCAGCGCAGATCCTTCGTTTGCAACAATTCATATGATTACATCAGAAAACATTATTTATGATGATCCTTGGTTCATCCCATCTGACTCTGAGATAGACTCACTCGGTAATGCTATGCCTTTGAGTCCGTATGAAATTGCTTATGAAGCTCTCATGTCTTTTACCGACTTTCATTCAACCGAAGTCGACCAAATGAATGTGGTCAGTGAAGAGTCACTTTTCACCTCACCCTTAGAACGGATAACGTTTCCCGAAGTCGTGTCATCTGACGAACAACTTCGCGAAATCCTAAGTGTAGACGATCTACCATGGGAGGATCTCCATCACAGATCTTCGTTTTTACCTAAGGATGATGCATTTGAAAATGATTTTTCATCTATCTTTACCGCTGAATATGTCAAAGACGCTCAGGATCCAACGAAACATTCTGATTCAGAGTTGAATTTAGGGAATATTTCTCGTACTATTCCCATTGATATTTCAGTGAAGCCCGGAATCGAGGAAAACATTCATATAGGTGCCGCATGTACAAAAGAAGAAATCCAAACTTACAAGGCCCTATTCCAAGAATTCCGCGACGTGTTTGCCTGGTCTTACGAGGAAATGCCGGGAATTGATCCTGCCATTGTTGTTCATGAAATAAAGACCTACCCGGATGCTAAACCCGTCCGGCAACGGTTGCGTCAAATTCACCCTCGAAAAGCGGCTGCGATTAAAGCAGAAGTCGAAAAGCTGTTGAAAGCAGGTTTCATTTATCCGATCCCGTTAACGGATTGGGTATCGAATATTGTTCCGGTCAATAAGAAACAAGGAACAATAAGAATCTGTATCGACTATAGGGATATAAATCGAGCTTGTCCAAAAGACAACTATCCTACGCCTTATATCGATCAAATTATTGATGATTGTGCCGGAAGTGAAATGTTTTCCTTCATGGATGGTTTCTCGGGCTATAATCAAATCAATATTCTACCTGCCGACCAACCAAAAACGGCATTCATTTGTCCATGGGGGACATTTGCTTATTGCAAATTACCTTTTGGGCTTAAGAATGCCGGGGCTACTTTTCAACGGGCGATGTCTTATGCATTTCATGACATCAAGCACATTGTGCAACCCTATCTCGATGATTTGCCTGCTCATTCTTTACATCGAGCTGATCACCTTGTCCACCTACGAGCAATCTTTATGAGGTGTAGGCATTATCGAATTCGGTTGAATCCCCACAAGTGTGTTTTCTGTATAGAAACAGGTCGATTGCTGGGATTTGTTGTTTCAAAAGCCGGCATTCGCGTCGATCCCTCGAAAGTCGAGGCTATCATCAAATTGCCTCCTCCTTCGAGTTTGCGCCAACTCCAAAGTTTGCAAGGGAAAGCGAACTTTTTACGCCGATTCATCCCAAACTACGCCGAGGTCACTAAAGGTTTTACACGGTTGTTGAAACAGAACGCACAATTCTTTTGGGACGAGATTGCCCAACAATCTTTTGATGCACTTAAACACGCGTTGACCCATGCACCGTTATTGCATCCTCCCAACTACAACCAGGACTACTTCTTATACCTCGCAGCTTCGCATTCCACCATTGGAATGGTGTTAGTTCAAGAAGATGAATTCGGAGCGGAGCATGTGATATATTATCTTAGTAGGACCTTGAATCCCACTGAGCTAAAATATTCGCATGTGGAGAAATTGGCCCTGGCAGCCGTTCAAGCTGTCCAGCGTTTTCGTCACTACATTCTTCTCCGTAAAACTACAGTTATTTCGGATTGCAACCCTATGATTTACATTTTGACAAAACAATTGCTAGGGGGCAAGTACTCTAAATGGATCGTTATCCTGCAAGAGTTCGACTTGGAGTTCGAGAAGTCCAAGTCTAAGAAATCCTTAGTTTTTGCGGAATTGATGTGTGATTTCCCGAGTGCTGACACAGAGACTGTGGCAGAAGAGTCCATTGCGGACGAATCTTTGTTTCTTATCAGTACTGTAGATCCGTGGTACGGGGATATAATCATCTATCTCCAAACCCAAACCTTTCGGCCTGAAGCTTCCAAAGCGGAACGTCGAAAAATTCGGTTTCAATCCCAGCCATACAAAATTATTGGAGATACACTTTATCGCCGGGGGGCAGACTTAGTTTTTCGACGTTGTTTAACTCACGAAGAGGCTGAGAGGGTTTTGAATGATTGTCACTCTGGAGCATGTGGCGGTCATATGTCTGGGTATGCCACAGCTCAGAAGGTGTTGCGCGCTGGTTACTTCTGGCCATCTATGTTTAAGGATTGTATCATTGCAGTCAGGAAGTGCCACAACTGTCAAGTGTTTGATCGCAAGATGCGCGCTCCACCTGCTCCTCTCCACCCTATAATTGCCGCTGGTCCATTCGCCAAATGGGGTATTGACTTTATTACTTGTAACCCTCACTCGGCCGGGGGGCATGCGTATATCATCCTTGCGGTTGATTATTTTACTAAGTGGGCCGAGGCGATGCCTACATTCGACGCAAGCGGCAAAACAGCTGCAGTTTTCGTATTCAATCATATCATAACTAGGTTTGGTGTCCCACAAGCAATCATTACTGACCATGGGAGCCATTTTCGAAACGTCATGATGACTGAGCTTACAAGCCAGCTTGGTTTGCGCCACGATAGCTCTACTCCTTATTATCCGCAAGCCAACGGTTTGGTTGAGTCTATCAACAAAGTTCTAGTTATCATGATCCGACGAACCATTGGTGTTCATCGGTCGAATTGGCACAACATGTTATTTTCAGCGCTATGGGCATACCGAACCTCAGTGAAAAATTCAACAGGGTTCACTCCTTTCCAGCTAGTTTATGGCTTGGAAGCTGTGTTACCCATTGAATGCGAAATCCCATCACTTCAAATGGCTGTCGAATTACTTCCAGCTACTTCCGAAGAGGAGAAACGTTTATTGTACTTGGCTAAATTAGATGAGACTCGACGTGACGCTACATTGGCAATCGAGACTCACGCGAAACGAATGAAAGCTCAGTATGATAGAAATGTAACCCCTCGAAGTTTTTCGGAAGGAGACCTAGTACTATTATATGATCAAGCTAACGATAAGCTAGGTGCCGGAAAATTCGTTCCCATGTGGCATGGGCCCTACATTGTAAAGCGAAAGCTAGCAAAAGGGGCTTATGAGCTAGTTGACTTTGATGGGGACTCTTTGGGTAAACCCAGAAATGGACTTTACCTAAAGAGGTATTATGCTTAAATGATGGGTATGGAGAAATTTTTAGATAGGTTAGATTTTCTTTCTAGCTAGCGAGTGTGTTAGTTTAGTCAGTGTGCTTAGCTTAGAGAGTGTGGTTTTTCGTCGTTATTCTGGCTTATCTTGGTTTTACTCTTGATATTGCAGATGTCGACGCCTCTCCAAACATACATTGGATTTGCTGATGGTGCTTGTCGTAGTACACGGAATATCTCTTCCGCAGCTTGGGTTATCTATTCGCCCTCTGACGAGTTAGTTTCTATGCATGGGGTAAGCCTCGGTCAAACAACGAACAACATTGCAGAATACAGTGCAGTGATCGAATTATTATCCGAATCTATTTCATTTGGAATTCGACGTTTGATAGTGAGGTTAGATTCTGAACTTGTTGTATTACAGCTTAATAGAGTTTATGCCATTAGAAATCCTGTGTTATTAAGGTTGTTTTTGAGAGTGCGTCTCTTGGAACGTGAATTTGATTACATTGAATATCAACATATTCCAAGGTCTTTGAATACATTAGCAGATGCAATTGCTTCTCGAATGTTGGACAGACATTTACGATAATCATGTAAGTAAATTTAAAAACATTTCATCACATATGTTAAACAGGATAAGCCGGTAATAGTGATATATATAGATAGAAGTGTGTCAAAAAATATATACATCGTCTTCGATCATAGGTTGAAAACACCTTATGATCGGCAAAATGATAGTACAAAAAGTCAAAATGTCACATGTGACTACAAAAGTGACTAGTCAATCACTGGTGGTGCTCTCTGTATGACACCACTGCGCGGGCTACCTTACGCAAAAATCTCCTAAACGGTCCAGGGACCGCGACTACGAAGCGCTGAAGCCTGGTAGGAATGTCGTCCATAGTAGTCTCAGGTATATCTGCCGTGAGACGCTCTAGATCATGCTCCAACTCAGCTAGTACTTCTGCAGCCGCGTCCTGTGGGGCCGGTACCGGTGCAGCTGGATGTAGTCTATCAAAAGGCCGAAGGTTGGCTGGACGTGTGGACCAACATCTGCATTTTGAAAATTTTACTGTTAGTTTTGAGACGATATATATGAAAAATAAAAAAAATACATAATTAAAAAACTTGTGAAAAATAAAGTACCTCTGTCATCCCATTGTTCTCCCGGTGGAAGAACCATGTCCGGATCACCTCTAAAATCCACTCCGGCATACGGAAAGTCCTGTATCGAAAAAACCTGGTCCTCTAACCAGTGAAAGTAACTATCTGAGAATCGAACCACTGTCGCACCCTCGTCAGGATGCCGGGCCATCACCGCAACCCATCGTATCAGCTTTGGCTCCCGAGGACCCAAGATATCAACAGTGAGTTGCTGAGGGATCAGCATTGGAACTCTCTCCAAGGCAAAGCTCACGACTAGAGGCCCATATCCAAAAGTATTTAGTCGTCCATTCTTTGCCTTGGTCAGTTGGCTCTTCATATGAGCCGACACAGCTTCACACCAGTTGAAAATGGTGCCTTGGTAACAGTCAATTGCCATCCGCATTTGGGATCCGGAAGCAATGTGTAAAGCGGCCGCGCCGCAAATTCTGGTAACCGTGAACGCTATGACTTTGAGTTCACGTAGAGTGATGTGTTTTATCTCTATGCCTTTCGAATGGTGAGCCCCAGGTGTGCACCACTCGTCGCGGAGACTATCAAGGGATTGGCCACCCGGCCTAGTCCCCGCAAGACTGAGTTGCTCGCCTCTGTTCGGCAAGCCAGTGAGAAAGTATACATCCGAGGGCTCTATCTCGAGCTGGTGCCCTCCTATGTAAAAGCATTGTTCTTGAACGTTCCATCGCTCAACCAGCCATTCCAAGAATCTTACCTGGCCCCTCATGCCCGGTATGGTCCAGTATTTGTATAACCCGCATGCTCTTAGGGCATCCAGGGAAGGTTGATGATTTATTGCAACTTCATCATCCTCTACATGCTCTCTTTCTCTCCAATCTAACATGGTTAATGCCCTGCACACCAGAAATAGTCATTAGAAATTGATTTGGGGATTTTTAGATAGTTATTTGAGGGGGTTGGGGTTTTGAAATGCGCGTTTCACGGAAGACGCACCCCGACTTTACAGCACAGGGCGCCCGGACGCGGCTGGCCTGAAGGCGGACTGCGTCTTCCGACCATTTTCCTGTATAGGAAAAAGTCGGGGGACGCGGGTCACCCGAAGGGCACCCGCGTCCGCCGAAAGGCGCATTCCAAAACCAAAACCCCCCCAAAAAATGAAACTAAGACCTAAAAATTAATTCTAAATGGATAGAAATGCAGAGTAGGATGTGTAAAATACCTGGATAAGACGGCGTTCGATTCCGACGGTCGGATTTTCCGCAGCGACCACGGGAAGTTTCTTGTCAAAAGCTCCTTTTTCAACCTCAACAGTCAAACGGTAAAAATGACATGGTAAAAGGTCTTTTTATAGGTTTTTTGGATGAATTAGTTCATTTTTTACCATGAAAAGATATTTTTTGATGTATTTTTGCCTATTTTAAACAGGTATGAGTAATGTGTTGCTTTTGTGCAGGACAAAGGGATTTCGAGGGAAATTGTCATTTTTCACAAACAAAAATATCAGAGTCATCTTTTAAGCCCTTTTCTGACTCCTAAAACATGAAAAGATCGCCGAGCGTTTCTTTTACACTCGTTAAAACGGAATTAAAAGACGGTCCCCTTTTAGCTCTTTTCTGACCGCAAAATCAGGAAAAGATTGCTGGGTTTTTGTCGTTTCAAACTCGATAAGGAAATAAAACGACGTGTCCTTGATCGCTTTTTACTTTTCAGGTCAACGACACTATTATGAAAGTACTCCTTGGTCGCAAGATCAAGCGGTTCCCCCAGGTATTATTTTATACTTTTTCGGGCTTGAGGGACACAAATGTACGAAAAAGTTCAACGTGGAGTCTCCTTTAGTTTTTTCAGACTCTCTAAAATTGAAAAACGCCGAGTTTCTCCTATACTGGGCTCGTTAAACTTTTACAGTAGAGGACCTGTTCAATTACAAACAGGAACGAACCACTCCTTCCTAGGGTTCGAATTTAAACTAGGTTGGACTCGTCCGAAGGATGAGCTTATAATCAAGCATATGTTATCCTCCTCAAGCTTGTTAAAAATAAAGAGGTACTTGCCAGAAATGGTGGGGGAAAAGAGAGAAGAATGAACCTGTTTGTTACCTTTTGTCTCAAAAGAAACTTTATTACCACTCTTGAACACGACACTTTTTCATTCACCTGGGTTGGGAAATCTTTTACCTCACAGTTGATCAAAACACTTTGAAAGTCTTTAACCGGGTTCCAGGGATTAACTTTGAGTTATTCGTCACCAAGCCATCTGTCGTGTCGTTATGTGTTCAAGAGGTCTGCAAGCAAAACTTTCATCTGCAAAATACTTGTCATCCATTTGACCATCCCTGAGTCAGTCCTTACAGCAACATTTCTTCAACTTGAACAATGATTTCGTGTTGCGGGCTTGCCTGCAACGGGTCGCTTTCTATCGACATCGACACATTATCTAGAAAGATGACTTAGGAATCGACAGTACCTTGAAGTCCGCATGCATCAATGGCAGGTTTCTCGCCTTTGACGTCAGTTTACATCATTGACTTTCGATCAAAGGATTCCGTGAAGTGTTCGACATCAAAACATCTATTCACATTTCACGGGTTGTGCTTGGTACTTTGAGAACCATTGACATTACTGGTGGTCTCTCTCACGCTTGTTAACAGTTTACATCATCGACTGGTAATCAAGTGGTTTCTAACATGTTCGACATCAAATCATTTAATCACATGGCTAGAATCGTACCAATTCGGGAAGTAGAAGTGAAGACCCTGGATCTAGTTTCTACCATCCAGGCTGCGAGGAGTTTTGTATTCATTATCTATGTAGACTAATCATAAACAGATGGCTGCGTCCATACTGTGTCTACAAAAGTCTATAAAATGATGTACTGCAAGATCATTCCTGTATCAAAGTAGTTAGTCCATTAGTTAAAGTTTTGAATCTGAGTATGGGAATGCCTACCTCAGTGATGATATAATCTTATACATGTATTTTGTGTTGAAAATTGCAGGTTCCAACCAGGTCATCCACAAGACAATCCTTGAAATGATAAAGCGCTTCACCCTTCCTAGAATTACAAAACCCTAATCTATTCCAGGCTTCGCACTTTAGGGGGCAATCTGTTACACTAAAAAATGTCACCATGACTATTTATAGTTAGTATGGCTCAATCAACAGTCATGCTACCCTCTTAGGCAAGTCTTATGCCTCTGCTATCCATCTCAAACTCAAAGAAGAGAGAAAGTCTTGTAAAAAATGTGTTTATCTCTGGGGACGCAGATTCTCTCAAGCCTTGCCTGCGGGGACGCTCACAATGTTCACAAAGGCTGTGTCCTTGGACGCTCTGTATGTTAAGGGACAGGTGCGTCCTTCTGTAAAAGGCAAAATGCGCAAGTTTCATCTTAAAAAAGTTACTTGTGGTTACTTCTAGAACTTTCTAGAGGTCGGTTTGATGAAATGGATGCGCCTCCAGCTGGTTCATGTATCACTATTAAGGAGGAACTTATCCCATCAATAAGGGAGCTATCCCACCCAAAGAGGGGGATTATCCCATTGATGGTGCACCTGAATAACCTCTTTACAGCACTATAAATAAAGGCATTGAGCCAGAGGGAGAGGAGGTTGAAGCTATACATTTTCTTTGGGTAAATGCTGCAGGAATTAGGACTCCCATTTAGAACCTTGTAAGGAGAGATTGTCTTTGCTTGATTCTACTTGGAAGTGGGTGAGCTTTGTCAAAGTAGAGGAAAACCCTTGATGGACCCTGGGAGGAACTTGCACAACACCAAGGCCAGGTTGTAAGAGTTTCTTTGTTTCGTTATTAATACAAACTGGTTCATTTTTCTCAATAGCTTGTGTTAATGAGTTATTTCATGTGTTCCTTGGTCTGCATGTTGAATATATGTTTTATTATATGAGATGCAAGTGCTTGGTAATTGTTTGATTGTTTGTGGTTGCAGGAATTGATGTGAAGGAGGAGCTCATCCGGATCGGCAAGGACGGACTACAACAACAGCGTTTTGGAATAAGGTAAGCCTAAACACTTGTAGTTTTCATGTTTTAAAAGGTGTATTTAGAGAAAGATCGCTCCATTTTGTCTTGTTTGTCGCTAGAGAGTTTAGACTCCTAGGGAGGTCAGTTGTGTCCGCACAAACGTCTTTTTCCGCCACGACAAGGGGAGTTCTTGTTCTTGTGTCAACCTCATTAAAAAATAAAAACAAGGGTGTTGAGCATAGTTCCTTGTCTTGTGTCAATCTTGTTAAAAAATGCAACAAGGAGTCTTGAGGAAAGTTCTTGATCTTGTGTCAGCCTTGTTAAAAAATGAAACAAATATCATGAGGATGGTTCTTTTACTGTGTTAACCTCATTAAAAAAATGAAACAACTCCCTTTCCAAGTCAAGTCTTTGATTAAGATCTCGTAAACTCCAAGTCGAGTCTTTCCAAGATCTTGAAAGTGAACCTTCATTCCATCCACTCCATTGGATGCAATGAAGCTTGGGGGGCATGTACCTCGATTTGTTTTATAATAATGGGGGCATGCGAACTTCTAACAGGAATAGTTTTTTCGTTTCAATCTTGTGTAAACATGAAACCGAATCCAAGCAAAGTTCTCCATGGTTCAAGCTTGTGTAAACATGAACCCATACCCGATTTACACCTCGTGATTGCCATTTTTATCTGCTAAATTCTGCTAGATGAGCCTTGGTTGTTTCATTCCATCATCGCCATCTCTCTGGACGATCATATGCTTTCACTTGGTTGTTTTTTCTTTCCTGAGG
Source organism: Pinus tabuliformis (assembly GCA_031772625.1). Taxonomy (NCBI): domain Eukaryota; kingdom Viridiplantae; phylum Streptophyta; class Pinopsida; order Pinales; family Pinaceae; genus Pinus; species Pinus tabuliformis. The sequence goes on along the minus strand of CM062807.1, from coordinate 87,450,033 downwards.
AATCGCAGTGATGAGTGGTTTTATTAGCCAACCTCTTGGCCATTACATGTTTTGAGCAGTTCCACCATTATCGGAACCATTTGCTATCCTTTATACCACTCATTCCTCTAGGACGAGTCTCCTTTAAGCTCTTTTCTGACTCGTAAAAGATGAAAATACTGTCGAGTTTTTCCCTTTTTACTCGTTAAACGGAATAAAAGGCGGTCCACTTTCAGCTTTTTTTATGACCGTATAAACATGAAAAGATCGCCGGACTTTTGTTGTTTCGAGTTCGATACTAGTTATGAAACGATGTGTCTTCGATCACTTTTTTACTTTTTCGGATCGGAGCCACTAATTACGAAAAGTACTCCTTGATCGTAATGATCAAGCGGTTCTCTTGGGTATTGTTTTCTACTTTTTCGGGCTCGAGGGACACAAATTTACAAAAAAGGACCCCCCTGGAGTTTTCTTTCCCATGTCTTTTTCAAACTCTCTAAACATGAAAAAGACTCCGAGTTTTACCTATGTCGAACTCGTTAAAACCCTGATGACATTGGACTCGTCACCATGACGAGACTTGAGCTTCTCCTCCCTAGGGCTCGTTAAACTATTACTAGGTTGGATTCGTTCGAAGGTCGAACTTATATCACAAGCATATGTTATCCCCTTCAAGCTTGTTTTTCAAAAAAAACTGGGGTACTCGCCAGCAATGGTGGGGGGAAATTTGGAAGTCGTCATTGGTTACCTGCGTCAGCTAGTCACTCTTGAACATCGACACTTTTTCTTCTCGTTGGGTTGGGATATCCTTATATCATCATTGGCCTTCCGAGGTTTTGGGTTGCCATTTTGCTTCATTCCATCTAATCCATGTTGTCTTCGTCAGACATCTGATCCCTTGGTACCAAAATGTTGCCACATTCTAGAGTCGTGTCGCCGATATATTCAAGAGTATAATCCTTATGCAGTTCACACCCTTACCTCCTCCTCTGATGCCCTATTTCACCATCTACCACTTGCTCCTTATCTCACGTCATTGATGGGGGAAACATTATGGCCCTTCTGTGACGGATCGTCTCCTATCGACACCAGCTCATTATCCAGGAGGTGGATCTAGAGATCCCTTTCGATACCTTGGAGCTTGCATGCCTCAATGGCAAGTTCTTCATGCCTGAAAATAGACTTTCATCATTGGTCTTTGATTGGGTGATTCCACGAGTGTTCGACTTCAACCCATTCTTCACACTTAGTGGATTGTACTGGTTGTACCTTGAGATCCATTGTCATTATTGGTGGTTTCTCTCGCGCTTGTTAATGGTTTTCATTATTGACCAGTAATCAAGTGATTTTCTATCATGCTCGACATCAACACATTTATTCGCATGTTAGAATTTGTACTAAGATCTATTCGGGTTTCAAGATCCCAAACTAAGATTACATATGTTCGGGCTGCATGGATTGGTTCGTGATTACATACATGACTCTTTGATTGGATGGCTGCGACCATACCTGAGTCTTCATGGATGGCTGCGACCATACCTTTATCATTATATATGGTCTTATCAACTGGGTGGCTGTGTCCATACCACAGACCAAGTTTCATATGTCTTTTGGATGGCTGCGTCCATACCACAAACCAAGTTTCATATGTCTTTTGGATGGCTGCGCCCATGCCTAGACTACATGTATTTCACTATCAGAGATATTAGTTGTACTTGCGCCCACAGGTTCTTCATGGTGGTGTTCCAGTTCGGTTATGATTTTGTAAATCATTTCACCCCTCCCACTCTCTCGGGCTTCATGCTTTAGGGGCCATCTATTACGCAGTAATTTGTCACTGTCCTCATCTCACTCCCTCTGTTGTGTCATTTATCAAATACACATGTCCATATCTTCCCACTTGTGCAAGAAGATTAAGCAAGTGCTCTCTAATGCTGAAGATTGACCCTGTTTGCCTAAGATTCTGCATCGTCGTTAGTAAACCCTTAAAATCTGTGACGGTTCCCTGTCGTGAACTATATCATTGCGACGTCGTCGCAGATGTACACCTGTTTACTGCGACGGTCAGATTTTAGGGCTCGGCACGAGGCTCCTAGCTATTTATTGCAACGATTCATCTAAACGCATTGCTCCCTTGCGATGTCATCACTAAGCCCTAGTTCATGACCCGCAACGATTCAGATTTGGCGAATTAGTTCAAACAGTCGGTCATCTGGATGTTTCTAGAGCTGGTTGTTGGGTCAGTTTGGGTCGCTTTTCTGCCTCTGGGATGGTGGTTCCGCCTCTTGTGCAACCTCCCTTGGGGATAAGCTCCCTCTCCCTCATTTCATGGAGACTCCTTCTCCTATAAAATCACTCACCATTGCTATGATCTGCTAGTTCTTTAGTTGGGCAGTGTTGGTTAGTTCTTTTGAGTTTGCTTTGAAACTAAGTAGATAGCTTTGGTGTGAGTGTAACAAGTGTGGGATTGCTAATATTTTGGTAAGAGGTTGTGGAGTGCCTTAACCTTGTATTAGAGCTTGTGAGTGAGAGAGACATTGTCTATTTGGGAGACCCATTCTTGAGAGTGAATGCTTGAAGAAACATACTGGCTGGACCCTCCGAGAAGGCTTGCGACGTCAAGAGTTGGTTGTAAGCTTTGCCTTTGATTCATTTTAATACAATCAATGATGATTTCCTATATCTTGTGCACAATTTACTTGATAGCTTATGATTTCTTGACTTTATAAGTAAATAGATCATTGTTGTTCTTGGTTACATGTTCTGTTGTTTTCTTGTGGTGTTTCAGGTTGATTGCTCATTAAGGAGAAAGAAACGGAAGCTGGAGCAGTGCAATAGCAACTCCATCAACCACCGGTTTGAGGTAGGCCTCCAACGATGACTATTTAAGGGAATCGATTGTTTTTTTGTCTTTGCTATGACTAGACCCACTCTAGGGCTAAAATGGTTGCCTCTGTCTGCAGAGGGAACACTTTCCTTTATCACAGTTGGGTTAGCATTGGTCCTAGAAAGTAGCAATAAAATGTCATGGCCAAGATTCCTTATCATAATAGGCCATTATGCTCTAATGAAGTTTCCTTAAGAAATAAAAGAGGTTGATAGTATTAAGGAGCTAAATCTCCTCACGAGTCATTTTAGAAGACTTGACTCCCATGGTATTGTAAAAGAACATTGAAAATATATTAAGCCTTCAACAAATTACAAACACAAGTCCCTCTTTGATGACTCTTAGTGTTCCAAGATATCCTCACTTATGAAGAAGCAAAATAGTGAATGTAAGAAAGAAATCAAGTTGACATGTCTCCCATTCAATATTATGAAGAATCACAAAGAGAAATGCAGAGAAAATAATGCTTTTCAAAGATAGAAGTGGTATAGAAAGGAAGAGATGAAAGAGAAAAAGTGGAGGCTGAGCCCTTGAAAAGAAAAGGCTTGGAGCTTAAATGAGCAGAGAATGAGAAAGCATGTCTCAGGAAAAAAACCTGACCATTGAGAAAATTACTATTCATGATGAAGAACTACAAGAGGAGGAAGATGCATCAAAAAAGGGTGTCGACAAGGGGAAAGATTCAGAACATCTCGGAAAAGGGAAGTCATGGAGATAATCCCTTTGATGATTATCCTTGTACAAAGGCCCATCATCCTGCAAAACCTTATTTCCTCTGTCACACCGACTGTTAAAAAAATAAGCACTATACCCCTTGTTGACCTTCCCATGGACCTCAAAGATGAAGTCATTGAGTTGGGAGAATATTATTACAGTAAATATATGAAGGAGGTTATCTTAAATGTCCCTAAGAGGAGGAAAATTGGATTTCTCGAGGAGTAAGCAATTGTTTTGGAAGGACCAAAGGCCATAGTGAACACTATTTCTGTTCTAGGAGCCTAAGCCACAACGAAAAAAGTTATAACTCAAAGTGCCTCAATGGATTATATAAGATAACTTAAATGGTAGCATCATTACAATAATAATTTAAAGAGCAGAAGCAACAAATGGACATAGAGAGATAGGATGTGTTAGAAAAATAGTGTATGGCACTATTAGAGTATTTCAAGACTTAATTGGAACAACATATAGCACAGCTTAAGGAAGCTCACCTTAATGAGCTGAAGAAATTAAATGAAAACCATAAGAAATACATTAGTGAGAAGATTGAACATGCTCATAAGACTCAAACTGACCTCCTAGTATTGAAAGCACCAGTTGTTAGAGTTAATAATGATTTTCAGAAAATGAAAAAAAATCATGGAAAAGTTAGAACAGGTCCAAAACTAATTTGCACAAATGGAGCAAATAGCTCACAAAATTGACACCTAATGTAAAGCCCCTAATAAATCCAACGAAGCGCTCAATCAAATTCTTGACTAGAAAAAGGATTACTGGGATACTTCGAACTCATTATCCTTGTTGGAAAAAGGAAAAATATGAAAGATTGATCCTTGATCGATGTGTGGAGGTCAGAGTGTGAAGAAACTAAATCAGAGGTAGATAGAGCCATTAAATTGGCTAAGAAAATGTGGGATTCTTCCACTGAAATGATGGAGGAATGGGAACTTGGGATCCTAGAAAATATATCTAGATCTACCTCTGTCGAACCAAAGCTCTAAGAAATAGCTAAATTCAAGGCCAATATGGTCACTGCGATTGAGTAGATCAAAAATGTGGATTAAGGATCAATAGATAACTTTATTATCACTCCCACCAAAGAGGCAAGACAACTCAACTACTATAGTGTCGATATGAAAATTAATGTGAAGAGGTTGGCAGATCACTGAAGGGAGAGTAGTAGCTACGGAAGAAAGACAAACCCAAGTTTATGAAATCTTGGATATTCTTTCCACCTAGAAGATGTATCGACAATAGATGATCTCAAAGAAGTCTTAACGTCTCTACTGCATCGAGAATGTTACCAGATGGAATTCATTTTTGTAAATAAAATTCATGTATAAATAAAGAAAAATGCCCCGACTATAGAGGGAGGAGGAGAAGGGGAAAGAAATTTATTGTAATATTGAATGTCATACTAAAAATCTCTTCTCCAATATTTTGAATTGAAGATTTTTCCGATCAATACAATCAAATTTTTCGAGAGATATATGTGGCGTTCATGTATAGGTATTGTTAATGTTTAAACAACATGAGTCGAGTGCATTTTCATATATGTATGAGAACAACAAGATTGTAACATTTATGATTGGTCAATATTAATGTGATATGTGTTTATTTTTTTTATGATTATAAAGGGCATCAATATTTTGGTAAGTTTATAATCGTTAATTACCTCTCTTATATTTAAGGTAAGAATTCTCTTTTATCATTCATTGGTTCCATTCAGTCTAACAATTATGTTTCCTTGATCCCTAAAGAATTAGTATTCATTAAAAATCAAGATAAATATAGAGGAAAGAGTAGGAAAATTACGCTAATCGTGGAGATAATTTGCAATCCACATAAGAATACCTTACCCCAAAGTGGCAATCTGTCCCACATACTAGTCGGAGGTTACCATTCCAAACAAAATAAAGTCTAATTGGGACCCGTGATTGGGTTTCCTCCTTTCATTGACAATTATTCCAGTGACAGTCATATACAAGTTTTCAATAGGAGGATACTAAGTATGCATGGAATAGAATGACCATGTACACCACATGAGGGTGAGAAGTCTTTGGGGATTTAAAAAACTATTTAGTGTTTTAATAAGACTAAATTCATGTTAGGGTGGATGGGGAAGGGGTATCAATGGCTTAGATGGCATGAAACTACTAATAATCCTAAAATGTCCCATTTGAAGGAGTTTCCCCATATGGTGTTAGTTATGGATTTTGGGAGAACCTATTATGATTCCTTAGGAAGTGTAGCAATGCCTTGGCCATTGGAATCTCATGTAAAACTCCTTGAAATCCATGGGGATTGGACCTAGCGTGTGTAACCATTCAACACCTAAAAGAATGTCACAACCATCCATTTCAATGCTAACACATGTTGTATTTCAAAGAATAATCACAAATTTGAAGGCACTCATTTTCACAATGACCTTCACATTATAGGGAACCTCTAATAACACTCATGACCTAAAATTTGTTCACTGCATGCATATAGTAGTGTATCTCTTGATTAATCTGGTCATGAATAAAGTTATGGGTGATACCATTATCAATTAGGATAATGACTTTATGATGCTTGATGTATCCAATTAATTTAAGGGTTTGGGAAACTAAAATTATAATTAAGGCATGAAGGGAAATTTGGAGTTTGACACTTGTTTGATTAATGGGAGGAAGGTCATCATCTATATAAGGCACAGGTTCTCAAAGGAGAGAATCACTATCATCTTCTTAAATTTCCTATGAAACGGCTAGAAAAGGTTTTCAGTCCTTACATTTGTGCCCATGAAAATACGTTTTGTTAGTAAAGGCCTTTAAGTTGATATTTTTCCATTTCATCATGGCTTGATTTGTGTATTTCTAGAGGAGGAGAGGAACTAGTGGGATAGGGACAAGTATGGGGAATAAAGGATGGTCTTTTTATTAGAGCATTGACAAGTTGTTGTGATTCCCTAGCTTGTTTAGTGACTTCAAGTCAAGTGGTAGGGAAATCCATTAAGACTTGGGCATGGATTTCTTCCTTTAAACCACTAATAAAGTTTTTGGAAGGGTATCATACATGCTTTTGATGTAGAAAGCAAGCCACTCAAAAGTAGAGATGTAGTCTTTAATCATACCTAATTTTTTAAGCCTGGTCAAGTGGCCCAAATGATGAGTATTGATTTCAAGTGTTCATAGAGATATGCTACAAAATGAAAATAACCTCTATGGTAATTCTTACGCCATTGCCACCATTTCTAGCAATTAGTGTCTAAATACTAGAAACCTACATAAAGTTTCATTAATTTATTGGTGATGCCATGTAGTAAAAAATAGTGTTCCACTTGAGTGACCTAACCAATTAGGTCAAAGCCATTAAATTTATTCACAACCACTTTAGAAATTTGTAGATCATGAACAAAGGGGTTAGAGTGAGGCCCCATGGAATTGGATGATTCAACTCCCTCTGGGTGAAATGATTATTTCTCAAGTTCAATAATAATTGGGACAATTGTTCAAGAAGTGATTAATGTTTATTAAGGTTGTAATTAACTATAGCAAAGCTTTTCTTGATAACAAGTTGAGTGCACTCTAATTTTATTTACAACTCATCACAAACTATTTCAAAGTGAGCAACATAGATGCCATAATCATGGTTTTAGGTATCCATTTGGATGGGGTGCACAAGAAAAAAGGTTACTAGAGGGTGGGGCTAGTGATATAGATGCAATGTAATTAGACTAATGGGTCCACACAAAAAGACTCACTGGAAATTTGTACCAATGTGATAAGTGAAACTTTTTGGGGCCATTGAGCTAGACATATATTAATGGGTTGAGCAAGTCCACACAGCAAAAGGTTTGTGCCACATAAGGAGTCTATTGAGATAGGTCCCAAATAAGGCGGCTCTTGGGACTACTTTATATGTTTTTTTTTTTTTTTTGAACTCCCACATAATTGTACTCTCACTAAAGAATATACATAATGATCAAAATCTTAATATTGAAGATTATGTAGGAATTTTTCGAATTGGAAGTAGTAAGTAGGGTTTCTTGCAATTTACAATTCAAAATTTCAATGTGGCCTCTTATTTTATAAGATTTTTTGACTGGAAATAAGGAGTAGCGCTTTAAGGGTCCTAAATACAAGGGTGTTCCTTGTGCTATAAATCTCTTATATAGATATGAGGTCCAACAATAGTACATAGTGTAATATCTCATGGATCTAACTAAGGAGGTTTGGTCATATCCTTAGTTCTACTACCTGATTACTCAAGTATTGGAGAGTCATCTTCACAAGTGTTGTTTACAATGCCACTATGACATTTAGGCAATCAAGTAATGGATCTAAATTTCATTTCAAGACACTTATAATATTTTTAATACACAAGGATACATGGAAGTGAAATTCTATAAACATGTGCTATCTAATGTGGTACTACTCGAAGGAGAACTAACAAAGGTTATAAGGATTTCCAACTAGGTGAGACCTCTTATATTTCTTACATTTATGCTTTCTTGACCATATATTTACCTTTTGAATGATACATGACAATGTTATGTATAGATTTAGAATACATCTCTAGCGTGGAAAAAAAATACTCTAAATAGATGTTGAAGAAAGTGCTTTGATATCACTTATGTTGTGCCAAAAAGAAATATTAATAGTAGAATTATATATATTACTCATATACATTGTAGAAAGAAATATAATTTCAAACAAAATGGACAATATGAACCAAAAAATTATATCTTTATTGATATGGAAGCAATGTTCACTTACCTCTTTGAGAGAGTAATCTCCAATAGAGTAGAGTTAGATTACAAATTATTTCCAAGACATATTATGATGCTTTTACATCTTTAAAAAGTACTTTTTATCCCCTAAGAACATTATAGAGAAATAACTTTCTAGTAAGCCTTCTTATGATAATTGTGTTCACACCACTACATAGGCCTTATTTACTAGTGATGGCCTCCATTCATTAGCAATATATATTAATATGTATATTTAAGGGGTTAAGGATATTATAACCCTAACATAATCTAGGTACCACATTTCAGTCCAAATATAGCTTTTAAAAGGCCATATGTTATGTTATTCATGTCCTTGTATATATAAGATAAAGAGACATGTGAAAAAATATCAATTGCATTTTTATGTCACCACAAAGGTGTTGTAAAGTGAAAAGTATGATTTGAGTTTACTTTTCTATACATTTTATGACCAAGATAGAGTCACAAAAATTTTGAATTTGTTGAACCATTATGTTCTTGGGACAACTGAAGAAGTCATGTGAGTGTCATAACTTCATAGAAGTTGTTATATATTCTTGTCCAATACCTTCTTTGAATGATATACAATGAGTGGAATGGAGATATAATATTCCTCCTACACCTCCTTTAGGAGGATTTCCTTTCAAAGCTCCATCGAAGTATGCCTAGGGGTTAGCCTAATTTATTACCTCTTCTATGAGTTCATTTTTGGGTTGTTTCTCTTCTACTTGTGGTTAAGAATTTAAAATATTGAGAGATTGAATCACACATTTGAGAGGGAGAGTTTATTTTCCTTAAAATAAGCTCAAATTTCTTGCAAGCCATACCCCCTAAGTTATGTTGAGGGGAGTGGATTCAATATTATTTGTATCCTTTTCAGAATACCTATATTAAAAGTCTTCTTTTGAATTCCTCCCTTCCATGCATCTTTTGTCCTATCATCCTTTCCACTTTTTTCTAAACCTCTTTTGTAAAGGGATATATCATAATTTGGCATTCTATGATTTCCTTTGCTTTTTTGCATAAGTTAAACCAATGTAGACCATTCCCATGTAGAAGCCTTATTATTTAAAATCAACCACATGAAAATTTTATTTTTGGAAGGACATTATAGTATTTGGATACTTCTCCACCACCAAACTTCTTGTCCCTATACACCTTCCTTTGTAAGTGTTCTATATCCTAGCTTAGGAACATACATTTTGGTGGTATTGAGTAACCAAATTAATTGATCATCTTCTTCTTGAATTTTAATATTATTGTATTTTAAAACTCTATATAGCCCTTCCATTATTAAATGGATTCTTCTATCAATCTCGACTCCTCCCAAGCAATTTGTTGTTGATGCTAATTGATAGACTTCTCCCTATTTACAATTTGTCTAAGAGTGTAAACTAATTTACTTATGAGATCTTGGATCAACTAAGGAGGTAATCTATACAAAACTTTACTACTTATCCAAGGATCAAGGTTGATTTATACTTTCTCACCCTTTCCCGCCATCTGTATCAACCAATTGCCTACCAATTCAAAGGTTGAATTCATAACTTTCATAATGATCGAAGGATTTTGTATCTATTTATTTGGATTTATTACCCAATCTTCTACTATAGATGCGGCAATGTATTTTACCTTCATTACTTAGACCCATAGTCCTTTTCCCTGTAAAATCCTCCACAATTTTTTTTGCAGGAAGATATTTAGATGATATAAAGGGGATTTTTAATCCCCATCCTCCAAAAGCCTTTGGAACAACCAATTTTTTTCCAAGAAACTAATACAATTCCATTATTTTTTAGATATCCTAACCATATAAATTCGTAATACATTTTCCTAATGGTCTCCAGCACACTTTTTGGAACTCGTGGTAGTGAAATCCAATATATTGTATTGCTTCCAGTATGATCTTAAAAAGGATCGCGCTACCCCTTGAGAGAGCCATTAATTGCATGAGGTATTGGGTCTCTTTTCTACTTTGAAATCAACTATTTCCTATCACCTTCATTATACAAATCGAGTTTTAGATGGAATCACAAATACTTTAATACATTTTCTAAACAATCACTTGGCAGGGGAATAATTGGGAGAAATATCCTTGTTATTGTTCAATAATGATAATGGAAATAATGGATTTTTCAAGATTTATAATAATATCAACGGCTTCTCAAGATAACTCCAAAAAAAATTAAAATTCTCGAACATCGTTCTAGTACCTTGACAAAAAACCAAGATATCATCTACAAATAAAAGGTGTGTGATGTTACATGTTGAGCCAATCCATATCCCTTTGAAACTGCCATGTTCTATAGCTTTTTTTATTAATCTACTTATACCTTCAACCATGAGAAGGAAAAGGAAAGTGGATGGGGGCATCCCTACCTTAGACTCTTAACTGGGTAGAGGAATAGGGATGCATCCCCATTGATTAATATTGCAAAGGACATTGAGGTAATGTGAATGATCACTCATACCAACAATTGATGATATAAATCTAAGTGAACAAGAATAAATTTAAGTAAATCCAACTTACTCTATCATAAGTTTTCAATTGGTCGACTTTGATGACCATCACTCTTTGACTTTTTACCTTAATCAAGTGTATACTTTCCTATTCTATGCCAACTACCTCATGAATTTGTCTCCCCTTGAGGAATCTAAACTTCTCTCCAAATATTTGTTTTGATAATATCCTTTTTAGTCTTCCAGTAAGAGATAATTTTGTAGATACAATTGCATAATGATATTGGCCTAAATTTTTCAAAATATGTCAAGTTATCCTCCTTAGGAATTAGAGCTATAAAGTTAGTGTTGAATTCTCCCATCATATTTCCAATGATTCTAGTAGTGTCCACCACCCTTCTTAGATCCTCTTATATGAATTCATATCAGCCCATAAATAATTCCACCAAGAGTCCATTTAGCGCCAAACTTTTATCCCTTTAGAAGCTTTTGCAATGTTAATTGCAATTCCTCTTTCTCCACTTCTTTCATCATTTTTAGAGACTCCTAAAGTGAAGTTTATATCTCCTCCTATAACTACTAGGGTATCATGGATGCAACCCAAATTGAAAAAATTGGGCCTAATACTCCACCTTGTCTAAGCACAACCCATAAACATCCATAATGAGTTTTATTTTCCCATATCCATGGATAAGAGGGAGACCCATAAACCAAAATTAAAAGCCCAAAAGTTAGTTAGGGTGAAGGAGCACCTCACCCATCTATTTATTTTCTCATTAGATCTCCCAATAACATCAGTAAAGTTGAAATATCTCCCACTCAAAAATTTGGAAAGTTCCTAAATTGCTTTCTCTCCTTTTGTCATAATTTCCCAGATCAAGTTAATAGAGAATTTAAGGACTCTATTGACCTCTTGATTGCCAATATATTAAAACCACATTAATTTAGTGTTAGAAATATCATTTGAGACCCCCACATGGGGCATTTAAAAATAAAGATCCTTATTTATGAAAGATAATTTTCACATTTAATTTTTGTGGAAGCTTATTTTTGTGCCATGGAAAAGTGAAAATCTCTCCCTCTTTTTTTAGGTTTTTCTCCACACTCATAAGGAAATTATAACCTCCCTAACAATTTCTAAGGAATTTTTGGGTTCCCTTTAGCTTTAGGTATAAGGTTGCACTTCTATTCCTTGTATAGGGGATGCAGATATCCTTATCATTTCTCAAACTCTTGAATAAGAGAAATCCTATCAAAGGGGTGAGAGCGAAGGGAAACCTTTAAGCAAGCCACCCACTATCACCTTGTTGGCCTTGCCTCTGCTCTTTAAGGTCAAGGATATAAGGATTTCCTAGATTATTATGGAGGGGTCCCTAAATATGATTAAGTTGAGCATTGGATAAGGGGCAACCTAAATTACCACAAAGAATTCATACCCAACACCATATTAGATGGAATGGCCAAGTAAATTGTATAGAATAATGCATCGCCTACAATACAAATGTATTAGGAGGAACCTACATTCATAATGCTTAACCCTAGAAAATGCAATCATAAGCCAAATAATCACTTGTACATTCAATACAGAATTCCAATTGCAATAATGGACTAGTAACAATTCTCTTAATTACACAAACTTAGTCACCCATGCTAAGGGATGAGCCTAAAACCCTAAATCCTCCCTACAAACTAAGGAGGTAATCAATGCAAACCTCTACACCCACATATGGTGGTTTCATATGAATGAAATCAAGGGAATGAGGAAGATTACATCCACATATCTAATAAACTCATGTTGTAAACATGTAATTCCATTTGTGAGCTCCCTCGACTCATCACACTGGTGTAACAACCACTAAGACATGTTTGCATGTAGTCTAGGGTGCCATACCTAAGGTTGATAACTTAAGATCTGCAATTTCTTTAAATCTTAATGCATGAAACTTTAGAGCTAGTGATTGAAACAACTAGTTGATAGTTTGGTTGGCACCTCACTTGCTTGCATTAGTGGCTCAAGAGAGGTCGATTCATGGTCATGACTAGCCTTCTCTCTCTCTCTCTCTCTCTCTCTCTCTCTCTCTCTCTCTCTCTCTCTCTCTAGGAGTTGGGATTGAGATTCAAATTTAAACTAGTGAAATGATCGTTGATTTTGTGGAGAGGCTTCGTCAATATCAATTGCGACAAACTTAAAATAAGGGAGTTAGAAACATAAATACCACTAATACAGAATCCTTATTTCAACTTTTTTATATGTATGATATTGATGTGGATTGAATCATTATATTATTTATCATCCCTCATGATGCTTGAAGAGTGGAAAAATGGGAGGAATCCACTCACAGGACCATTATTATTGGCGGATCATAGTTGGGAAAATTAGGATTTGAAATATTCTAGAGGATTTTGAGGCATTAAACAGTGTCTTTAAGGGGTTAAAAAAAATTCACTCAAACGCACACCCCATAGTACTATTCTACACACATATGCCTTTCGAATAATGCAATAATCACCTCAATTAGAGTTTGTATGCAAAATTTATCCCACCTAGAAGTTGACCTTCTTGTTTTGACCACCATGATTCAAGAAGATGCCACATTAGTGCCCATTATTCATGGAAAATGGGTTATCCACATGATCATGATGAAGAAGACTCTATAAGAGTCGATATTGTAATAATAGTTAAGAATTTAAGGAGCCAGACTTAACCACTAATATGCTATAATGCTATGTTATAAGCAAGCATCTGGAAGGAAAAGGGGTTACATTGTATTTGAGTGTATTTTGTTCCATTGTAGAGAAGCGTAGCTGAGAGTGGATAAAGAGAGAGAGATAAAACATAGAGGGTTTATGTATTTTAGAAACCCACGAGCCATATGTCTCACTCCTTTGTAATTGCATGAATAACTCTTGCATTCATTTAAATTTCCCTTCTCATTCCTTTATTTTGTTATATTGTATTTATTTTGCTTTTTTTTCTTTCTCCTTTATGCATATCTAAAAAAAAGAAGGAACACATATTACGAAGAAAAAATAATAAATAATCAGCGATGAGCATACTAATAGAAGAAACAATGCTAATGTAATTGAACAACTAAACACACAATTTAAAGAGTGGAAAAAAGGAAAACTTTTTAGGTTTTTTAGATTTATGTGGTGGGGAAATACTAATGACAATGCCTAGGCTATGGGCTCAAAGCTCAAATTTGGAACGGTTTGTTGAAGCCTATAAATAGGAGCAGCGTTTCAAGTATTGTGAGGATTACTCGTCAAATGTCACTTATGGAGAAAGGGTAAGGTCTAAATGTCAAGTTGGAGAATGGTCTTCTTTAGAATCGCAGCAAAGTGTAGGGGGGTGTACTTAGAGGAGGAGAAATATAAGAAGGCCAATCTAGGAACATCATACCACAATGAAAAAAAATACAAACCTTTGATGAACAAAGAAGGGCTAAGCAAAGATCACGACCTGATATATGCTACAACTCTGTCCTTGGTGAAACACTAGATACACATCCTTTTAAAACAACATCACAAACTTAATGAGAACTTTAACGAGTTCTTTTTTTAAGGTCACATCAAATTTTCATTCATATTTTGAAAAGTGGTGATGCAACATCACCTTTTTTTCATTTCAGGATTAAAATTTCAACATTTTTTAACCATGGCAATAAAAAACAAATATCATGCTTACAAAAGATATTGAAAAACTACGTTGAAATGCAAAAGAGGTGATGCAACATCACCTCTCTTTTTTTTGTTTTTTTAAGGGTTAAAATTCAAACATTTTTCAATCTTGGCATTAAAGACCAAATATCATGACTACAAAATACATGAAAAAAACACATTGAAATGCAAAGGTGGTGATGCAACATCACCTTTTTTTCCTTTCATTTTTTGTTTTTGTTTTGATGGTTAAAATTCAAACATTTTTCAAACATGGCATTAAAAACCAAATCTCATTACTAAAGAAAATGCTAAAACTTAACACTTAAAGTTTGACTAGCTTTTTCTTCTTCTTTTTCCCCTTGTTTTTATAGTTTATGTTATATATATATATATATATATATATATATATAGATATACATATAGATATATATATATATATATATATATATATATATATATATAGAAGTCCCAAGGGTTAGCTCAATTGGTTGACTCCACATTGTTAAAATATATTTGTTATTGAGATGTCATGGGTTCAAGTCTCTTGACATTCTCGAGGTCAGGGTTTATGGTTGAGTTGATAGAAAGTGATCCCTTTGGGTGGATCTACCTAGTACAAATATTTTGTGGACGTAGAGATCACCGATCAATATTACTATGTGGTTTACAGATCTCAGAGATCGGTGATCTCTATGTCCACAAAATATTTGTACTAGGTAGATCCACCCAAAGGGATCACTTTCTATCGGCTCAACCATATATATATATATATATATATATATATATATATATATATATATATGAGTCTTGAGATGACTGGCTTGCCTCACTTATGGTTTGAGTAATTACAACTTAGGGGCATATAAGTTGTCAAAATCACCCATGGATCACACTCGGCCTGCGCCACACCAACGTTTAGCATGACTAGATCTTTTTCCCTGAGTTTCGAACCAGTGACCTTTTCACTATGGGGTGTTTCAATAGATCACACTTCAATCGTCTATTCTACACCCTGTGGGCAAATTTTTAATATGTTTATTAAAATTTTAATTTTTGTTGGTTAAATATATTTTAAGTTTTTTCAACGTTTTTTTAGTTTATGTTTTTTTTTCTTTTTTCTTTTTTTTTTTTACTTTAATTTTTTAATGTACTTTTTAAAATTATTTCTTTTCCAATAATTTTTTATTCATTTTTGTTTTTGTTTTTATTATTATTATTATATAACTTAAAAAAATGTGTTGACACAAATTTGTGGGTAGGGGATGGGGAAAGGCGATATCGAGTACTCTCACACACATCACAAAACACAATCTTTTTTAAATTTTTTAGTTTATTTTATTTCATTTTTTAATATATATATATATATATATATATATATATATATATATCTTCTTTATTAAGTAAACTACAACAAAACAGGTCATTTGCACTAGAATTTATTGTTTTTGAGACTACAAACTCGCTTCAACTTGCAACGAGAAACCTGGTGCAAAATGGCATCTTTACTTTAGTGCCAGGAATAGTGCTGAGAATAGAATCAGGAATAGCGTCGGGTTTAGCACCAAGAATAGCGTCAAGTTTAATGTCGAGAATTGTTTTGCTTCCCATATGGCATCAAAAATAGCTTATTTTGTGGCTTCCTATGTTATGCCAAGTTATGCTTCCATTATAATGTCGTTGTTGCTTTGAGTTTTGCTTCCAATATGGCATCGCTTGTTGCATATAGCTTTGCTTCCATTATGGCATCTTCTTTAGCTTCTAATATGGCTTCCATTATAGTGTCTTTTGTTGCTTCTAATATTGCTTCCATTATTACTATTTGATTTGCTACCTAAATGGATTCTTTGTTTGCTTCTTAGGGAACGCTAAGTTTTGCTTCTAATATTACTTCCATTATTACTTCTTTGTTTTCTACCTGAATTGCTTCTTTTTTTGCTTCTCAAATAACACCAAGTTTGGTTTCTAGTATTGCTTCTATTATTACTTCATTTTTTGCTACCTAAATTGCTTATTTTTTTGCTTCTTAGGTAATGAAAATTTTTGCTTCTAATATTGCTTCTGGTGTGCTTCTAGTTTGGCTTCCATTGTTGCTTCTTTTGTCACCAAAAATAGATCATTGCCATTCCATATGAATATTAGGGCACGATGGAATTGAACCACCAACCTCCTCCTTGTAAAGCATGTGCTCTTCCATTGGGCTAGCACCCTTTAAAGAATTAGACTTTAAAAAATTAGGCCTTGAAACTTTATAAATTGTAAATTCTACAACTTTCAATAAATTGTAAAACTTTGTAAAGTCTTGGAAAATATTTTACTGAACAAGAAAAATAGCATTGAAGCTACAAGTTTCTACCTAATGGTTATGGAAGTTAATAAAATTGGGTGGAGGGAAAAATAGTTACGTATAAGATACTCAAAATGTTTAGTTGAATATTGTTGTGTGTAGTATGGGGTAGATTAATGGACCAACATTTAATGTCAATCTGGGGTTCGTAGGCTTTGAGGTGCAGCATTGGAAATGTTAGAGAAATACTTCAGGGACCTGCAAAATAAAATCCTAATGTTTTTAGAAATTATTTACTCACACCTTTGAATTCCTACAAACATTAGTCAATCCTACAATCAAAGGAATTTATTAGAAACAAAAGTGTAAATACTGCAAACGGTAATCTTGCAGTCTACCGGAAATTGGAGGAAAACCCTAACTATCAATAACTGAAAAGAAAAACCCTAATTAAGGAGCAAACCCTAATTGTTGGAAAGCAAAACCCTAACTACTAATTAACTGGAAACCTGATCACTAGCCCCTTATTTAACTGAGCAAGCCAAAAAAATTGTCTTATTGAGCTAACCAAAAGACAATTCTAATTACTCTTCAAGCCAAGCAAATCACACAATGAATGATAAAACCCTAATATCAATCCTGCACTCTTATTCTATCTTCACTCAACCTCTGTTTAATCAAGCAAACAAGGAAACAAATTAAAATTTGTCTAAGGTGTCAATAAAATGCATCAACTGTAAGTATTACATACATGAGTAAAAATAGTCTTTCTCTAATCACAACCATACATACCCTCAACAAATGTTTCACCTCCTCAAAATAAATGATAGATCTAGAAACATTATTTCATCAAAACTAGTGCAAGAAGGAAACCAAACATAAATCACTTTGTAATTCTAAGAGCATGAACCCATAAATAATCACTCTTAAAAGCTACAGGCATAAAAGGAATACAAGTCAACACCTGCAATTAAATGAAGACATTACAAGAATATGGTGCATAAGTACCTAAACAAATTACAAGTGCATAATAGTGAATCGACCTATAGATAACTTAAAAGACTCCAGATGTCTGGCCTCAAAGATAGTAATTTCTTAATATAATACTCCTTGTCAAGCAATGTTGATCAATAGTTATAAGTGAAAGTCATAAGTATAAATATCTTATTGGAATGTTTAAGATTTCAAACTTTGTGGGTCAAGTAACAACGATATACAAACTATGCAACTGTAATGATTAAATTCGTTGACTTTGTTTCTTATCAAAAGAGGTCAAATGAGAATGTTACAGTGTTGGTATTGAGAGAAGATTCGAATAGTTCCAGGTCCCTCAACATATTAGAACTCAAATCCACAACTTTTCAAGCCTTAATCAAGTTATAATTCCTTCCAAGTTCTAACAAGTTGTAAAGGCATCTAACAACATCTAGTGGTCTTGAAATTTAACACAAGACCCAAATTACAGAAGTTTCAAATGTCCAAAAATAAATTATCTTATATAAGTATGAAAATATATGGAGCTATGAGTTTAACTCATATTTCAATTGACCTTTGTATCAATACTTCAACAACAATGCTTGAAACCTTAAACCACAACTTGCAACAGAGTATAAAATAAATGACTATCCTTAGAGCATAATAAGAGGTGATTGTTATAACTTATGGTCACTACTCATACCAAAGGTACACATAAAATTTATTGCCAACATTCACCACATGATTTCCATATCTTTAGCATGAAACAAATACAAACTAGATATAGATTAATAAGTTGTGCAGATCTTAGAGAAGACAAAGCATAAACCATACACACATGATTATTAAGTTTGAAAAGAAATATTGACAGTTAACACTCCTTAATGAGAAATCACACGCACACCTCGACAGATCAACAAGCTATTATAGTAGGATAATGTACAGGAGTGGTGACAAGTTGGGTTGGTCGGGCCCAAACCAACCAGCTCACACCCTCTAGGAAAAACTTAAATCATAGGATGCAATTGTTCATTGAATACACCAGAAGATAGAAAAGAAACCTGGCATGAGTATTGTATTAAAATATGCTTAGTCATTTACATCTGAGGCTATCTGCTCCACGTTCAAAGAACCAATACAAGACTATAATAAAATCCTATCCCCAACACAGGGCCATGATTAATCTTTTTATTCATGTTATAGTATGAATTTAGGCTGTAATAGCCCATTTTTTCAAATCTGAGCATGATTCAAAAATTCTGGAAAATTGTGCATTTTTAACAAATTGGCCCCAAAGACCCTTTCGTATCTCCCATACTATGGTGAATTTATGAAAAAATCCCATATATTGCTCAATTTTTTTATTCTGGGAACAAAACACATATCCCATAATTTTCAAATTCAACCTCATATTCACGCAAATTGAGGAGGAAGTTGGTTATTTGAAAATTGTTGCGAATTTGGGCTGAAGCATTAATTAGCTTCTAGAAATCCATATGTATGACCTGGGTGTGTTTTGACTCATGTGGGAGCATGAAAACATCATTATGAACACAAACCATGTCCTAGTTTTCTCCCAGAAGTGTGCCAATATGTCAAACCCTAAATGGGTGTAGGAACTGTATTGTTGGTGCAGGAACTTCATAACTCATATTAGTGATTCATAAAATTTGGGAATCATACATTCTCACCAAGTGAAATTGAATGAGATCCCCACTTATTTCATATCAATATGAGTTTGAATATTTGTAGTCACTGATGTCTAGACTTTTTAAAAGCAGATTTTCAAGAATGCTTAAGATTTACACTACAAGAAATATTGGAGTATGACACCAGTTATTAACCCTTGAAGACAGAAATTGATAGGAAAATAACTCTTAGATGTAATATTCAAACCCGGATTAGAAACCAACCAATAGTACCGTGATGTTAGAGGTGAATGTTAGCAAATTGGAAAAACATCCATGCGTAAGAATAATCACTTGATGTTGGAAATAATGCTTTGTCTCTTTGCTTAACAAGTTGAATCATTCAATTTAACCTTGAAATGAGGTTGGGAGTGCATTTTTGTGAAGCGGGCCCAAATTTCCTTGCTCCGCTAAAATGAAAATCCAGGCTTCACTTCTTGGCCAATTTGACTGATATAAATTGTATACTATTTAATTAGTAATCTTACACACTAATTTTCTTCCAAGAATTTTCTATTGTTCATAAATTGTTGACACATTTGGGGGAGCACTGTGAACTATGATTGTTGCAAGACTTTCATATACATTAACTTTGACATTCAAATCACTAAATTAGAAAAATTTAATTTTATTAATGTTACTTATGAATAGGACCTAGCCACCATTGTTGCCTCCTACGACTCCCCTGCTTGGCAGCCACTTGCTGTTGAGCTCCCCTTGGTCCTGCTCGGTCCCCTCAGTGATCCTCTTTCTTCTGAACCACTCATGTCTGTGAGTTGTTCCTCCTTCACCCTTTGCAGCCTCACACTGATCCTTTACTCGGCAACCTCCTGCTGCTGAGATCCTACTGCGTGCTCTCTTAACCTTCCTCGGCTCCCATGGCCCCTCCGGACTGCTCACCAGAGGGGGGCGATCCCCAGCATGCATTCTCTACTCTCGTCAAATCTCTCCCTCCACAACGGCCTTGCCCAGCAATATTGAAGTTTGTCAAAAAGCTGGAAATTCTCCAAGAAGTTAATCTACCTCCAGCCATTCCTCGCATGGCAGCCCTCTCTCTTGCAGAAAAAGGTCTCATCGGCCATTTCACGGGCCTCTGGCCATCTCCAAGAACTATGCAACGTTGGGTTGAAAGAAATTGGTCCGACAAAATACAAGGTAAAATCTCCATCATATTTTGTGGAAAGGGGTTCTTTACCTTCCACTTTGAATCTAAAGAAGACAAGGATTTAATATTCAGGAATGGGCCTTACTTCATGGACTCCATAGCACTATATTTAAACAAATGGACCCCAGATTTGGTCCGAAACTAGATGTCCCCAATGTTGTCCCTGTCTGGGTCAGACTCTGTTATGAAACCAGCTCAAGAAAAGATAGAAAAGATAGATCAACGCCTTAGAATTCAGCCTCTTCGAGGGGGCAACCTCCTTTACATTACATAAATGAACAATTCTTGGATGATTCAAATGACAAAACCTCCTTTCTATATATAGGAGTCTAAGGAGTCACAATATAATCCAGCCGACCTAACAATAATAATATAAAGCCACAAAAATAACAATAGAGGGATTCTATGGGGCACAGTAATAACAATATGGGGGCAATAGGGGCACAACAATATTAATAAGGGGTATAACTACAATAGTAATGGGGTAATCACTAGTATTATAGGGACCCAACATGCCCCTCTCCTTCAAAAAAGTGTTGTCCTCAACGCTTGAGTAGTTCTGGATACTTCTGCACAAAATTCTCATCCTCCCATGTGGAATCTTCAGCGGATAAGTTCTTCCACTTGATAAGATACTCTGAAATTGATCGATTTCGTAGCTGTCGAGTTCTTGTTTCTATGACTGCTTCCGGTTCCAATATAATTTTTCCTTCCTCGTCAAGTTCTGGCAATATTGTTTGAACTGGGAGCTTGTCGCCTATAACCTTCTTTAAACATGAAACATGGAAAACTGGGTGCAATCGAGAAGCTGCAGGAAGCTCCAATTTGTATGCCATAGTACCAATCTTTTGCAACACCTTGTACGGACCATAATACTTTGGTGATAATTTATTATCCTTCTTAGCTTGCTTGAGGGACATTTGCTTATATGGTTGTAGCCGTAGGAATACCCAATCACCTACATCAAAACTTCTTTCACTGCGATGTTGATCTGCCTGTTGTTTCATTCTATTTTGTGCCAACACGAGGTTATCCTTTAAGAGTTGGAGGACTTGTTGTTGATGTTCGATGTGATGTTCCACTGCCTGAACCTTAGAATTTTCTCTTAAATATGATGTGATGGATGGTGGTTGATACCCATAAAGTGCCATAAATGGGGTCATTTTTGTTGCTGTATGGAAGGAAGTGTTATACCACCATTCAGCCAGAGGCAACCATTTGACCCATTGTGTCTGTTTATCAGATACAAAGCAACGAAGATATCCTTCCAAACATTTGTTTACTATCTCAGTTTGCCCATCAGATTGAGGATGATAAGATGAGCTATGAGCTAACTGAGTACCAAGACAAGAAAATAATTCTGTCCAAAAAGTTCCAGTGAAAATGGGATCTCTGTCACTTACAATAATCTTTGGGTTTCCATGTAGCTTTTGAATTGTTTCCATAAATGCAGTAGAAACTGTACTGGCTTTAAATGGATGTGATAATGCACAAAAGTGTGCATACTTGGTAAGTCTGTCAACTACCACCATGATGACACTCTTTCCCTCAGACTTGGGTAAACCTGTGATAAAATCCATTGAAACCTCCTCCCAACGTTGGCTTGGAATGGATAAAGGTTGTAATAGACCCGGTGTCTTAATTGTTTCCACTTTATTTTGTTGGCAAACCAAACATTCCGCCACAAACTTTTGAATATCTGATTTAAGGCCATCCCAAAAAAATTCCTTCTTAACCCTGTGGTAAGTTTTTAGAAATCCTGAGTGCCCTCCAATGGGAGAAGTGTGCAATTCCATAAGAATCTTTTGTTTTAGCTGGGAATTCTTACAGAGGTATAAGCGATCTTTGTACCATAACGAATCATTTTGCCAGCTAAATGTATCAGACGTACTGGAATCTTGTTGTAGCTTTCAAATAAGTGCCCACACTTCTTCGTCATTCTTCCATTCCTCCCTTGCTTCGTTTATCCAATCTGGTTGGATAATAGAAATGGCGCACAACAATGCTTCCACATCCTCATCCTTTCTTGAGAGTGCATCTGCCACCACATTTTGCTTCCCTTTTTTGTAGATGATTTCAAAGTCATAACCCAACATCTTTGTGACCCACTTTTGTTGCTCTTCAGAGGATAATCTTTGTTCTAAAAAGTATTTAAGGCTATCATGATCCGTTTTTACCTTGAAGTGTCTTCCCATTAGGTAGGGTCGCCATTTCTTAAGTGCATGGAGTATTGCCAACATTTCCTTCTCATAAATAGCTTTGCTTAAAAACTTTCCCTTGATTGGACGACTTTCAAAAGCAATGGGTCTTTCATCTTGCATTAGAACAGCACCAATTCCATTTCCTGAAGCATCACATTCCACAATAAAGGTTTTTGTGAAGTCCGGTGTAGCTAAGACCGGTGCTTGGCACATTGCCTCTTTAAGATGTTCAAAGGCCTTTGTTGCTTCCGGAGTCCATGAAAATGCATCTTTCTTCAATAATGTTGTTAGAGGTGCTGCTATTCTCCCATAATTCTTAACAAACTTGCGATAATACCCTGTCAACCCAAGAAATCCTCGCAAATGCTTTATGGATGTGGGGATTTTCCATTCCTTAATGGCTTTAATTTTGCTAGGGTCTACCTTAACTCCTTCATGAGATACAATATGACCCAAATATTCCACCTCCTGGACTCCAAAGAAACATTTGGATCTTTTTGCATATAATTGTTTCTCCTCCAATAGTTGTAGCACCCTGTCAACATGTTCAACATGATCCTTCCAAGACTTGTTGTAGATTAGTATATCATCAAAAAATACTAACACAAATTTTCTAAGGAATGGTTTGAAAATTGAATTCATCAAACCTTGAAATGTTGAAGGTGCATTGGTAAGGCCAAAAGGCATGACCAAAAATTCATAATGACCCTCATGAGTTCTAAATGTTGTTTTCGGAATGTCTTCAATCTTCATTCTGATTTGATGATATCCTGAACGAAGATCCAACTTGGTGAAGTAAATTGATCCATGCAATTCATCCAGTAATTCATCAATGACAGGAATGGGGAACTTATCTTTAATAGTGAGCTTGTTGAGCTCCCTATAATCCGGACACATGCACCATGATCCATCCTTCTTGTGCACCAATACTACTGGAGCAGAGAAAGAACTTTGACTCGATTGAATTATACCAGCCTCTAGCATTTCTGCAACCATACGTTCAATTTCACTCTTTTGGACATAGGGATATCTGTACGGCCTGATGTTTGGAGGAACACTTCCTGGAATCAGATGAATAGCATGATCATGATCACGCATAGGTGGGAGACCTTTGGGAGTCTCAAATACCTTGGAATGATTGTCCAGGACTTTTTGGAGATCTGGAGAAATAGATGATTCCGATGTGGAAACATCTAGCGAACATAATTGTGCAATTACACCTCTTTGCTCCTTTTTTAGAAGCTTTGTCATACCATTAGAGCTGATTATCTTTCCTGGTTTCCCTGCAATACCCCTTAATTCAACTTCCTTTCCTTCTGCAGAAAATTTGATGAAAAGTTCTTGAAAATTAAAAGCTATTGTACCCAAGGATTGTAGCCATTGGACTCCTAGTACAACATCAGCACCTCCCATTGGAATGGAAAGCATTGGGCTAGTCAATACATATTCTCCCATGGATAGCTTGATATTATGGCACTTTCCAGAGCAATTTATTGTTCCTCCATTTGCAATCATCACTTGACACTCTGGTGCTGGATATAGGAAGCAATTCAATTCTTTTGCTACCCTACAATGAATAAAATTGTGGGTGCTTCCTGAATCAATCAACACTATTACCTTTTTCTTCTTGATTTGTCCTTCTATCTTGATGGTTTGAGGAGTGGTAATTCCTGCCAATGCATTACAAGATATGGTCGGATTTATTTGTTCTTCATCTAGGCTTTGTTCCTGGAGTATATCCTCTTCCTTTGACCTTTCTTGCTCCTTTTCTTCTTCCTCTTCACAATCTATGTAGAATAATTTCTTCTCAGCACACTTATGACCTTTAGTGTATTTGCTATCACAACTGTAACAAAGCCCTTTTGCTCTTTTTTCTTCCAATTGTTGTGGTGTTAACCTTATAGGTTGTGGAAGACTAGGGGCAACAACACTTCCGTCTTTATAGTTGTGAGTGGTATGCTTCCTGGTTGCCATAATTTTGCTTTCCATTTTTCTTGCTAACCTGAATGCCTTCTCTAATGAATCAGGTTCCCAAAGGCGAACATCATGTTGGATATTATCCTTTAAAGACCCTATGAACACATCAATCCTATGCTCCTCTGGAATATCTTTTACCCTTATGTTCAATTTTTGGAACTCCTCAATGTGCTCCATTATTGAACCCTTTTGTTTGAGACTTATCAATTGGCTAAAAAAAGTGTTGCTTTTTGTATCCTCATAATGTGCTATCAATTCTTCCGTAAAAATTGCCCAAGTGATAAATTGTTTACGAGAGCAAAGCCATTGATACCATACAAACTGATTTGGTTCCAAATATAAAGTTGCCATACGTACCTTTTGTGTGTTTTGCACATTATTGAGATCGAAAAATTGCTCCATCTGTAATATCCATGTTGCGGGATCCTTGCCATCAAACTTCCTCATATCGATTTTTGGAATATGGTGGGTCTTCGATCCAACATTAGAGTCTATGATATCATGATTAACATTTCTTTTGTTCGCATCATGAGTTTCCTTTACTACCTTTTCACCATTAGTAAGTATTTCTTGTAGAAAATTTGTCAAATCTGTCTTCATATCTGTCATGCCTGTCTTCAAGTTTGTGTTCAAATCTATCTTCAATTCTTCCATGTTAGTCTTCAAATCTGTCTTCCAATCATCCATCTTAGCTTCCACACCCTTTATCTTAGATTCCATGCCATTTATCTTAGCTTCTGTTAGCTTTTGTGAGCATGACATTTGTTGCACTTGTTCTTGTAATTTTGATATATCATGTAGCATTTCTTCCTCTTCTTCATGAGTCATGCTAGAGATTTCAGGTTCCTTACTAGGTGTTTGCATTTTCTTTCCTCGGGGCATCAGTTACCGATAATAATTCCTTCAAAATAATTTTCAAACCGATCTTAAGCAAAAATTTAAGAAAATCTACACACCTTTTTTCACTTTGTAGGAGCTTGATATTGCCTCTGATGTATCTCTGTACTTTTCGATCATCTAGTTCTGAATTTGTGACCTGCAGTAGCCCTCTGTGTCCTCTTTCCAATGCCACAAGTCTGACCCAAATTGGATTCTCCACGCAAGAGTTATGCGAAATCTCCCACAGTGACTTGATTATAGACTAGTTCAGTAGAGCGAACTTGTATGACGTGGCACGAGTCACTGTTTTGACCTTTGGATCTGAAAAATGCATACAAGAAACTAGAGTCCGTCCTCTTTCTGTACCTTCTTATGAAATTTCAATCTGATCCCCAGAGAGAAAGTTATGACGATTTTCCCCAGGTCACCTGTTTGGAATGTAATTCAGGAGTCTGCAAAAAGACCAACTTCCTCAGATCATATCTCCGCAAATATAGCGCAAAAAGCTCTGAAATTTGGAGCCAAGGTTCAGCGCGATTTCTTCTCAAATGGGTTTTTTTTGCAACTTCTGAAACGTCGCAGAAAAAAAAGTTATAGCAAAAATGCCACGATGACCTGTTTGGAGTAGCGAAACCCTAGAATCCAAAGCTCTGATACCAAATGTTATGAAACTAGCTCAAGAAAAGATAGAAAAGATAGATCAACGCCTTAGAATTCAGCCTCTTCGAGGGGGCAACCTCCTTTACATTACATAAATGAACAATTCTTGGATGATTCAAATGACAAAACCTCCTTTCTATATATAGGAGTCTAAGGAGTCACAATATAATCTAGCCGACCTAACAATAATAATATAAAGCCACAAAAATAACAATAGAGGGATTCTATGGGGCACAGTAATAACAATATGGGGGCAATAGGGGCACAACAATATTAATAAGGGGTATAACTACAATAGTAATGGGGTAATCACTAGTATTATCGGGACCCAACAGACTCCCTCATCTGCCTCTTCACTTCTGGGGAGATGACTCGGTTCATGCTATTGGAAACGTTGTAGGCAAGTATATAGATCGCAGCGAATCAAAGGATAATATGCAAGCATGCGCGCGCATTTGTGTGGAAGTGGATCTCTGCAAATGCCTATCGGAAGCCATCAAACTCAAAGTGGACGATTAGAGTCATATTCAGCAGCTTGATTACAAGCAAATACCGTTCAAATGTAAGGTATGTCACGAATATGACCACTTTGCCAATCACTTTCCTCTCTTGCTAATGTTGAAAATGACCCACAAGAAGAACAGTGGGAAATAGTCAAAAAAAAAAGTCGGCTCCCTCAGCTAAAGCACTGCTGGAATCTGAACCCCCTACCTCTAAGATTGCTTCCCATCCTCATCCTCCCCTCCCTCATCCTCCCTTCCTTCTCTCTCCTCCCCTGCCCCCTTCTACCTCCAATCCCTTCTCGGTTTTATCCAATGCTCCACCCTTGGAACCCTGCATCTTCCCACGATTCATTCAGTTGCCTTTGATCCTTCCCCTCCTCTGGTTATCCCTTCCCAATCTTCCCTTGAACCCCCCCCCCTCCAGACTCACTAGAAGCTCATCCAAAGACCATGGACCCTCTAGCGACTCTCTTAAGAAACGTGGCAAAGGCAGAAAATCTACAAAATAACACCGAGATGAGAATGCCCAAAAGGACATAGCAATGGGCACTCAAAGCCCTATTGAATCTTACATCTTAGGATAGCATGATAAGGAGAAAACTCACAAGGATCAAGGGGGGCGAGCACCTCTCCGCAGACCACTCTCCCAATGATGAAAATCATATCTTGGAATTGCAGGGGTATAGGGCACCCCTCTAAAGTTGCAGCCCTGAAAGATCTTATTTATTGTGAAAAACCAGGGATCTTTTTGTTACAGGAAACACAGCAAAGCTTGCAGGATATGACTAAAATCATTGAATAGAACAAGCAGTACAATGGAAGCATCAGTGAGTCCAGTGGAGCTTCAGGAGGAATCGCTACAATCTGGAATTATAAGTCAGAAAATATTAACCAGCATTGGATCCAAACAGTGTTAGAAAACAAAGAAGATCAGCAAATTCTAGTTATATACAACATTTATGCGCCTAACCACTTCAGGGATAAGGAGTGTTGTTGGGAGGAAATCAAAGTCAGCATGAACGCAGAGGAGAATACAAATGTCATACTAGGAGGAGATCTAAATCTTGTTCTCCATGCTAATGAGAAAAGAGGAGGTATTTTCTCCCCGGATCCTTTCAGAACTCAGCTAGAAGACATTATGCATGACCATGATCTAGTCGACATCATTCCAAAAATAGGAGGTACACTTGGAGCAACTGTAGGCTAGGTATAGGCAACATAATGGACAGACTAGACAGAATTCTCATTTATGTCATGCTTCTCTCTTCCTACTCTGCTGGGTACGCTAATATTATTCCCTGTTCAGCTTCCAACCATTATCCAATTTCTCTTAATCTGGAAAAGCATTGCCCTCTCGGACCCATCTCGTTTAAGTACAACCTGCTTTGGAATGGTATTACAACAGTTAAAGATATTGTGGAGAAATGAGGCGGCATGTAGAAGGATCTCCCAGATTCATTTGGGAATCCAAGCTTAGAAACACCAAACAGGCGATAAAAGAATGGGCGAAAATCAGTTATAAGGAACTTGAAAGGATAAAAAAGGAGATCAAAAATACACTCGAAATCGTCCAAAAGGAGATAGAAGAGCAGGGCCTCACCCAAGAGAGAAAAATGCTAGAAAGCGAACTATATTCTCAACTTTGCCGTGTAAACATAGAGGAGGAATCAAAATGGAGGATTAAATCGAGGCAACTCTGGTTGCAAGGAGGGGATCAGAATACAGCTTTCTTTCACAAACAGACTACTATGTGGAGAGTAAGCAATACCATCAGCTCAATCTTGGACACTGAAGGTAACCTTCAAACCGCCCAAGAAGCCATCAGAAAGGCTGCTACCAACCACTATCGGGACCTTCTAACTGAAACAATAAATGAAGAGGATTACAATGACCTGCTACAATTCCTTCCCAAAAGCATTAGCAAGGAAATGAATGATACCTTGAATAAGGAAATTGATGAGGAGGAAGTTAGAAAAACCATATGGGCTCTTCAGCTGGATAAAGCACTAGGACCTGATGGCTTCCCCATTTGCTTTTATC